>CM056380.1:76734217-77124217 GCA_029718625.1 Synaphobranchus kaupii | reverse complement strand
ACGGGTTGCTCAGTTCAATCACTCTCAAAGAGTTTGGATTTGGATCAGAGACGGAAGTAGGCTGTCGTTAGCTATGGAATTTCTCGTCGCCATTTTTCCAAACTCAGACGGTTGTTGACAGTTGCTCAGCGGTCACGTAAAGCAGAACATTAAATGATTCAAAAATCCGCTCAGTGCTCACACTGAGCATTCTCACCGTGAGCTAATCTGTTAGCTTCAGTTGCTTAACGCGACCAATGTCATCTGGTATAGTATAGTTGGGTCATAACAGTGTTGTAGAGGAATGCATCATGATGTCATAAGCAATGTAATATGTTAGAGCAGCCACATTCAATTGCAGCGTTTTCAAAATGTGCCCATTGACTCCCATTCATTTCTTGGTGATAAAAGGTCAATTATCTGAAAAAGTGTATATGGTATAAAGGTAAAAAGTAATAGCAACCTGGAGGGTGTATAAAGGTGTAATATGAGGTATTAATGGTGTGAATGGTGTAGGAGGAAAAAGTGGTGGAATAATAACTAGATTAACAATTCCTAAAGAAATTGTAGGTGTGGTTGCTTCACAATGGTATCAATTGCTGAAAATGGTATAGAAAGATGGTAATATGGTATAGTGTGAGGTGGAATATAAAAGGTGGAAATGGTATGAAGTGGTACAAAGAAGTAATGAATTGTGATGAAAGCACAAGAAGGTAATGTCAAATCATCTGGGATAGTATTGTTGGGTCATAACAGTGGGCACGTTAATTAACGGAGCGTCTCAGCTTCGCTCAGAGCGAAGAACGCACTTAAAGGGTTGCTCAGTTTCACTCTCTACGCTCAGAGCGTAGCTGAGCACTTTTGGATGTAGATCAGAGAGGATCAATATGGAAGTACGTTGTTAGCTATGGACCCAAGTTTTCGGTCAACTGGGGTTGACAGCAACGAAACGTGCTTTTGTTTGCCGCACGAACCATATGCGCCTAGTTTTATATAGCATTAGCTATAGGAAATGATAAGTTAGTGATGTTACAGCTAACAACTGACCAGATTCAACCTAAAATAAGTAGCCTAGGCTATGCTTGAATCTTGTACGTCGCCATTTTTCCAAATTCAGACGGCTCTGAACGTGCCCAGTGTTGTAGAGGAAGGCATTGTGATGTCATAAGCAGTGTAATATGTTACAGCATCCACATTCTATTGCATCAGTTTTCAAAATGTGCCCATTGACTCCCATTCATTTTTTTTTTTACCTGGAGGGTGTATACAGGTATAATATGAGGTATGAATGGTGTCGATGGTGTGAATGGTGTAGGAGGAGGTTCTAAAAAAGGTGGCGGAATAATAAGTATGGTGAATAACAAAAGGTGTGGTTTCACAACCACACCTAATGAGTATTCATCAACTGAAACACAGCACAGAATCTCCTGTAGTAAGGAGGCAGAGAGAAGGAATCACAGGGACTGTGAACATTTTGTTACTGAACAATCTGTTCCCCCATTTCCTGTGTTGTACCTCCTCTCCTTCTGCTGTGACCTCCTGTCCTGCACCTCCTTTCACAATCGCCAGTACTCACCTCCTCTCCTGCACCTCCTTAATGTTTTCAATGCCAATAGCACTGCTTCTCCGAGAGTTAAAGGTTCCAGATTTCTTCCGTGTTGGACTTTTCCCTGGGATTATTAAAGACTGAGAACATGCAGACACAGCCATCAGTCTGAGACATTATGGGAGGAACCCAGAAAATATTATAAACATCAAAGTAATCGTAAACTCCATAAATGTTGTTTTCATAAGCATGATCTACAAGGGTACAATACAGGGTGTCAAAAATTGGATCTTGTAAACTTTATCCAGTGTTCTAGTGTAGGCTGATGCTACAGTGATGATATCATCGCTCTCTGCCACTGTGGCTGGAGGAGACCATGTTTGGCTTCCTGTTGCTGAGGCCCATAGTGTCCATGGACTGGTTCCAGTTGCCCACAGGTAACAGGCTGATATCACCACTCTCTGCTCACAGGTAACAGGGTGATATCATCACTCTATCTACAGGTAACAGGCTGATATCATCACTCTATCTACAGGTAACACACTTATATCATCACTCTCTGCTCACAGGAAACACACTGATATCATCACTCTCTGCTCACAGGTAACACACTGATCTCATCACTCTGCTCACAGGAAACACACTGATATCATCACTCTCTGCTCACAGGTAACACACTGATCTCATCACTCTCTGCTCACAGGTAACAGGCTGATATCATCACTCTCTGCTCACAGGTAACATACCGATATCATCGCTCTCTGTTCACAGGTAACATACCGATATCATCGCTCTCTGTTCACAGGTAACACACCGATATCATCACTCTCTGCTCACAGGTAACATACTGATATCATCGCTCTCTGCTCACAGGTAACACACTGATATCATCACTCTCTGCTCACAGGTAACACACTGATATCATCGCTCTCTGCTCACAGGTAACACACTGATCTCATCACTCTCTGCTCACAGGTAACAGGCTGATATCATCACTCTCTGGTCACAGGTAACATACCGATATCATCACTCTCTGGTCACAGGTAACAGGCTGATATCATCACTCTCTGCTCACAGGTAACACACTGATATCATCACTCTCTGCTCACAGGTAACAGGCTGATATCATCACTCTCTGCTCACAGGTAACAGGCTGATATCAGCACTCTCTGCTCACTTACTATTCCAGGTGTTCTGTGGGCCTCTGGAGTATTGTGGGTAAAGCTGCCACTGTGGCTGGTGGAGACCATGTTTGGCTTCCTGTTACTGAGGCCCATGGCGTCCATGGATTGGCTCCGGCTGCGAATCACACGCTACAGAGAGAGGCGCACAAACACATTGAGCTTCCAGTGCTGAACTCCAACACCAGGGGGCAGTGTGTAGCAGGACAGGGACAGAGGCCAGATACAGAGGAAAAGGGAGAGAGAAAAAACTATGTAGACAGATATACAGGCAAATATGGAGGAGGAGATGGAGGAGTGTATGAGGGGTGAATTAGAGGGTTAAGAGAGTGGAGTCTGAGAAAGGATATTGGGCTTCACACACACCTGTATGCACGCAAACACACACAAACTTGTAAACTGAGATATTTTAGGATTGACTGTTCACCCATCAGTGCTCGGAGCACTTAACTACACAACGGGTTTGGAACAGATCCCCTAATGGATACTAACTGAATGTTTTGCTGAACATGCATTTAAGCATCATCCCTTCCTGTAAGAAAGTAACAAACTGCTCATAAGGTCCTCATAGGAGTGACACGAAACAATCACTTCAAAGACAATACATCCTCCAGACATTAAACAAAAAAATGGGGATCAAAAGTTTGAGGGCACTGACACAATTTTTGTTGTTTTGGCTCTGTATTCCAGAACATTGGATTTGAAATGGAACAGTGACTATGAGGTAAAAGTGCAGACTTTACCACAGAAGTTGTTTGAGAGAATGGCAAGAATGTGCAAAGCCGTTATCAAGGCAAAGGGTGGCTACTTTGAAGAATCTAAAATAAAAGACTTTTTAAAATTTGTTTAACCTCTTAATGCCAAACGCCCCCTAGCGGTAACGCCGGCATGACGGAAATTATTACATTATACATTTCATTAATTTAATAATATATAATAAACTGCTCACCTCAATATTTTGATTAAATATCCTTAAGATATATCCATTCCTTCTGGGAAAGTGGTTTTTAAGCCCAAAACGTCGGAATAAAACTTCGTAAATAACGTTGGAAACTCGGACCTAATTCTCAAACATGTATTGCAGCTTGATGTCACACCATAAACAATGTGCTGGTAAACTGTTCTGCTTAATTGTATTTCACAAAACTTTGGTTTGAAAAATCATTATACCTTTAGGCTTCAAGAAAAAATACTTTAAAACTTTCATACGGCTGTACATTATTTTTTTCCAATTTTAAACCGACTTGTGCTTTTTTGCACTTGATTACGACTCGTTCGGCTGTGTTCACTTTGGCGTTGTGAAACTCAGCCAGTTTCTGGAGTACCAATCCCATGGCTTAGTATATGTTAGCCAGAGTAGTTTTGAACATGCTTGCAGAGATTTATGCAAAACCGTCGTCAATTGGGTGTATTTCTTTGACTGATAGCACAATAGGCCTATCTGAAGTGGGAAAAACCGTCTTCCACCCGCCTCCACTCTGAGTATTATTTGCTTTCCATTGGGTTTTAAAACTGTCTGTCAAATATTCCAGGCAATAGCCAAGACTCTTATCTTTGAAACAAGCCGGCTATTGAATACAATAGCCGTCGTAAAAAAGGAAATCGAGCCGTGCGTATGAGGAAGTGGCGACCACGCGTAATTATCGAACCAAAATGGCGCAGTGTTTTTACCTTGTAGCGTAGCTCGCTACATTCCGTTTAGCAAAGCACAATTAATTAGGTAAGGCCCGCAGTTACATTTTTTACTTTAGAGTATTTTTGATAGAGTTTTTGTGTAGTTATGTCGAGATTTTTGAGGCGTTTATCCGTGCACCAAGTGCTAGACGAACTGGATAAGCCAGAAGATGTTTTTGCCGAGGGAGACTCATCCTGTCTCAGTGACGCTGAATCCACTGATGACCGAGATGATGTTGCTGACATGTAAGTTGTTTTATCATACTAACAGTGTTATGCTATAAACGCATTGAATTTCGCCATGGCAGGTAACGTCGTTAGGGCTGGTGGTATTACCGATTTTTCGATATACCAGTGTGAATTCACGCAATGCCATGCGGGTTCGTAATTACATTGTCAACTGTATTTTATTGTTTTTCATACAATTAATATTACAAATTGCACATTCCAACGGTATGATAAATAATTTATGAAGTAAACTTAGGGTGTATTGTCTGTGTTGACAAACTCGCACGTGTTACGTGGCGTTGCCAACAACACAGATGTTTGGTGTAAGCATCGAAGGAAATTTAGCTGCAATGCGTGAATCCCTGTGTTTCTTCTGTGAAGCTAACTAACCTTATATACTTATGCATAAAATCGGTCCCTCTCAGCTAAATTAATATAGATAGTATTGCCTTTACAGTGGCAAGCTAGCAAGCATCCCTGTGTTTTCCTGTCTGTTTATTATAGTTTATACGAGTATTAGGAATGGAAGTGTGGTGTTGCTGATTTGCCCACAGCTTACTGTGAACTACAGTCGACGTTCATTGCTAGGGATAGCTGCTACATTATGCGAAGGATGTGCTTTGCCTTGTCTGTTCTGTAGTGATCTTGATGTCTCTGTGCGCACTTACTGTACGTCGCTTTGGATAAAAGCGTCTGCTAAATAAATGTAATGTAATGTAATGCAAGCAAAATTACAGGTAACAAGCAGCTAGCTATCTATTTGTGTCTGAGATGAGCTACTAAAACGATTTTTTTGAGTGTGAAATGGCTTCTGGAAGTGTTTAGTAAAGTCATTGTTCCACCTGAGTAAATTGTTCTGTATGCAGTACAGAAGGCTGTGCAGGTAAACAAAATGGTAATTTATGCATGGTATGAGGGAGAGAACATGATAACATGAGGGAGTACTTGTTGATTATTATTATTGTTGATTGTTGTTGTATAAGGGGGACTAATGGGTATATCAACATGGTGGACAATTCCATGGACAGGGTTAGTGGGATTTGTAATGATGCAGATTGCTCTCCTGAGGGAATGTGTAGTCTAAATGGCTTCTGTATGAATGGTTAAATAATCTCTCCTGAACCTCCACCCCCATGTTTTGATCCTTTACCTTTTTTTGTTTTTAGTTAATTTTTTTTAGCTTTTTGGACCCTGCCATTTTGTACTTTCTTTGTGTAAATACGGTAACTTCAGCAATTAGAGGCAAGGATCTTTTTATTTGTTACAGCAGGGGTGTTTTTATTTTTTATCTAGGAAACTGGTGGACTTTTGATTTTTTATCCACTGCACTTTTAGTAGTACACCTTAGTGCACTTGTATATAGTTGATATATGTTTGTCATGTATAAAGTTTTGCCTCCTAAAACCCAACCCCAACGTCCCTGTCATAGGAGGTGGCAACAGAATAAAGGACAGGACTGGCAAGCATTAATGTGTAGGGAAGTTTCATACTATTCCCATTATTCATTTGAAAACCTGTTTGCACATTCCTGGACTCATTTCTGGCTAATGGGGCTCTGGTGAAATACACAAGATTCACTGTGCTGCTACATGGGTTTTGACAGCTTTTTGTAACCTTGGGTAGTTAGTTGTGTAATATGCAGAACACCAAGAACACGTCTAAAAATGAACTTTTATTGCCAATATTGACAAATTATCTCATTTTATTGTAAAAACCTAAAAAATAAATCATATTGAGACCTTTCTGGAACATTGCCATTTTTGGCACATTTGGCACCATTTGGCACCATTTGGATAACGAAAAAGGTTCACCTGAAAAAAACCCTGTAAAATTTGAATGGTTTGAGATATTGACACCAGATTGTTACCAGAGGTAGGCAGCATATTGATGAATCAGATAGAGGAGTCATTTCCTTGATTGCATTTGTAGCTCCCCAGGTAAAAATTCTTAAACTTGAATGTAGGTACCCGTTTTTTAGTTTTTTTATATTTTCTGTACATAAATTGTTGTAGTTAAGTATCAAAAACTGGATTTCTATGAGTTCTCACTGCTTAGTCGTAATACTGCAGGTGTCTGCTTTAATAAAAGCCATGAACCATATTTGTACCATTTATAGTTTTTGAGATAACCACCTTTGTTTGTCACTAGTGAAAACAGGCAAAATTTGGCCTATTTTGCCCTCGGTAGGAAGAGGTTAACCCTTTTTTGGTTTTTGCATAATTTAATTTGTGTTATCTCATAGTTTTGATGTCTTTACTATTCCAAAATGTGGAAAACAGTAAAAATAACAGAAAAAAACCTTCTATGAGTAGGTGTGTCCAAACTTTTGACTGGTACTGTAGATGTCCTAACTGACTTGCCAACACTATAGTTTGCTAACATGAAATCTGTGAAGTGGTTAAAAATTAGTTTTAGTGACTTCAACCTAAGTGTATGTAAACTTCCGACTTCAACTGTATACATAGTGCCCTCCACAATTATTGCCACCCCTGGTAAAGATGAGTAAAAAGGGTAATAAAAAATTCACCGTTTGGTGAATTAGCTTAATCTCACACTGAAAAAATGAGAAAAATCCAACCTTTAAGCAAATTTATTCTGAGAAAAAAAAAATCCCTCATCAAGAAATAATAATCTTTAACAAAACCATGTGTGCCACAATTATTGGCACCCCTGCATTTAATACCTTGTACAACCTCCCTTTGCCAATAAAACAGCAGAGTCTTCTCAGAGGACAGAGATGCCATGGTAGAAGCTTGATTTTGTGTTCAGTTTTTGTGTTCCATTTTTGTGTTGATTTGGACATATTTTTTGGATAATCTTCCTGCTGGAAGATCCAATGACAAACCAGTTTTAGTTTCCTGGCAGAGGCAGCCAGATTCAGATTTAAAATTTCCAGTTATTTCATGGACTTCATGATGCCATGTACCCTAACAAGGGTCCCAGGGCCTTTGGAGGAAAAACAGCCCCACAACATCACAGAACCTCCTCCATACTTAACAGTGGGGATCAGGTTATTTTCGGTATAGCCATCCTTCTTTTTACGCCAAACCCACCATGAGTGTTGGTTGCCGAAAAGCTCCATTTTCGTTTCATCTGGCCATAGAACACGATTCCAGTCAAAGTTCCAGTAGTGTTTAGCAAACTCCCGGCGCTTATGTTTGTGGTGAAATGACAGGAAAGGCTTTTTCTGGCATGCCTTCCAAATAATTTGTTGGCATGGGAGGTGACGTCTAATGGTAGTTTTGGAGACTTGATGACCCCAAGATGATACTTTCCTCTGTAATTCTCCAACAGTGATCCTTGGGGATTGTTTTTGCCTCTCTTACCATCCTCCTCACTGTGCGTGGGGGCAAAATAAACGTTGCTTTTAACTTTTTAAGTATTGCCTTAATGGTAGATATGGGCATTTTCAGGTGAGTAGCTATTTTTTTTATAGCCATTCCCTGACTTATGACGCTCAACACTTTTCCCTCATTTGATTTGTGTGTTCTCTTATCTTTCCCATGTTGATGTATGCATAAGGGAATATGGCCTCTGTGTCACCTCATATTTATACCCCAGTGAAACAGGAAGTCATGGATTACTGCTTGAAAGTTCCTAAACACTCTGATCAATTTTAAAAAGTAAAATATAAATGGAAAAAATGCTTCAGTTACATTTTGTTCATAAGAATTTCTAGGGGTGCCAATAATTGTGGCACACATGGTTTTGTTAAAAATAATTATTTCTTGAGGGATTTCTTTTTCTCAGAATAAATTAACTTCAATTAAAGGTTGGATTTTTCTCATTTTTTCAGTGTGAGATTAAGCTAATTCACCCAAAGGTGAATTTTTAATAACCCTTTTTACTCGTTACCAGGGGTGCTAATAATAGTGGAGGGCACTGTATAAGCACAGTGTGGTGTGAAGCCATTGTAACAGAAAGACTCCCAGAATCCCTCCATCCCACACCCCCACAAATACGGATTCTGACATAATGCTCTGAAGTCACTCAAAAAACACACCTGGAGCAATCACAAATGAAACTGTTGACTTGAGTAATTATAATTGAACAGGCCCCTCCCCTGGGCAGTTCTGTTACCTTGAAAGACTCAAAGAAGCCTCCGCCACCGCCCGCCCCATTCTCCAGCTTGTCGTCGTCTCCACCCAGGCCCATCATAGACTGGCTGTTAACATGGAGCTCCTCATAAAGAGTCTCCAGCAGAGCTGTCCGAGTGCGCTCCTTACACACACACACACACAAACAGACAAATAGACACACAAACACACATACATACACGCACATATGCACATACATACACACACAGAAACACACACACACACACACATGCACACACACACACACACACACACACACACACACACACACAGTCAATAAGAGGAGAAACACTTTTTTGTAAATCAGATTTAACATGTAGCAGTGGGTACGTTTACATGCACAGCAATATACAATTATTGGGAGTTATCGGTTTATGCCAGTATGTAACTTATTGCGTTCACATGGATATACGTAAGTAATGTGATCCCTCCTATAGCCACTATTACAAGATTCTTGCCATAATTGGCTCAACGGGTTGTAAGGATAAAAATGTTCCGCCCGTTATTATTATTATTATTGTTATTATTGCTAATTAGTTGTTACCAAATCGCTGAATCTGTAACGTTCCGTTCCCTTCCAGTCCGTTTTCCGTGTTTTCCCTTTTTCCCTCCGTGTCATGTTGGATTCCTTTGTCCGTGTTTTCCCTGCTGCTGCAGTCTGGGCGTTTCCCTCTCTGTCTCGTTCATTTGGTTTCCACTTTAGTTTCCGCCTATCGCTCTCCCCCCTCGTTGCATGCATTCCTCACCTTTGTGTTTAGCAATCACTCCCGGTTATTTTCCACACCTGTGCCTTATTCATTCTGTAATTCCCTGCACTATTTAAACCCCCGTCTCGTTGCTAGTCGGCGCCAGTTCGTTAACTAACCTCACTCGTTGTGCACACTTCTCGTTTCTGGTCCCGTGTTTGCTGTTCGCTTGGTTTTGGGCTAACTCCCTTTACAGCTTTCCTGTTTACCTGTCCTGCGGTTTGGTAGCTATCCTCCCGTGACGTTTACTGTTTGCATGCTGCTAAACTTGTCTCCCTCAAACCTCCAGCCGCCGCTGTCTCAGCTCACCTGCAGCAGTGTTTGTTCCCTGAGTGTTCGTGTGTGTGTTGCGGTACCTCCAACTCCAGCTCGGGATAGGATCCGCTGTTAATTCCAGCCTGGCTAAACCTCCGTTGTTCCTGTCCGGCCGTAGCTACCTCCTGTACTTCGGTTACGGTTCCAGGTTCTCTGGAGATCAGCCAGCTCCAACCGGACCTACCCGAGCTACGCCACACCACCCAGCCCCGTCGAGTTTTTCGCCAGCTACAACCCGTGCTGTCGAATAACCTCCGTAAAATCCTCCCGGTCCAAACCCTGGCTACAGTACCTAACTAACTACCCTCTGCTTTCTGTCCTATACCCAAGTAGACCGCCCGGTCCAGTTCCTGTTCAGTCCCGGGGTGAAGTTCTCCACCCGTAAAGAGTCCAGTTTCGGCTTGGAACAATCGCACCGTTCCAGTACCAGTTCCTGTGTGGATCACCCGGTCCAGTTCCAGTCCTGTCCCGGTGTGAAGTTCACCATCCGTAAGAGTCCAGTTCCGGCTTGGAACGAGTTTCGTTCCAGCACCCGTTTCCTGAGTGGACCTCCCGGTCCAGTTCCAGTCCAGTTCCGGTGTGAAGAACACCATCTGTAAGAGTCCAGTTCCGGCTTGGAACAAGTTCCGTTCCGGCTCCCGTTTCCAGAGTGGACCTCCCGGTCCAGTTCCAGTCCAGTCCCGGTGTGAACTCCACCACCAGCCCTATCCAGTTCCGGCTTGGAACAATTGGGTTGTTCCTGCACCCTGTCCGGCTTGGACCACCCGGTCCAGTACCAGTTCGGTTCCGGCTTGGAACCCCTTCCAGAGTTCAAGTCCAGCTCCGGCTTGGAGCAGTCCGTATCGGACTTCCGTTGATGTTCTGTGTAATACTGTGTATTTTGACTTTCCTGTACAGCTTTGGGACTACCCCAACGCTTAATAAATATCCCTTTCTTTGAATCTGCCTCCTGGTCGTTGCACTTGGGTTCGTCCCGTATCAGGATCGTAACAGAATCTGGCCAATAGTCTCATAATTTCAGTTATTTAATGTGCTAGCCAGCTAGCTAATCCAAACATAAGCTCATAACACTTGACAATATATTTTAACTGGTGAAATGTGTTAATTTAATAAAATTCTGAAATCCAGAAGGAACCCAGGGCTGGGCAAATTTAGAAGTGTGGAACATTTCTGACCTTACACCGTCCTTCTCTCCACTTCTGCCTGACATGCACAGTTTCAAAAAGCCAAAAAAAAATCAGTAAGATGTTTACATGCACCAAAAAAACAAGTTTGGGCAAAAATCCAGGTATGTTAATCAGGTTTTGAATATGCCGATTATGACCTTACGTTATTAAAGATAATCAGATAAAGGCATTTACATGACCATATCAATAATCGAGGTACGATTGGAGTATTAGTATGCATGTAAACATACCCAGTGTTTCAGCTACCCACTCATCTTACCTCCAGTTTGGAAAATTTCTCGGCTTTGTAGCAGGCATACTCTGCATTAATGAGCTTCGTCAGCAAGAACTCATGAAACTCTGCTCCCTGAAAGATGAGCAGAACGAAGGAGGTTCAGTGGGGGAGGTGCAGGTGAGGGATGTAGGGAGATGTAGGTGATGGATGTAGGAGGTGCAGGTCAAGGATGTAGCGAGGTGCAGGTTAGGGATGTAGGAGGTGTAGGTAAGAGATGTAGCGAGGTGCAGGTGAGGGATATAGGGAGGTGCAGGTGAGGGATGTAGGGAGGTGCAGGTGAGGGATGTAGGAGGTGCAGGTGAGGGATATAGAGAGGTGCAGGTGAGGGATGTAGGGAGGTGCAGGTAAGGGATGTAGGGAGGTGCAGGTGAGGGATGTAGGGGGGTGCAGGTGAGGGATGTAGGGAGGTGCAGGTAAGGGATGTAGGGAGGTGCAGGTGAGGGATGTGGGGAGGTGCAGGTGAGGGATGTAGGAGGTGCAGGTGAGGGATGTAGGGAGGTGCAGGTGAGGGATGTAGGGAGGTGCAGGTGAGGGATGTAGGGAGGTGCAGGTGAGGGATGTAGGAGGTGCAGGTGAGGGATGTTGGAGGTGCAGGTGAGGGATGTAGGGAGGTGCAGGTGAGGGATGTAGGGAGGTGCAGGTGAGGGATGTAGGAGGTGCAGGTGAGGGATGTAGGGAGGCACAGGTGAGGGATGTAGGAGGTGCAGGTGAGGGATGTAGGGAGGTGCAGGTGAGGGATGTAGGAGGTGCAGGTGAGGGATATAGGGAGGTTCAGGTGAGGGATGTAGGGAGGTGCAGCTGAGGAAAAAATAAATAGGACTGAAACCAGAATTGTTCTTCTGTTCTACCATGGACTTGAAGAGAACATGGAGATTATCCAACTCATTTATACAGATGTGTTTATCTACTCATCCTGGGCTGTGTCCGAATCAGAGCCATATCTACTGTGCCCTGTCTCCTGCATACAGTGCACTGGCAGAAGTGTACTGTTTAATGTTCACTGTTTAGCAGTCCGTGAAAAATATCCACCATACTATTTTCCAACCGCACTGTGGAAGTGTCGTAAGCAGGTCATAAGACATCCCACCAGTGTTGCCATGTCCGCGGTTTTACAGCTAAATTGGGATACTTTCAAAGTGCAGTCACGGGTAAAAATGAAAAGTCGCAAAGCACGCACTTCTTTTAAAAAGTAAAAACATGATGATTTCTATTTAAAATACGTTCAAAAAGCCAAAAGAAATCAGTAAGATGTTTACATGCACCAAAAAAACAAGTTCTGGTAAAAATCCAGGTATGTTAATCAGGTTTTGAATATGCCGATTATGACCTTACGTTATTAAAGATAATCAGATAAAGGCATTTACGCAACACTGCGCCCCACTCTTGTGCTGCCATGTCACGTGTTGTTTTTGTTGTATTTGAAGGAAAACGTCAGCGAAGCTGCGCCTCATTTTTTTTAAACGAAGCTTCACGTCATATTTATGTGACCAGTGTTTGTGTACTTCTTGAAAAGTGTGCTCCTGAATGTATTCAGCGAAACCCCGGAAGTAAGTGTGTCATCCGGGTGTTTGAAGTATACTGCAATTTTTGCAGTATATTTTTCTTTCTCGCCTTATCTACTCACCAAGGCTACTCAACATAAGCTGCTCTAAAATAAGAATGTAAATGTATTGCACTTGTCTAGTGGTATTTCTGTCCCATTCCCAATAGTGGACACAAGAGGGCTCCATTTATTAATAAGTGCAAGAGACTGTGAGTGGTAGTGGCTCACCTTTCTGAAGACAGCAGGATCGGGAAGAGCCGGCCCAAAGAAAGGCACATCGTCTCGTGCGGTCACAGATACCTGCGGAGGGACAGGGCCGTAGAAAGCATGTGAGGGCAGGCAGCACTGCGTTACGCTACACTGCGTCGCTGAAGTGCATTTCTCACAGCACGCCAGGCACTAAAGCAGATATTACAGTCTTAGAGCAGTCTTCTACACACAGCTAATACAGAAGGCTATGGTTGTGTGTGAGATACAGGGCACTGCAGAAGGCTTGTGCAGGGTAGTACTGCAGAGGATTGTGTGAAGAAAGCACTGTACAGTATTGAGTACTGTGGACAGAAAGCATTGTTTTAAAGGACAGTTTTGTACAGGACATCGCACAGAATGTTACAGTGATGAGCAATGATTTATGACCTGCTGTAATTGGACAGTTCTGCACAAGGCCTGTGTATTCAGCAGTGTTATATGCACTGCTCCTGTTTAAGATGTTCCAACACACGGTGAAGCATTACCTTGTACAACACACTGTCAGAGCAGGCCTTCTCCACCTGCACCACTACATAAGCGTGCAGGAAGTTGGAGGCGATCATATCCGGCACAAAGGGCGTGTTCTCCTCCTGGAACACGATGGCTACGATGTCATTTCCTATGTGTCGTTTCCTCTGTAGCTGCAAACACATGGCCAGAACTGTGTTATCACGGTGACAGAGAGGCATAGCATCCCCCACGGCTCATCACGGTGTCCTCTGAAGACCACAGATGCAGCCTTTGCACTGTCCTCTTCATAAATGGGAAACCAAGTGGGTGTAGCACTTCCTCGTTCCTCTCCAGATATTTCTGATATCAGCCTCTTACAGTAAACATAATTATTATCCCGTGGGAAGCTTTAGTCTAAATCCGTATGGTAAACGGCGAGGTAATTTATCGCATGTTGTAAACCACACTGATAAAATGTACAGTACTAGCAGTTTGCACCAGTTTATTAATGCAAATATTTATTTTCAGGGCTTAACTCCCACGTCTCTTCTTATTCTTTGCTGATTTAGGAGCTTTACAGTGTGCTGCCTGGCAAATGTTCCACAAAACAATTAAGCAGCTGTTTAAGAGCTGAAAGAGAAAGTGTGAAATTAAGTTGGGGGTAGTTCTGTAAGAGGAAGGTGATACCTGCTGTGAGTCTCCCTCTGTATAGGGAAGCTTGGTGGACACATGGAACATGATCTCCTTGTTGTGGAAGTGGGTGTAGATGGACTCGGTGCCCGTCTGTCCGTGAGTCACGTCCAGCCCGCCTCGGAATCTAGAGAAGATACTCTGGCATGAGTCGATCGAGTACCACTTCCCACAATCCCCCTGGGCACTGAGGTTCACCGTTCACACAGAGCAGCCAATGACAGGCCTCATTTCCCCCCGCACACCCCATCACATACAAAATACCACCTTCAGAGGAGTGGTCCCATGTCACAGTCCACATATTTTAATAATTAAATAAGAATTAAAGAGCTAGATTTGGTCACTCCTGTCTATTGGGTATGGAGATAACCGTCAATCAGAAGCAAGGCCGTGCAGCGACCATGTGATTGAAAAAAACATCACATGATGGAAGCTGCAGGGCCTAGTTGCTGATTGGCTGTCATATCAACACCCAATAGACACAGAAGTCATTGATGTTTTTTCCTGATTCATTTTCAAGTGGCCTCTGACCTTTTGAGGCTCTGTACAGCATCAGGTATTGTGTTATTACACAACAAAAAAAGACATACACCACATGGCAGCAATGATTGCTATTGTGCACAAAAATTATTCAGGAATTGTCGTTATGGTTTATTGCCCAGCCCTACATGACAGTTGGCCTCAGGCTTACCCTTTGAAGTCATGCAACTCGATTTTCTGTCCCAGGAACTCTAGGAACTCCACAAAGGCGGGGCTCTCCTCACTGTTCCCAAACAGTTCCTCTTCTGCTGTCTGCCGAAAGGGACAAATGCATTAGTACACAGAAACTGACACAATCATTTAAGGTCACCAGGAAGGAAAACCATAGACGTTTAGAAAGACGACAAAACAAACTGATTGGGAAATAATCATTATTACAATTATCCTGCTCTCCATAAAAAATAAACCCCAAAGAACGCATTACTAGCCCCAGAATATACATCATTATTAGCAGAAGCTTGTAGTTTCACCCTAGGGATGAGTGCTAAATTGCCATAGATAGGACTGAACTCCGGGCTGACAGACAGATACAGACAGAATATACTGTAAAATGTATGCAACTTTTCTACCAGTTCAGCAAGATACAAAACAGTCCTCAACTGAGGTCAACAGGACTAAACTGGCATTTAGGATCCAAAATTGCTGTGCAATCTATGAATTCCCTGCACTGGTTACCTGTAAATTTTAGAATTGATTTTAAATTATTTTACTCGTTTTTAAATCAGTCCATGGACTTGCACCGGGTTATATTGCAGACTTACTTCCTAAATATGTTCCTAGCAGAGCCCTCAGATCCACTGACTCACTTCTTTTAATAATTCCTAAATCACAGACTAAAACATACGGTGAGGCTTCTTTCAGCTCATATGGTCCCCGCCTCTGGAATAATCTCCCACCGCTTTAAGGGCAGCTGAAAATGTAGACATTTTTAAATGTCAACTCAAGACACACCTTTTTAGTCTCGCTTTTACCTAGGTACATTCATGGGCAATTTTTCCCTTTTTTATTTTATTTCATGTATGTATTGCTTTCTTATTGATTTATTTATGTTTTTATAGTTTTTATTAGTTTTTATTGTTTTTATAGTTTTTTATTTATTTTTATTGTTTTATATTGTTTTATAGACTCACAGTACATTGATTATTGATTTTATTATTGATTGACTGATTTCATTATTGATTGACTTTTAATAATGTAAAGCGCATTGCATTGCATTAAATTGTACGAAATGAGCTATACAAATAAAGATTGATTGATTGATTGATTGAACACATTCATGGACTTACAAAGCACATGCTAACAAAAGACCCAACCAAATCCAGGCTAATATGCATTTAGATAGAAATACAATCACACTGTATACAACTGCTGAGGCTGAAGTACTAAAATACACATATAGCAGTTTCATTACATAAGCTGATGAGTCAGGCTACATTCTGCTCTCTGGTGCTTCTGCCCACAGACAGAACAAACACCAAAGAGCTGAATTCTGTCAAAGAACAAAAAGACAAATTAACACAACCTGCCACTGGTGAAGCAGAAGGAAATGAGCCATTTCAATCAGCTGAAGAACTGAAGGAGCGAAGCAGTGAAAGGTCAAAGTTCAGCATTCCACCCTGTCAACCTGCAGCACCCCCCCCCCCCCCCCCCTCACACTCCAGCATCTCACCTGCCCAAACCTCTGATAAACAACCCCAAACTTGAAGTTGTTGTTGATAACGTGCTCGTCGAAGGTCACAATGAGCCTGGAAGCCTGTGAAAGACAACAGATGAGTCAGAAAGAGGTAAGGAATGGGAGGAAGAACTGATCCTCGATCAGCATACCTGGGGAACCTCACATTGACCAATCAAATAAGCTAATTTGACCATATTTTAAGAACATTAAGTTATCTTTAAATTACATACAAATGTGTTTTACATGTGAAGACTGCACTGCTCATTAAATAAATAATGTTATGAGAGTTCCAGCTGAGAAGGCCCTGACCTCTGCCAGTATATGACTCATCAGCCCTGAAGCCACAGCTCTTTATGTAGGTATTACTGTAGCCACACCCACCTCACTGTGACAGACAGATATATTACCATAACCCATCAGGCCAGTTCACACCTACCTTTGGGTACAAGACGGGGTAGAATCGGTCAACATTCACCTCTTCACACACCAGCTGGGAAAGGAAAAAAACACAAAATCTCTTTTAAACCAAAAGAATGTTTGCAAATTTATTCAATATACCGGCAATGTCTTTAAGCAAGTGTTACCATCTTTCATCTCTTAGAATTCTATGATACTGACTGCTGAGAGCATAGAAGCTGTGTGAGTGTGGGTGTGCGTGTCCGTGGGTGTGTGTGTGTATGAAACAAACGAAGAAAAACACCAGCTGAAACAGAACTCAATGTCTTAAGGACAAAGTGCACTACAGTTAGGATGAATGGAAACATTCGTGGTCATGACTGAATTAACTGCCTAATTAAAATCACCTAATATAAGTATAGCTGTGGTTTAATATGAGTGATAGCAGCATGTATGAGTGATAGCAGAGTGTATGAGTGATAGAAGAGTGTATGAGTGATAGCAGACTATATGGCTCTGTCTGAATCAGAGCCCTATCTACTGTGTCATGTATAAGGTGGGAAATTACAAAACTAGTGGTCTTGCTAGAATTGTAGTAAATCAAATGCAAATTTCTGCCGGCAATCAGCCTCGGTATCGAGCCGAGTCAATATTTTGAAACATTTAATAATATCAAGCTTTTAAAAAGGTATCAATTGTGAGGGTATTATGATTATATAGAGCTAGTCAGTGATGCAGTCACTTCACCAACCAACAAAAACAACGCAATGAGATCAAGGTTTTGCCAAATCTATGCTAGGCTAGGCTACTGCAGCAATGCGGCGCAGACAAACTGGGAATCTCTCAGTCATCTGTCATTAGAATATTCCACCAAACAATAAATGCCCTCTGCAGACCCCGCACCATCTGACAATTCATACGGTTTCCTGTTGATGTTCACCAACTCCAAAAAAATAAAGTCTACATCATCCTTATTCTATAAGTAAGCGTGTTCATGAAACACAACATCATCCATAGCGAGGTCAACCCCACCCTTTCTCTTAGTTTAAGAGTTCTCCCCAATCCCATTCCTTAGTAAAAGTTGGTCTCAGCAGCTTTGTGTATAGATTTTAAGATGAAATTCTTAACTAGGAACTTTTTGTGCCACATAGGAGAACTCGTAATGGCAAGATAAAATGTGTAGTGAACACGGCCCCTGAGGTTTTTACCAAAGTTTTTTTTTGTTTTGTATCCATATTGCTACTGTGGCAGGTAGGTTTGAAACATTTACCCGACAATTCTGAAATCTTCCCGCATTTGGCGGGTGGCGGGTGCTAATTTCCCACCCTGGTCATGTGTACAAGCAGCTGTGTACTGTTGAATGTATACGATTTAGTATGCAACGTGCAGTATGCAAAAAAAATGTCATCCATACTATTTTCCAATCGTACTGTGGAAGTGTTGTAAGACGTCCCACCCTTGCGCGGCCATATCACATGTTGTTTTTGTTGTCGTTGAAGGTAAATATCAGCGAAGCTGTTCCTCATTTTTAAAGCGAAGCTACTCGTCATATTTATGGTTACAAAATGTGTGTACATCTTGAGAAGTATGCTCCTGAATATACTCAGCAAAACCCCGGAAGTAAGTATATGGTTTTAAGTATCCTATATTTAGAGAAAATGAAAAAGAAAAATTGCAGACTTGACTACTTTATCTTCCAGTGTACTCAACAAGCATACTCAATAGTATGGAAGGGTGCTCAATCAGACACAGCCTATGAGTGACAACAGACTGTATGAGTAATAGCAGAGTATATGAGTGATAGTAGAGTGTATGAATGATAGCATATTGTAAGTATAAGTGATAGCAGAGTGCATGAGAGATAGCAGATTGTATGAGTGATAGCAAAGTATATGAGTGACAGCAGAGCGTATGAGAGATAGCAGAGCGTATGAGAGATAGCAGAGCGCATGAGTGACAGCAGAGTGCATGAGTGACAGCAGAGCGTATGAGAGATAGCAGAGTGCATGAGAGATAGCAGAGCGCATGAATAACAGCAGAGTACATGAGTGATAGCAGAGTGCATGAGAGATAGCAGAGTGCATGAGAGATAGCAGAGTGCATGAGTGATAGCAAAGTATATGAGTAATAGCAGATTGTATGACTGATCGCAGATTGTACAAGTGATAGCAGAGTGTATGAGTGACAGTGGGGTCGAGTATACAAAAACACATGTAAAACTGTCACCACCCGCAAAACATCGTCGGAGGTGATCAACTAATGAGGAGTAAAGAGGATTGCGTGTGCTAAAATAGAAAAATATGTTGGTTTCTCATTTTTGTGGGTTAGCCTGGATGAATATGCAAAATTGGGCATCCCTACATTATTTTGCGAAATAGTGGGAGGAGGTCATGCAAATAGATTACCTTAGCAGGTGTAAAGTGATTTACTAAGCACGAAAGGGAGTTTGGGAAAGGTATTTGCGGGTGAATTTTAGTACAAATGGAAAGCAGGTATTAAACGCCACGGAACCGATAAGATGACGGCTGTCATTGTAGCAAGATACATATGGTCGTGTTTGAAATATCCAGAAGTGAACGTTCTGAATGATTGTGTAACAATGGGGGCTAATTAACTGGGCCATTCTAGCCAACACTCAAAATACATAAGAAGAGAATTTGTGGATACATACATCACGAACAGTAAGAATAAATGGTAATAAATGGTAATAAAATGATAAACGGTAATCATGAAGCAAATCATGTTACATAATAATTACATAATAAAGAGTAACTAGTATTTGAATCAAACAAGCAATACAACGTATATTACACCAAACTGAATAACAAAGCAAATAAAAAAGTTATCAAAATAAAACCCACGATCACATGGAAATGTGATTTTATGTGACAGTACCGGTAGGCTTAGTGCTAGTAAGCATAGTTTGCATGATCATTTCAGTCCTGACAAACATCTGTATCTCCCAGCAGAAACTAAGAGACATCCAGTGAAACAGTTTGTTGTAAATCGCCAGCTTGTTCAGTGTATAAGTCCTACACTGTAAACAAAAAAAATACCATAGAAACGGTAACATTGCTGCCAGTCTTTTCACAATTTTCTTACAGTGTAACCATTCTAAACACGCAAAATCTCTCATTTAAATTTGAAATATGGCTGTTTGCGGCTGGAGTAATTTGCATAATGACTCTTTAGTTGTGAAAATGATAACGTGTGCACATAATATGGCTGTGCCGGCAAAATAACACCCCTTATTTGGGATCTTATTAAATCGACCCCAGTGTGTATAAGTGATACCAGAGTGTATGAATGGTAGCAGAGTGTACACTACATGGACAAAAATATGTGCACACCTATTCATCCAACATCTCATTCCAAAATCATACCCATTCATATGGAGTTGGTCCCCCCTTTGCTGCAATAACAGCCTCCACTCTTCTTGGAAGGCTGTCCACTAGATGTTGGAACATTGCTGCAGGGATTTGCTTCCATTCAGCCACAAGAAAATTTGTGAGGTCAGACAGATTTTGGGCGATTAGGCCTGGCTCACATTCGGCTTTCCAATTGATCCCAAAGGTGTTTGATGGGTTTGAGGTCAGGGCTCTGTGCAGGCCAGTCAAGTTCTTCCACAGCTATCTTGACAAACCATTTCTGTATGGACTGTGCACTGGGGCATTGTCATTCTGAAACAGGAAAGGGCCTTCCCAAAACTGTTGCCACAAAGTTGGAAGCCCAGAATCATCTAGAATGTCATTGTATACTGTAGCATTAAGTTTTGCCTTCACTGGAACTAGCCTTCACTGGAACTGCACTTAGGGGCCTAGCCCGAATCATGAAACAGCTCCAGGCCAAGGTGTGTCCGGATACGTCTGGCTATGTAGAGTATGACTGATAGCAGTGTATGAGTGAAAGTAGACTGTAATTGAGTGCAGGTGCTGTTCATGGACCACCTTCCCCTACAGAACCAGTACAATTGCCTTACCTTGGCCATCTGAATCACATTGGGAAATTCTGTCAGACAGGATATCGGGATAACGTCTTGATAGGTTTTTAACTTGGACCTGAATAAATTACAAAAATGAGACAGAATTACAGCAATAATTCCTAGTTTTATATAAACTCTTAATAGTGTTTATACAATAAATCCCAATAGGGACCCTATTAGTTAAAAGCACTCTATCAGATGTTAAAACACTATCAGAGTACTGCATTGGAGTTAAAGACACTCTAACAAGTACTCTATTAGAGTTAAAACACTATCTCAGAGTACGGAATTGGAGTTAAAGACACTCTAACAAGTACTCTATTAGAGTTAAAAAACTATCTCAGAGTACGGAATTGGAGTTAAAAGCACTTTATCAAAGTACTCTATTAGGGTTGAACATATTCTATCGGAGCACTCTACAACCCCTGGCAAAGATTATGGAATCACCACACTTAGAGGATGTTCACCCAGCTTTTTTACTTCGTAGCAAATTAACAAATCACAGATATGACACAAAACTATTTTTGTTTAATAATAAAACATTCTGGCTATGTGAAACATACCTCAAACAAATTAAATTCAATTATTTTAATTAATGGCATATTCTTTTCCAGATCAAGTAGAGGAAAAAATTATGGAATCACTCAATGTTGAGGAAAAAATTATGGAATCACCTTGTAACTTGCATTTCTAAAACAAATACTGGCACAAGTCTAAAAATGCAAATTAGTCTGCAGTTAAAAAAGAGTGCTTACAGACCTTAACGAGCTGTTGGACTTTGAAAGGAAAGTGAAAGGAAACATGGCCCCAACAAGAGAGTTATCAATTGAAACAATGGAAAGGATTACAAAACTCCTTCAAGAAGGAAATCCAACATGGTGTGGCAAAAGAAAGTTCCCAGTCAGCTGTGTCTAAAATTTGGTGCAAGTATAAACAAAATATGAAGGTTATAAAAGGAAAACATACGGGTAGACCAAGGAAGACGTCAAAGCGTCAGGATAGAAAACTCAAAGCAATATGCCTTGAAAATAAAAAATGCACAACAAAACAAATGAAAAACAAATGGGCGGAAACAGGAGTCAATGTTTGTGACAGAACTGTAAGAAATCGGCTGAATGAAATGATTTACATATAGAAAAGCCAAACGAAAACCAGCACTAACACCTAAACAGAAGAAAACAAGGTTACAGTGGGCTAAAGAGAAGCAATCATGGAGTGTGGATGATTGGATGAAAGTGATATTCAGTGATGATATTTGCTATTGCACCCAAAGCAAATAAAATACGACGACAGTCTATCTGGGTTATTTTCAGTGATTATACCATCATTTTTTAAGTCAAACTATCGTTGAATCCTTTACTTTCTGCTGACCTATATTCTCTGTGGAAGTACGGCCGCAGAGCGATACTTTACGTTACCTACGAATGTAGTGCCGGCACTGGTCGACTACAACAACAAAGAAGACCAACAAGTTGCAATGGCCACGTTCGCTCCACCGCCGTACTTCCACAGAGAATATAGGTCAGCACAAAGTAATGTAATGGGGCGTGACGTGTGAGGTGGGAGGAGTCAAATGCAGCAAGGGGATTCTTTAAGCCCTAAGGCCACTAAGGCGGGATACCCCGCAGTTAAGGGAGGAAACAAGACAACGAACATGACTGCAAACGCTACTAACCGGCTCCCTGTCACAAGCTAATAAGTAGAGCACAAGGACAGGTCTCTGAATAGCCAGAAATAATACGCGCCCTGTCTCGGAAACGAGACGCATAAGAACAGGCGAGAAGCGTAATGGCAAAAATGAACTGATAACAAACACTGCAAAAATAATACAATAGTAAGTAATAGAGAAGGCGAAAGGAACAAAGATTTAACGTTCCATGGCTAGTTTCATAGGCTCGCAGTCAAATGCAACGACCAGAAAGCAGGAACAGAAAAGAGCAAGGGGAGATGAGTCCTAATAACTACATCTACATAGGCAAATACGCCAGGGGGGACGAGTCCTAATAGCTACTTCCACATAGGCAAGTACGCCAGGGGGGAAGAGTCCGAATAACTACATCCATATAGGCAAGTCCCGCATTGGTCGGAAAACGTAAAGAGGAAAACGCCCGATCTCCCAGGAGAGAAACATTTTACAGGCGAGCCGACGGAGCACCGTCGTCCCATAACTTTACAAGCAAACATGACTAACGCAAGCTTAATTGAAAACACACGCCCTAGCCTCTCAGTAAAAGAATATGTAACGAGGCGAAATGGAACAGAGAGCTAACGTTCCGAGGCTACTTTCAGAAACACGCAGTCAATGGAAAATAGCAAGCACTGCCTCAATATACTAGAAATAACCCTGACTCATAACAAAGGGGAACGTAGTCCACGAGAAGGAGACAAAAACAGGGAACAAACGTACCGAAGCTACCAACCGGCTCACTGTAACACGGAAATGAGTAGAAGCTCAAACGCCTGGTCTCTCAGCAAGAAAACCAAACAGAGGCGAAATAGAGCAGAGATCTGCAGTCCCATACTTCTACGAAATAAGTAACCAAAGAGCCGGCAAGAATAAAGCCCTGCCTCAGCAACGAGACGTTAACACAGGCACGTAGCATGAAAGGTACAAATAGCACATACCAAACAAATAAAACCCCAAAGTCAGTACGATAAAAATGCCCTGTCTCTTAGTAAGAACCTACTATGCAGATGCATGCAAACAAATAGTGACTCCTCTCGCCTTCACGGAAGAAAGCAGACAGAGAGAGGAGAAAGAGACAAAGAAAGGCAAAAATCTAGGCAACGGACTAACAAGGAAAAAACCAGAAAGCGAGGACCGAAAAGAGCCAGGGGGGAAGAGTCCGAATAACTACATCCACATAGGCGAGTCCCGCATAACTCCAAGGAAGCACAACGGAGCAAAACGGTCTCCTTAAAAACCTAGACCAAACTAATCCTGACTTAAACATACAAAGGGCAGAATAACACCACACACAAAACAGCACAATACACCACAACAAACAATCAATATAGAAGCCCCGATAGAAGGAAACAGAAGGCTTAAATAGCTCTCAAGGTGACCACGCACAGGTGTAGACGCTAACAGAAGCACCGCAAACTCAGCAGGGCGGAGCAAGCATCTACCAAAAGGGCAGCGCCCTCGCGTGGCCACCAAGGAAAACGACGGCATAGGGAAACAGTGTTAAAAACCATGACAAGTAGGATTCAACGATAGTTTGACTTCCAAAATGATGGTATAATCACTCAAAATAACCCTGATAGACTGTCGTCGTATTTTATTTGCTTTGGGTGCACTGTGGAGTGTTTAAGTGCATTTGGTAGTGGATGCTAGCAGATACCTTAGAGTTGCGCTAGCATTAGCAATGTGTGTATGTCCAAAAAAAGGGACAGGATCTCTGTCTTCAAAAAAGATGGATGGATCACTTTAAGGGTTGTTTCTCCTGACAAATTTTCCTATTCAATTCTATGGAAAAATAAGTCAGGAAAAGAAACCCTTGAAGTTATCCATCCATATCTACTGTATTTCCGGCAGCAGAGTGATAATTTAAGAATATAAAAAATTTAAAGGCACAGTCAATATAGTATATGTAAACTTCTGACCCACTGGAATTGTGATATAGTGAATTAAAAGTGAAATGTAACAATTGTTGGAAAAATTACTTGTGTCATGCACAAAGTAGATGTTCTAACTGACTTGCCAACACTATAGTTTGCTAACATGAAATCTGTGGAGTAGTTAAAAATTAGTTTTAATAACTTCAACCTAAGTGTATGTAAACTTGTATGTTTCACGAAGCCAAAAATAGTTTTGTGTCATATCTGTGATTTGTTTATTTTTTGTTAAAAAAGCTGGGTGAACATCCTCTAAGTGTGGTGATTCCATCATTTTTGCCAGGGGTTGTATTAGAGGTAAAAGCACTCTATCAGGGTACTCTATTAGAGGTAAAACACTATCTCAGAGTATGGTATTAGAGTTAAAAGCACGTTATCAAAGTACTCTATTAGGGTTGAACATACTCTATCAGAGCACTCTATTAGAGTTAAAAGCAAGCTATTAGAGGTAAAAGCACTCTATCAGGGTACTCTATTAGAGGTAAAAGCACTCTATCAGGGTACTCTATTAGAGGTAAAAGCACTCTATCAGGGTACTCTATAAGTGGTAAAAGCACTCTATCAGGGTACTCTATAAGAGGTAAAAGCACTCTATAAGGGTACTCTATTAGAGGTAAAAGCACTCTATCAGGGTACTCTATAAGTAGTAAAAGCACTCTATCAGGGTACTCTATAAGAGGTAAAAGCACTCTATCAGGGTACTCTATTAGAGGTAAAAGCACTCTATCAGGGTACTCTATTAGAGGTAAAAGCACTATATCAGGGTACTCTATAAGAGGTAAAAGCACTCTATCAGGGTACTCTATTAGAGGTAAAAACACTCTATCAGAGTACTTTAGTTAAGTTGGCTCTAATAGAGTACTTGAGTAATACCCTGATGGAGGAGGAGTAAGGTGCAAAGTGGGGAAAGATGAACAGAAAAGGGTTAAAAGGTGAAAGACTGAAGAGGAGGAGTAAGATACCTCAGTAACAGCCGGAGGTGCTCCTGGTCCCCAATCACATCATACCTCATGGAGAAGACCAGATGCCCCAGCACACTGTCCATGGAGTAGTAATTAAAGTGCTCCTAAAGAGACCAGCACACTCATCATTGAGAGACCTTCATCTCCAGAACACTCATCACTGAGAGACCATCTCCAGCACACTCATCACTGAGAACTTCATCTCCCACACACTCATCACTGAGAGACCTTCATCTCCCACACACTCATCACCGAGAGACCTTCATCTCCAGCACCCTCATCACTGAGAGACCTTCATCACCAGCACACTCATCACTGAGACTGTCATCTCCCACACCCTCATCACTGAGAGACCTTCATCACCAGCACACTCATCACTGAGAGACCATCTCCAGCACACTCATCACTGAGAACTTCATCTCCCACACTCATCACTGAGAGACCTTCATCTCCAGCACCCTCATCCCTGAGACCTTAATCTCCAGCACACTCATCACTGAGAGACCTTCATCTCCAACACACTCATCACTGAGAGACCTTCATCTCCCACACCCTCATCACTGAGACCTTCATCTCCAGCACACTCATCACTGAGAGACCATCTCCAGCAGAGTCATCACTGAGAACTTCATCTCCCGCACCCTCATCACTGAGACCTTAATCTCCAGCACACTCATCACTGAGACCTTAATCTCCAGCACACTCATCACTGAGAGACCTTCATCTCCCACACCCTCATCACTGAGACCTTCATCTCCAGCACACTCATCACTGAGAGACCATCTCCAGCAGAGTCATCACTGAGAACTTCATCTCCCGCACCCTCATCACTGAGACCTTAATCTCCAGCACACTCATCACTGAGAGACCTTCATCTCCCGCACCCTCATCACTGAGACCTTCATCTCCAGCACACTCATCACTGAGACCGTCATCTCCCGCACCCTCATCACTGAGACCGTCATCTCCAGCACACTCATCACTGAGACCGTCATCTCCTGCACCCTCATCACTGAGACCTTCATCTCCAGCACCCTCATCACTGAGACCGTCATCTCCCGCACCCTCATCACTGAGACCTTCATCTCCAGCACACTCATCACTGAGACCGTCATCTCCTGCACCCTCATCACTGAGACCTTCATCTCCCGCACCCTCATCACTGAGACCTTCATCTCCCACACACTCATCACTGAGAGACCTTCATCTCCCACACCCTCATCACTGAGACCTTCATCTCCAGCACACTCATCACTGAGAGACCATCTCCAGCAGAGTCATCACTGAGAACTTCATCTCCCGCACCCTCATCACTGAGACCTTAATCTCCAGCACACTCATCACTGAGAGACCTTCATCTCCCGCACCCTCATCACTGAGACCTTCATCTCCAGCACACTCATCACTGAGACCGTCATCTCCCGCACCCTCATCACTGAGACCGTCATCTCCAGCACACTCATCACTGAGACCGTCATCTCCTGCACCCTCATCACTGAGACCTTCATCTCCAGCACCCTCATCACTGAGACCGTCATCTCCCGCACCCTCATCACTGAGACCTTCATCTCCAGCACACTCATCACTGAGACCGTCATCTCCTGCACCCTCATCACTGAGACCTTCATCTCCCGCACCCTCATCACTGAGAGACCTTCATCTCCCACACACTCATCACTGAGAGACCTTCAGGTCAGCTGATTCATGCCCTGTGACACTCACTTTGCCAAAGAAGTTCTTCCTGTAGATCAGGGCAGCTGCGTTGGTTTCCAGCTGAACCCGAGACAGAGGTGATGGCATTTGCTGAGGATTGGGGGCATCCCCGAGCTCATGATTGGTGCCCTCAATCCAGTAACCCCCAAACTGGGGCAGCAGGATCAGAGGGAAGGGGATCTTTCGACCCAAAACCTGGTAATCACAGCAACAACAGGGAAGGTCAAAAGGTTCCATCAAAGTACACACGTATGTACATATGTACACACACACACATACGCACACAGAGTAATATAGGAGGTGTATAACACTAATAGAGTAATGTGTGCTGGAGGTGAATAACACTAAGAGAGTAATGTGTGCTGGAGGTGTATAACACTAATAGAGTAATGTGTGCTGGAGGTGTACAACACTAATAGAGTAATGTGTGCTGGAGGTGAATAACACCAATAGAGTAATGTGTGCTGGAGGTGTATAACACTAATAGAGTAATGTGTGCTGGAGGTGAATAACACTAAGAGAGTAATGTGTGCTGGAGGTGTATAACACTAATAGAGTAATGTGTGCTGGAGGTGTATAACATGAATAGAGTAATGTGTGCTGGAGGTGTACAACATGAATAGAGTAATGTGTGCTGGAGGTGTACAACACTAATAGAGTAATGTGTGCTGGAGGTGTATAACATGAATAGAGTAATGTGTGCTGGAGGTGTACAACACTAATAGAGTAATGTGTGCTGGAGGTGTATAACATGAATAGAGTAATGTGTGCTGGAGGTGTATAACACTAATAGAGTAATGTGTGCTGGAGGTGAATAACACTAAGAGAGTAATGTGTGCTGGAGGTGTATAACACTAATAGAGTAATGTGTGCTGGAGGTGTATAACATGAATAGAGTAATGTGTGCTGGAGGTGTACAACATGAATAGAGTAATGTGTGCTGGAGGTGTATAACATGAATAGAGTAATGTGTGCTGGAGGTGTACAACATGAATAGAGTAATGTGTGCTGGAGGTGTACAACACTAATAGAGTAATGTGTGCTGGAGGTGTATAACACTAATAGAGTAATGTGTGCTGGAGGTGTATAACACTAATAGAGTAATGTGTGCTGGAGGTGTATAACACTAATAGAGTAATGTGTGCGGAGGTGTATAACACTAATAGAGTAATGTGTGCTGGAGGTGTATAACACTAATAGAGTAATGTGTGCTGGAGGTGTATAACACTAATATAATAGAGTAATGTGTGCTGGAGGTGAATAACACTAATAGAGTAATGTGTGCTGGAGGTGTATAACACTAATAGAGTAATGTGTGCTGGAGGTGTATAACACTAATAGAGTAATGTGTGCGGAGGTGTATAACACTAATAGAGTAATGTGTGCTGGAGGTGTATAACACTAATAGAGTAATGTGTGCTGGAGGTGTATAACACTAATAGAGTAATGTGTGCTGGAGGTGTATAACACTAATAGAGTAATGTGTGCTGGAGGTGAATAACACAAATAGAGTAATGTGTGCTGGAGGTGTATAACACTAATAGAGTAATGTGTGCTGGAGGTGTATAACACTAATAGAGTAATGTGTACTGGAGGTGTATAACACTAATAGAGTAATGTGTACTGGAGGTGTATAACACTAATAGAGTAATGTGTGCTGGAGGTGAATAAAACTAATAGAGTAATGTGTGCTGGAGGTGTATAACACTAATAGAGTAATGTGTGCTGGAGGTGTATAACACTAATAGAGTAATGTGTGCAGAGGTGTATAACACTAATAGAGTAATGTGTGCTGGAGGTGTATAACACTAATAGAGTAATGTGTGCTGGAGGTGTATAACACTAATAGAGTAATGTGTGCTGGAGGTGTATAACACTAATAGAGTAATGTGTGCTGGAGGTGAATAACACAAATAGAGTAATGTGTGCTGGAGGTGTATAACACTAATAGAGTAATGTGTGCTGGAGGTGTATAACACTAATAGAGTAATGTGTACTGGAGGTGTATAACACTAATAGAGTAATGTGTACTGGAGGTGTATAACACTAATAGAGTAATGTGTGCTGGAGGTGTATAACACTAATAGAGTAATGAGTGCTGGAGGTGTATAACACTAATAGAGTAATGTGTGCTGGAGGTGTATAACACTAATAGAGTAATGTGTGCTGGAGGTGTACAACACTAATAGAGTAATGTGTGCTGGAGGTGTATAACATGAATAGAGTAATGTGTGCTGGAGGTGTATAACATGAATAGAGTAATGTGTGCTGGAGGTGTACAACACTAATAGAGTAATGTGTGCTGGAGGTGTATAACATGAATAGAGTAATGTGTGCTGGAGGTGTATAACACTAATAGAGTAATGTGTGCTGGAGGTGAATAACACTAAGAGAGTAATGTGTGCTGGAGGTGTATAACACTAATAGAGTAATGTGTGCTGGAGGTGTATAACACTAATAGAGTAATGTGTGCAGAGGTGTATAACACTAATAGAGTAATGTGTGCTGGAGGTGTATAACACTAATAGAGTAATGTGTGCTGGAGGTGTATAACACTAATAGAGTAATGTGTGCTGGAGGTGTATAACACTAATAGAGTAATGTGTGCTGGAGGTGAATAACACAAATAGAGTAATGTGTGCTGGAGGTGTATAACACTAATAGAGTAATGTGTGCTGGAGGTGTATAACACTAATAGAGTAATGTGTACTGGAGGTGTATAACACTAATAGAGTAATGTGTACTGGAGGTGTATAACACTAATAGAGTAATGTGTGCTGGAGGTGTATAACACTAATAGAGTAATGAGTGCTGGAGGTGTATAACACTAATAGAGTAATGTGTGCTGGAGGTGTATAACACTAATAGAGTAATGTGTGCTGGAGGTGAATAACACTAATAGAGTAATGTGTGCTGGAGGTGTATAACACTAATAGAGTAATGTGTGCTGGAGGTGTATAACACTAATAGAGTAATGTGTGCTGGAGGTGAATAACACTAATAGAGTAATGTGTGCTGGAGGTGTATAACACTAATAGAGTAATGTGTGCTGGAGGTGTATAACACTAATAGAGTAATGTGTGCTGGAGGTGTATAACACTAATAGAGTAATGTGTGCTGGAGGTGAATAACACTAATAGAGTAATGTGTGCTGGAGGTGTATAACACTAATAGAGTAATGTGTGCTGGAGGTGAATAACACTAATAGAGTAATGTGTGCGGAGGTGTATAACACTAATAGAGTAATGTGTGCTGGAGGTGTATAACACTAATAGAGTAATGTGTGCTGGAGGTGAATAACACTAATAGAGTAATGTGTGCTGGAGGTGTATAACACTAATAGAGTAATGTGTGCTGGAGATGTATAACACTAATAGATTAATGTGTGCTGGCGGTGTATAACACTAATAGAGTAATGTGTGCTGGAGGTGAATAACACTAATAGAGTAATGTGTGCTGGAGGTGTACAACACTAATAGAGTAATGTGTCCTGGAGGTGTATAACACTAATAGAGTAATGTGTGCGGAGGTGTATAACACTAATAGAGTAATGTGTGCGGAGGTGTATAACACTAATAGAGTAATGTGTGCTGGAGGTGTATAACACTAATAGAGTAATGTGTGCTGGAGGTGTATAACACTAATAGAGTAATGTGTGCTGGAGGTGTATAACATGAATAGAGTAATGTGTGCTGGAGGTGTATAACACTAATAGAGTAATGTGTGCTGGAGGTGTATAACACTAATAGAGTAATGTGTGCTGGAGGTGTATAACACTAATAGAGTAATGTGTGCTGGAGGTGTATAACACTAATAGAGTAATGTGTGCTGGAGGTGTATAACACTAATAGAGTAATGTGTGCTGGAGGTGTATAACACTAATAGAGTAATGTGTGCTGGAGGTGTATAACACTAATAGAGTAATGTGTGCTGGAGGTGAATAACACTAATAGAGTAATGTGTGCTGGAGGTGTATAACACTAATAGAGTAATGTGTGCTGGAGGTGTATAACACTAATAGAGTAATGTGTGCTGGAGGTGAATAACACTAATAGAGTAATGTGTGCTGGAGGTGTATAACACTAATCGAGTAATGTGTGCTGGAGGTGTATAACACTAATAGAGTAATGTGTGCTGGAGGTGTATAACATGAATAGAGTAATGTGTGCTGGAGGTGTATAACACTAATAGAGTAATGTGTGCTGGAGGTGAATAACACTAATAGAGTAATGTGTGCTGGAGGTGTATAACACTAATAGAGTAATGTGTGCTGGAGGTGTATAACACTAATAGAGTAATGTGTGCTGGAGGTGTATAACACTAATAGAGTAATGTGTGCTGGAGGTGTATAACACTAATAGAGTAATGTGTGCTGGAGGTGTATAACACTAATAGAGTAATGTGTGCTGGAGGTGTATAACACTAATAGAGTAATGTGTGCTGGAGGTGTATAACACTAATAGAGTAATGTGTGCTGGAGGTGTATAACACTAATAGAGTAATGTGTGCTGGAGGTGTATAACACTAATAGAGTAATGTGTGTGAGACGTTGAAGAGAGTATCGTGCCGTACCTCATGCACACTGGGGTAGGGAATGTAGTCTTCCTCAGTCTGTCGAAAAAAGAACAGAGCCATTACTGCACATTGACCCACAGAATTGAGACAGGTGTCACCATGGGACAACAGTACAACATACGTACACTGACTGAGAGATATACGTATATACCATGCTACCAGCATCATGGGCTTGCTTTACACTGCAAAACACCAACTCTCATAGAGCAAGCAGATCTGTGTGCCACTGGCCTGAGTGAGAGAAGAGTGCTACAAACTTTAAACAGTCTCTCATTTTTTTGATTTTGGGACGTTTGCAGACAGATAACAGGCCACTGCTTTTTGGGACGTACTTTGAGAGTGGGGGGGAGGGCACTTCTGTCCTCTTCCATTCCGCTGCCCTGCAACGGAAAGAGGAAGCACCTCAACATTACATTTACATTAACATTGCATTTATATTACATTAACATTACATTGATATTACATCACAGCAGAGTGATTAGGCAGAATACATTCAATATATACAACTCATTTATACTGTTGGCCATTTTTACTGCTTAAGATCAATGTTCTTGGGCCATATATGAGCGCATGCTGCATTAGATCAATGTTCTCAGGCTGTATGTAAGCATATGCTGCATTAGATCAATGTTCTCAGGCTGTATGTAAGCATATGCTGCATTAGATCAATGTTCTCAGGCTGTATGTAAGCGCATGCTGCATTAGATCAATGTTCTCAGGCTGTATGTAAGCGCATGCTGCATTAGATCAATGTTCTCAGGCTGTATGTAATTACACGCATGCTGCATTAGATCAATGTTCTCAGGCTGTATCTGAGTGCATGCTACATTAGAATGTTCTCAGGCCTTACATATCAACGCATGTTGCATTAGATCAATGTTCTCAGGCTGTATATCAGCGCATGCTGCATTTGATCAATGTTCTCAGGCCATATATCAGCGCATGCTGCATTAGATCAATGTTCTCAGGCCAAATATAAGCGCATGCTGCATTAGATCAATATTCACAGACTGTATATCAGTGCATGCTGCATTAGATCAATGTTCTCAGGCCATATATAAGCACATGCTGCATGAGATCAATGTTCTCCGGCTGTATATCAGCGCATGCTGCATTAGATCAATCTTCTCAGGGCTTATATTAGCGCATGCTGCATTAGATCAATGTTCTCAGGCCGTATATAAGCGCATGCTGCATTAGATCAATGTTCTCAGGCCGTATATCAGCGCATGCTGCATTAGATCAATGTTCTCAGGCCGTATACAAGCGCATGCTGCATTAGATCAATGTTCTCAGGCCGTATATCAGCGCATGCTGCATTAGATCAATGTTCTCAGGCCGTATATAAGCGCATGCTGCATTAGATCAATGTTCTCAGGCCGTATATAAGCGCATACTGCATTGGATCAATGTTCTCAGGCTGTATATCAGCGCATGCTGCATTAGATCAATGTTCTCAGGCCGTATATAAGCGCATGCTGGATTAGATCAATGTTCTCAGGCCGTATATCAGCGCATGCTGCATTAGATCAATGTTCTCAGGCCGTATATAAGCGCATGCTGCATTAGATCAATGTTTTCAGGCCGTATATAAGCGCATGCTGCATTAGATCAATGTTCTCAGGCCGTATATAAGTGTATGCTGCATTAGATCAATGTTTTCAGGCCGTCTATCAACGCATGGTGCATGAGATCAATGTTCTCGGGCCGTATATAAATCAATGCCATGAAGCAGAATCCTTGCTAAATTTCTCAGGGTGAAGAAGAAAGGAAGAAATGGTCTGTCAGACACAGCATCCAAAAGTACATTTTTAGGAAAGGAGCCCATCTGGGTACAGACTCATAAAATCGATTGGGTCCTACAAGCCCTTGGCTGTCAGACCCTAGAGAGATTGAGAGATTTAACCTCAGTGCCCTGCAGGATCAATCTGTCGCACTTCACTTGAACACATCACACTGCCAAACCAAAACACAAACTTCGATGTGAAGACTTTCTATTGTACAATACAATTCACAAAACAGACTCTCACATACAAAGCTCTTTTCATGGGAGAACAACACTCAGACATCACACACAGGTCTGGAATGCTTTTCAGAAATCAGTCTCTGGAGCACATTATTTATTATACAATGGTGCAAACATCAGAGCAGAGTTTTTGAGGTCGCTCTTTATCAATGTAAAGAATAATATTTTCATCCTGCACACCTGAAAGCACCTTAAAAACATAGAAGACAAAAGGACTGAGCATAAATATATCTTATTTTCCAAAGAACAAAGGAGTTTAAATAAAACGTCAGTCTGCTGTGTTCTGAACTCCACAAACACACCAAAAACCACAAAATCACACAAGCACACAAACACACACCTGCCTATGTATTCTGTTGTGCCTGTGTCTCAAAACTGAAGGGCAAGTCTGTGACTGTGACCGCTCTCACGACAGAGACTCACTCCCCTTAAACTGCAGCCATGAATCTATGAACACTGCCAGGTCCACGGCCCCCAAAATATTTGTGTGTATGTGTGTGCGCATGTGTGTGCATGTGTGTGCGTGCTTGCGAGAGAGAGCACACGCAACCATGCTTGTGTGTATAAATGCACAGCAGTCCTTAAAAGTACACGTCTACTGTAGTAATTACACACACTGCTCTGTTTCCCTAAGCAAGTAAAACACTGGCTGATAAGTGCACTTATCAGTCAAGCAATCCACTTTACTTTATTTGTACAGGGAAATATTGGTGGACAGCTTGAGTCATACTGCAAGGGCAAATTCACTAAGGTCTGTAAATCTTTATATGTGTGTGTGTGTGTGTGTGTGTGTGTGTGTGTGTGTAGTATGCTTTAGAAGGAACTGTAATGCTCTTAAGCCTCCCCACCATTCACTTGTGCATGTATTGAGAACATTCCAAACTGGGAAAAAGAAAACCTAAAACTGGTAACATAAATAAATCTTTCCACAGCCTCAGCAGTGTGGAAGATGCAGTTTTGTTTCATGTTATGGAACTGAAATTAAAGGCATGCTGGGATACATAGCAGAGGCATGCTGGGATCATAGAGTATATAATATGTAGAGGCAGCGATGCCAATAGAATACATCCGAACCAGGAGGTTTTAATTTTGCGCAGTTGTGTCCTTGCAGTCATGGTGCAGAAAGAGACGTGGAGACAGCTAGGTCAAAGCCTTGCGAGTATGTAATTGGTTGCCAACTGGCACGCAAAAATAAAACGTAAGCCAGAATAAATAATAATAAAAAAATGTATATCTTTTCTGTGAAGTAAGAAAAAAATATTTGACCACGGAAAAATAATACGTAATTTTTAAATACGTTTTTTGAGTTAACATCAAAACATGAGTGGACGTATTGTTTTGTTTGCTGTCAAAAATGAATGGAGCCAAATGGGGAAACTGGCTTTTTGAATGCAAATTATAGAGAACAACATCTGCTGCTGAAGTTGAGAGCCGACTGCTGGCCCCTTGGCTCGGATATATAGCAGCGGGAGGGGCAGACAACCTCCGAACAGGTTCTACTGATTAAAGGCTTTGCTGGGCTGTATCTCACAGGACAGAGGCAGAGTCTTGTTCAAATGAATGGACAGTCTGCACAAGGTCACCATGCTTGGCACATAAAGGGTATATAGAATAGGATAACTTTTATTTTCCTGCGAGGGAACCTCAGTTGTAGCCACCAGCAACAACAAAAAAGACAGACAGTGAGGCAGACCCACAACACACATGTTAAATAAAGACATTCAATAGAATCATTGAATTAGTCAAACTAATTAAGTGAATTAAAGTGAAGGTATGAATCGAGTGGAATACAGCCAAGCATCATAATGAAAAATTGAGCATCAAAAGCAATAACAGCCTTTGCTGTCTTGAGATGTCCAGTGTCATTAAGCAGTCTAACAGCTGTTGGGACAGAGCTATTTCGAGTTGACTAAACTCACACAAAAGATATTTAGGTCTAAAACGAAAACACAAGGCGAGCAACTCCACATCCGCAGAGCAATACTTCTCTCCGATCACAGCTGTTCCACTCCAAGCCGACATATACAGAAACTAAAAAAATATAAATATATATATAAACATTTTTTTTAAATCGGGTATGTCACTGTTCCATTTCAAATCCAATGCGCTGGAGTACAGACACAAAACAACAAAAATTGTGTCACTGTCCAAATACCTAGACTGCACTTTATAACAGAATGGTAGAAACAGAAACAGCCTGATGCAAGTGTACACAGAAAGTCCTTGACCTACATAAATGCAAACACAGGGCATGTAAATCCAGACTTACTTCAGAGAATTGTTTCAGAGCATTTGAAATCAATTTGGAGCAGGGAAACATCATCATAAGGTAGCATAAGCAAGTGGCTCCCAACACATACATTATGTATACTGCAATAATATTATTCAAAAAAGGATCTAAGGTACGTGCAGTACTTAACTATACTGTTATGTATGCATTATTTTTTTCCATATTGTACCGTGTTTATCAAGCAAATATTATTTCAACTGTACAATTACTTTACAAGTGTGTTGTCCTCCATTAATGTTGTTTATAATTGTTAATAAAAACAATATAATTAATCTGTTCATATATACAGTCTCTGGAAACACAACTTAGCCATACAATCTACTTTGGAGTTACTTGAAGTGCATTTTATTTTATTTTTTTACTTAAAGGGCAATTCCACCAAAAAACATTAACCTTATTTAACAGATCAAGGCACAACTAATTAAGTCTCTTTTTGTGGCTGGCCAAAATAAAATCTGGGCTGAGATATCCACAGATAAAGATTAAATTTTGGTAGAGGTATATGTCATTATGAAATACACCTCTACCCTTCCTCGTTTTGTAAAAACTACACTGGCGTCAAGTGGGCGTGTAAGATACACAGGCACATAGGCGGAGCCAGCGAGGGGGAAGACAATGCCATGTCTGTCACTGTTCTGATTAGGAACACATCGTAGATCAAGCTAACTATCATTGCTATTTTATTATAATGTCAGAAAATGACATTGACACATTGTTTCCTAAAGATATTTTGGCAAAATAAACCAAACAGGACTTGAGTGCTGTCCTTATGCAGTTACAGAGTGGACAATGATCCAACTCAGTGGCATCCGGTATCATTCCCTGACATCTCCTCTGCCTTATTGAATCCCCCGGTAAGGAACCATGTCAACTACATTATGATCTATGACCATAAAAAGTAGACTAACATTAGCAAGCTGACCATAATCAAACGGTTTCACTTTGAACATTCAATTACAGAAGCAATGTTAACAATGTCATTTTCTGGGCTAGTGTCGTTAGCTGTTGTTAGCAATGGGTTTCTTGGTATTGAAGAAAGGTGCAAATCCAGGTTTTTAATCTGTTTGCCATGCAGTAGTTAAGCCACACATCAGCTTTTTGGCATCTCGAAAATTGCACCATTTTTAATATATTACTAGATTTTGTTGTAGGTGGAAGGATTCTGTTTTTAGCCCGAATACACAGCCAGATCCGGAGCTGAATGTGCGGTCAACCCGGGACTGCTTCTGCATGAAACTGTGCCCGGTCCTACTCATTGCAGCAAACATTTCCATTTAAGTTGGCATTGCGGTAATAACCACACTTAGGTGTAGTGCACGTCCATTTTGGGAAACACCATGGGCCCTATCTTACACCCGGCGCAAAGCGGCGCTAACCCAAACGCAAGTGTCTTTGCTATCTTACACCCGGCGCTAGGTCCATAATAACGCCTAGCGCTCACGTCCTTTAACTAGCATGTATTCTCGCGCCATCACAAGTGAACTGGGCGTGTTGGTCTTAAGATGAGGAGTGGCCAGGATTCTTTTTGGCGTATTGCTATCTTGAGCCAGCAGAAAGCGCTTGCACTAGAACCACCACAAACCTGGTCTAAAGTCATGTCGCAGTTGTTTACATGTTATTTTAATGGCGCATATAAGTGCGTCTACATAGGCGTGTGCACAACGCGCATACCCTCCTGTCTGTTACACACAGGGGCGTGCACAAGCATGACTAAAATATCTAGATCACAATGTGAAATATTATTATTGTGTAGGCTATATCAAAAATGCATAATAATAAAAGGTTCCATAGGTCCACATACCTTTCCCTCAGCGAAGGGAAACGATGCCACATTACATTGCTCAGCCCACTCCATCAACATCCAGGCGATGTGCGATGGTACGGGACAATGGCTATCCATTAAAAAGGAGCTGATAACACCTATATCAAGCCTAATGCGTGAATTGTCATTTGCACCTAATGCGTGATTTGTCATTCAATGGAAAACTCGCGTACTGCAATAGACGGACATTTGCGTTCTGAAAATGCGCTTCAGATGTCATTACAATACAGCTCTGTTTATCTAGGAATACAGCCTGTAAGTAAATAGAATGGTTTGTGACTGAAAAAAGTTCAAAACCTTGTCCAGTGAATATTGCTTTTATTGTTTTTCAAATAGCCTAGGCTACAGCGGACTCGCTGTCTCGATAGACTATGGTTAAAAAACGGAGATAAATGTCATCATGTTAACTGAATTGTAGGCTAACCTTAGCTATTCTTCGTCCTTCATATTTTTTAAATTACAGTGACAAGGTTTCCATACCCTCAGCTTATTAAAACCCCGCTGATTTCACCTGTTATTCCATAACTTGAACAAAAGATTTTAAAGAGAACTAAGCGTCTAATTAGAAACGAAATTTGCAGCACGTTACACAATTAATTTACAATTAATTTTAATTCCATTATCTGCATATCTGCTGTACATCGCACTTTTCACGGTCTTCCTGGGAAAGTGAATCGTTTTAAAGTATTACGCTACCAGTTAAACAGGTTGGTCACATTTCCATAAGCAGGACATTATAAAACAAGGGAAAATATGCTGAACCTATGGGTTGCCAACCTGACAGATTTGTTGTATTTAGTGTCATCATTAAGGCAAAATAACGTTAGTTATGTTATTAATCAAAATTAGAATGCAGGTAACCTAATGAACTTCGGATGAAGCTTGAACATGAGTTCATTGCATAATCAAACGGAATTTGTTAAATAAGCAGGCTAATTTGGCGTTTTCTAACGTGAGAAGGAAGCAATTGGTCGCTTATTCTCAGCTGTTGCAGGTGCTTTTAACGAAATTTAACAGCATATATTTCGTAAACAGCACTGTCAGGAATTACCGGGAACTCATAATACTACTACTGCTACTGATCCATATAGCCGATTCCTTGATCGCACTAAACACGCACGAGCATGTCTGTTTCGCCATCATAAGCAATCCGCCAAGGTGGAAAAGCAGGCTTTTAAAGGGAATGGGATATGACATTTTGATTGGTTTATTGCATGTCACGCCCAAGACACACCTATAATTAATGAAGAGACTAGGTTCAGCCCAGTTGCACCTTGTGCCGTGCTTAGCGCCCAAAAAACACGCCGTTAAAATAGCAAAAGTAGACTTGGACACGCCCTAAATGGACTTAGCGCCATGCGCTTAGACTAAGCGCCAAGATCGCCAAGATAGGGCCCCATGTGTCACGGAACTGCATTTCCAGAAAGACTACATATACCAGCATGCGACAGTCATAAAATCAGGGACTGTGACTGCGTGCCCATTTTTTCGGTTTTCTGCAGTATCAGTATAAGTTGTGGTTTGGTCACAGTACCCTCTTTCCTCCCAGGTAAAATTACCTGAGCAGGTTATTCAGTGCAGCACAGACCCTCCCCGTTACCTCACAAAACCTGGGGATGGGGGAGGGGGGCGTTGGCCCTTCTCACCTTCAGGACGGGGGAAGTGTTGAAGGAGGCTGAAGGCGGGAACAGCGGCGGCTCTAGCTTTTCAGATAAGCGAGGGATCCTTCCATCCTGTTTCCTATAAAGAGCAAAAACAACAAGGTAATTTCATCAGCAAATCAAAAGCCCTCCATGCTCTCAGTCATTCTGCCCGCTGCTGTGGTAATAAACTCTGCTCAGAGGGAGCTACACAGAGTACTGGCCTGGTCACCCAGGCGACGACAGGCCAGAAGAGCAGGTTTGTGGGTGTAACCGTGGGAACGTCCACCGAGTTAAGTGCAAAGCCACTGAATTCTACAAATATCAGCTGTTCATTATTGTCCTGATAATGGCCCTTTATTGGATTTGGCAAAATACAACGTCTCTCAAACTGAATACCAGAGGGAGAGGTTGTATTCATTAGCAGCTGAGAGCCTCACACTTACTGCTGGGAATTAAGACAATATACAGAAAATTCCCACATAACCGACCTCTATGGCAGTGGTGCCCAAACTGTGCATGCTGGGTGTCTCCTGTGTATGCTATGTATCACTTGCTCAGTTAAGGTTGTTCAACACAGGTGCATAAGTTCTTTCATTATTTGTTCCTTAAACCTTTGAGCACAATGCAGGTTTGGCTTGTTATTTGCTTTGTCTGAAAAGCAAATGATATCTACCAAACTTATTTGTTAAAGAAAGAATAGCCTATTAACACCGATAGAACAAGGTGGAAGGTATGCAAAATGAGCATGTCGTGGGAGTGGGAGGAATAGACACGGGTGAACTTGTGTAAGAAGAAGACCACAGAACGTCGGAAGGTAACTGTATTCACAATTCATTATACTGTAAGCCCTACTGAACGCATATAGGCACAGCAATAATTCAGAACTGCGTTTTTATTCTAACTGCTAGCTGATGACTTCAATTGAAGTCTTGCGTTCTTTCAATAGAACAAATATGTCATACTAGCCTATATCTGAAAGTGACAAGTGATTAGTAGAAACGTGTGAGAAACATGTTTTAAATCCTGTCTCCTTTCGAGTGCTATGCATTAGAGGATGCATTCGTCCGACAGCCCGACACCCTTCTCATGCATCCTGTGTGTGAGCTATCCTATATAGGCTATATCAGCGCAGACAAATTACGGAAAGGTGATGTAACACAGTGGTAAACATGCCCCTGCCCAAACCTTTTTGGGACGTGTTGCAGGCATCAAATTTAGAATGAGCGTATATTTACAACATATTCATTTAAAAAACAATAAAGTTGATTAATTAAAACATTAAATATCTTGTCTTTGTACTATTTTCAATTGAATACAGGTCAAAAAGGCTTGCAAATCATTGCTTTCTGTTTTTATTTACATTTTATACACTGTCAAAACATTTTTGGAATTGGGAAATGAGGTGGGAGAAAAATTTAAAAAACACGGCTGTGTCAAAAATTTTGAATTTCAAAATGCAAAAATGAGTCACACACTGCTTCACCAGGCTGTCTGCCTGGATCAGAAATGAACAGTAACCTTTAATTGAGGGTGTTAGATGCTCCTAATTATGTGGATGTTTAATGTAGAGTAGATACACTGTTCCTATGTGAAACTGTATAACAGCCTTTCCCCAACACCCACAGATTGTTAATAGACTGCACTGCTCCTCTTTAATTTTAATCCCCTTCTTCAGCATACAGTCCTTCCAAACTTCAACATGATTATTTGTCCATGTACGCTCTTGTTCCCTGGGAATGCATCATCTTAAACCGCTAAGTCCCAATCAAACAAGAATTCCATGCAGATATTATAACCCAGCTCAAATGAGCCAACATGGCAAAAATGCAAAAATAAAAAAAGTTTTATTGTAGTTTGCAATGACATACTAAGAGCTACAAATGTGAAACAGGTAAAACTATACATTTACTGGACCATAGACTCCTTGTCCACAAGTGTGCAAAAAATGAGGGTGATATGCAGAACTACTAAGGATCTATGTAGGCAAACTGGGTGTCTCCAAATCTATCCAAAAAGGCTAAATTGTGCACTTCTGTAAATCATAAAATAATCATATACAGTGCCCTCCACTATTATTGGCACCCCTGGTAAAGATGAGTAAAAAGGGTTATAAAAAATTCACCGTTTGGTGAATTAGCTTAATGTACACTGAAAAAATGAGAAAAATCCAACCTTTAATTGAAGTAAATTTATTATGAGAAAAGAAAATCCCTCATCAATAAATAATTATTTTTAACAAAACCACGTGTGGCACCCCTGCATTTATATATATAGAATAAAGTAATAATTTTTAATATTTGGTCGCATATCCTTTGCATGCCATGACTTCCTGATGTCTGTGACCCAACAATATCAAAAGACTCTTGATATCTTATTTTCTGGTACTCTTACAAGCGATACTATAACGTCTCTGCATTTGAATGGATCTCTATGGGAATTTGGGGGTGGTACTAGATTTAGCTGTAAATTATGCAGGAACAATATGGAATACATGGCTGGTAAAATGGATGTAAGTCAACAAGGGTCTGAGGTATCAAACGAGCCTCAAACCATCACTCTGCTACCAGATATTCAGTATTCCAGTAGATGGATGGATCACTTTAAGGGTTGTTTCTCCTGACAAATCTTCCTATTGAACTCTATCGAAAAATAAGTCAGGAGAAGAAACCCTTCAAGTTATCCATCCATATCTACTGTATTTCTGGCAGCAGAGAGATGATTTAAGGCTTGTTTGATACGTCAGACCCTTGATGACTTAGAGCCATTTAGCCAACCATGTGTTCCATGCTGTTCCAGTGTAATTTACAGCTAAATCTAGTCCCACCCCCCAATTCCCATAGAGATCCATTCAAACGCAGAGACGTTATAGTATCGCCTGTAAGAGTACCAGAAAATAAGATATCAAGAGTTTTGATGTTGTTGGGTGACAGACATCAGGAAGTCATGGCATGCAAAAGATAAGCGACCAAATATTTTAAATGATTACTTTATTCTATATATAAATGCATGGTGCCAATAATTGTGGCACACGTGGTTTTGTTATAATTATTTCTTGATGAGGGATTTTTTTTTCTCATAATAAATTTACTTCAATTAAAGGTTGAATTTTTTCAGTGTGAGATTAAGCTAATTCACCAAATGGTGAATTTTTATAACCCTTTTTACTCATGAATTACCAGGGGTTCCAATAATAGTGGAGGGCACTGTATTTAACTACAAATCAACCTTTTTGCCTCAAAAAACTCACTTTTGCATCATTTTCAAGTGAGAATTACTATCTTTTAATCAGTAAAGGTGGATGTACAGACGGATGACAAATTAAAGGAAAAACCCCTACAATGAGGGGGTCCGGTGGCTCTGTTATGCTGTGGGGGGCATTTTCCTGGCATGGTTTGGGTCCACTTGTCCCCTGAGAGGGAAGGTTCACTGCAAATCAATACAACTTCTTCTGAATGATCACCTTTATCCTATGACGAAACATTTCTATCCGGATGGGAGTGGTCTCTTCCAGGATGACAATGCCCCCATCCACAAGACACAAGGGGTCACTTAATGGTTTGATGAGTATGAAAATGATGTGAATCATATGCTATGGCCTTCGTAGTCACCAGATCTCAACCCAATTGAACACCTATGGGAGATTTTGGACCGACGTGTTAGACAGCGCTCTCCACCACCATCATCAAACCACCAAATGAGGGGATATCTTTTGGAAGAATGGTGTTCCATCCCTGCAGTAGAGTTCCAGAGACTATAATCTATGCTCGACTAGAGGCAGAATCTATGCCAAGGCGCATTAAAACTGTTCTGGTGGCTTGTGGTGGCCCAACACCTTACTAAGACACTTTATGTTGGTTTTTTCTTTAATTTGTCACCCCTCTGTATACAATATCTATGGGCCCAAAAACCTATCCAAAACCTGTCACAAAATGAATAAAATATTTTTGTCCATTATAAAGCATACACATTTTCCCCTTATGATGGATTTGTTGTAGGAGCAATGAATGTTCAGCAATCTCAAAGAGTTCAGCAATCTCATGGCGCTGGCACTATGGCCACTAGGGGGACTGTGTGAAGGGGTTAAATGGCACAGGAAGAGCAGTGTGAGTAGGTCAGTATTAATGTGACTCTGAACCACTTGTTCAAACACAAAAGAAGATGTCAGAGCACACACTTCTGGGCTGGTTTCCATATCAGACACGCTAGTTTAAGGAGGCAGTGTGTTTGAAAGCATGATAAAGCGACAGGTGATGGATGATTCCAGATCTCTTCCTCTCAGACACAATGGCTATCTAATGCTGTTGTGTTTGTTAGGCTGTTCTCTCATATTGTGCCTCATTCACAAAACTTTTCTTAAAATTCTTCTTACTTTTGTTCTTAAGAAAAGTTTCTATGAAAGACCAAAGTGGGATTCATGAAACATGCACGGATGCATATCCCAGGTGTATCAGATGATAAATGTGAATAGTTCACAAATTGGATGCAGGTGCTTGTTAATATAATTAGCACAAGGAAACCCCCTAGCAATCCCATAAGAGGCATACCAACTTCATGGTCGTGTGGAGACATCAACCATTCATTGCTCTCTGCAAACATATCTGTGCGGTCCCTAAAGATGTGCTCTCTCTCCAAGGCATGGTTAACCAAGTAAAGGCCTTTGTATACCAAATTGTATGCATTCTTTTTTGTTCATGCACCTGCATTACACAGGCTATACACCTGAATGACACCTGCTGTATACCTGCACTATACCTGCTGTAGGCCTACACCTGAATTACATCTGCCCCCAGTCACAATGTCAAAACCCTTGCAGTCTGCCCACTAGCCCACCTCACTGTGTAGTACAGTGCAAACCTAAAGCACTCAGAGCTCAAAACCCTATTTCATCCTATTAAGACCAGCAGTAAGCAGAGGAAGGCTATGATTTTTAAAAAAATCATGTAATTGCATTACAATTACATTACATTACAAGGACATTATGTTACAATTACTCACGTTCATGGAGAGGGTCGCAATCAGCAGTGTGTCCTACACATAGCAGAGTGGACTAGAGTCTGCAGCATCGGAGAGAACTGCTCCCTTTCTACTCGACTCTCTAATGTCTTTTCTGTTCGGTGTGTGTGTGTGTGTGTGTGTGTGTGTGTGTGTGTGTGTGTGTGTGTGTGTGTGTGTGTGTGCAATCTGTGCATGTGAGTGTACTTTTGAAAGGAAGCAAATTCTGAGAGATTGCTCCATCTCCTCTCTCGCTCTCTCTCCCCCTCTCCACCTCCCTCTCTCACTCCATTTGTCTTTCTCCTCCAAGTCACAGCCAGCCACCCTGAAGTCCGCCCGTCTCAACTGTTCGATGGTGTGATTCAATTTGCATTCATCACAGTGACTTCATTAAGCACTCAGCCATCCCACTAAACTGCGGTGCCATTTCCATCAAGCATGTGCTAAAACAAGCATGTGCAGCAGTTTGTGCGTGGGAAGGAGAGGGAGATGGAAAAAAGGAAAGTGAGCCACCATCAGACTCCGCATTTCCATCAAGTTCCAAAAAGCACTAAGAGACAGAGCTGAATGCTCATTTTAATCACTGCTGTTTTTAAGAGCCACAGAACTGTTTAAATCACACACGTATGCTTCTCTATTTCCTACAAAAGCCAGCCTTGCATTCACACCCTATTTACACAGGGCTACTCGTGGCAGATTAGACCCCCCGTCTCACATTTCAAACAATGCAATCACAATTGGTCTGACTGAAACTGGGAACATGCTGGTCAAAGCAATCAGAGGAAACCTACTATACCAGAAGGTTGCAGTTTCAAATTCCATGCAGTACTCTGCTATTATCCCCTTTAGGACTGAAGTACTAAAACTGGACTACCTCAGTAAATATATAAATTGAAAATATGCTAATTATAAATTTAAGTCGCCCCATATACAATTGAAGTCAGAAGTTTACATACACTTAGGTTGAAGTCATTAAAACTTATTTTTAACCACTCCACAGATTTCATGTTAGCAAACTATAGTGTTGGCAAGTCAGTTGGGACATCTACTTTGTGCATGACACAAGTAATTTTTTCAAACAATTGTTTACAGACAGATTATTTCACTTTTAATTCACTATATTGTGGGTCAGAAGTTTACATACACTAAGTTGACTGTGCCTTTAAATTTTTAAAAAAACATTTTTGGTCGCATATCCTTTGCATGCCATGACTTCCTGATGTCTGTGACCCAACAACATCAAAAGACTCAAACAAGCCTCAAACCATCACTCTGCTGCCAGATATACAGTAGATATGGATGGATCACTTTAAGGGTTGTTTCTCCTGACAAATTTTCCTATTGAACTCTATGGAAAAATAAGTCAGGAGAAGAAACCCTTCAAGTTATCCATCCATATCTACTGTATTTCTGGCAGCAGAGTGGTGGTTTAAGGCTTGTTTGATATGTCAGACCCTTGATGACTTAGAGCCATTTAACCAACCATGTGTTCCATACTGTTCCAGTATAATTTACAGCTAAATCTAGTCCCACCCCCCAATTCCCATAGAGATCCATTAAAATGCAGAGATGGTATAGTATTGCTTGTAAGAGTACCAGAAAATAAGATATCTAGAGTCTTTTGATGTTGTTGGGTCACAGACATGAGGAAGTCATGGGACGCAAAGGATATGTGACCAAAATGTCTTTTTTTTTTATTTAAAGGCACAGTCAACTTAGTGTATGTAAATTTCTGACCCACTGGAATTGTGATATAGTGAATTAAAAGTGAAATAATCTGTCTGTAAACAATTGTTGGACAAATTACTTGTGTCATGCACAAAGTAGATGTCCTAACTAACTTGCCAACACTATAGTTTGCTAACATGAAATCTGTGGAGTGGTTAAAAATGAGTTTTAATGACTTCAACCTGAGTGTATGTAAACTTCCGACTTCAACTGTAAGGGTTTGTGCCAAGCATAAGTACAATGCCTTTAAACCGAAAAAGTGGTTTCACACAATTCTAAAAATATGCAAACCCCCCCCACACACACACACACACACACACACACACACACACACACACACACACACACACACACACACACACACACACACACACACACACACACACACACACACACACACACACACACACACACACACACACACACAACCGACCCTGAACATATGATATATTCATGATATAGCTGACACAGAAAAAGCATTTTAACCTGGTTTGAGCAAAACAGGAAGAGATTGATTAACAGATGAACACAATTAGCTCTGGATTTCTGATCTGCAATCTCAGTGCAGATACTGGTTTGGAGGAACATCAAGATGACTGCCCAACTTTTCAGCCAATGTCCTGCATTTACATTTTAGGTATTTGGCAGATGCCAGAGTGACTAACACAGCGTACATTCTTCACATTCAAAACATATAGACAGATAGATATTTACAGAAGCACTTCTGGTTAAGCACTGCTCCAGGGTACAACAGTAGCACCCCACGTGGGAATTGAACCCGCAACCTTGGACTTGTGAGCCCAGTTCGCTGCCCACCCCTGTATTGTTCCTGTATTGGCCACTTCGCACCCTGTAATCCCTACAGGACGAGAACACACATCGCGGGTAAGAGCACAATGACGTGAAGCCTGTATACAGATCGCACAACAGTTTGTGCTTTAAATAACCAACGTGTGTTCTGAGGAATTCTAACTATTCAGTTTTTATCAGGAGTTTTTATCAGGAGGAAAACTGAACAATCCCGAAACCATGCATTAGACACCTCTATTTATTCTCTTATTATTTCTCTATTTTTGTCCTCTGAAATGAAGCAAATGACAGATCTGAAGATGACAGTATGATCTGGATTATGCACTTACTGGCTATTCAGTAGCACAATGTAGTCAGATATCAAGTGACTATGTTTACATGCACAATCACATCCTAATATTATTCCCAATAAGACAATGCCTAAGATATGGGTCATGTAAATGGCATATTCTTAGGTGTTGAAGTCAGCCAGATAGTTTCCTGTAAAAATGTCAGGGCAAACACAAAGCCTTCACTTCTGTATGGACAAGGAGACAGATTCCTGAGATCAGTCAAACCAAACGAAGATGCTGAGATCAGTCAAACCACAGAACAAAGTAGACACCGGTGGATGACCCTGAAAGCAATGTATTTTAAGTAGTGCTGTCAACGTTAATGCTCACTCCTAAGATTCATATAAAATTACAATTATTAATTACAATTGTTAAAACTATAAGATGGTAGATGGGAAATCTGGTCATAGATCTGCACTTATGGCCAGGGACCGCCACAGCTAAAATATATAACGCCTTGAAGAAAATAATAAAAAATGATGTGCATGACTTAACACTTTAAGGTTAATAGGCATAATTAAAAAAAAAACAATACCAGCAGTTCACACCTAGCAAATTTTAAACACTTCTTACACATGGAAGAATTACTATGATGCTGTCCTTTAGCGCTGACCAAAGAATGTAAAGGGAATATTCAGCTAACAGGAATAAGATTGGGTTATTCTTTTCATGACGCATGTAAACAGTATAATCGGAATATGACCATAATCAGAATATTGTTATTCGGAATATGGTGTACATGTAAACGTGGTCAATGTTTTCTTGCTTACATTATATCATTTTGATGTTGCATAAAATCTTTTTCCCCCATTCAAAAAAATTTCCAGGACCAATTTTTCCATTTTCCAACACAGCATGGATTACTCCCACAGGGATTGGAAGCAACATGTTTAGTTATTGAGTTATGATGAGATGTCACAGAGTAGCAACAGAAATGTCCCAGAATGGGCAGCTTTCTGCACTCGTGTTTTTCTGTTCCACAGGTGCTAGTGATTTTTAGGACAGTCCCTTTCTGTACATTTGACAGCCCGTCAATAAAATAATGCATTTACAGCCCTCTTCATGGCACCACTGTATAACAGAAATATGTGCCTACCAGGAGAATGTGCTGTATTTTTACCTAAACAGACCTCACTCACACCAGCACAGAGCAGCGAAGCACGTCCTGGCTATGATTTCAGAGTCAGGAGGAATGAATTGGGGAGCCCTTTATGAGCGGGGCTTACCGCAGGGTGTGCACCGTCCCCAGGATGATGTCACTCAGGCTCTTCCTCCTGGAGCTGAGCCCCGTCCCACCGTTTCGGCTCATGAGCACGTCCCGCTGCTCCAGCAGCACAGCTGAACTAGTCTGGGGGAGTCCCGTCCCACCGGGCGTCAAATAAAACGCCCCGTCCCCACCCCCAACCCCGCTGATTTGTAGATACTCTTTGCTCACCCACACCCAAAACCACGCCCAGTGTCGTCTTACATGCCAGTCAGAAGTACCCAGCAAGTATTGTTTACAGAATGTTAGGTCTTCCACACCCTCTTTAAAGACACAAAACCTGTTCCTGCTAGCTCCAGCACCTGCTCCAGCAACTACAGCAGGTCCTTTCCCTAACCTGCACAGGTGTGTGCTATAGGGACTCCGACATACAGTACCAGTCAAAAGTTTAGACACACCTACTCATAGAAGGTTTTTTTTCCGTTATTTTTACTGTTTTCCACATTTTGCAATAGTAAAGACATCAAAACTATGAGATAACACAAATTAAATTATGCAAAAACCAAAAAAGGGTTAAACAAATGAAAAAAAGTCTTATATTTTAGATTCTTCAAAGTAGCCACCCTTTGCCTTGATAACGGCTTTGCACATTCTTGCCATTCTCTCAAACAACTTCTGTGGTAAACAGGTATTCCACAGGTAAACAGGTGATGCCATCATGACTGTATAAAAGGATATCAAACGACTCCTGATATCTTATTTCCAGGTACTCTTAGAAGCGATACTATAACCTCTGCATTTGAATGGATCTCTATGGGAATTGGGGGGTGGGACTAGATTTAGCTTTAAATTACACTGGAACAGTGTGGAACACATGGTTGGCTAAATGGCTCTAAGTCATCAAGGGTCTGACGTATCAAACAAGCCTTAAACCATCACTCTGCTGCCAGATATGCAGTAGATATGGATGGATCACTTTAAGGGTTGTTTCTCCTGACTAATTTTCCTATTGAACTCTATGGAAAAATAAGTCAGGAGAAGAAACCCTTCAAGTTATCCATGAAGTTAAGCAGGTGTGGGCTTGGTGAGTACTTGGATCAGAGACCACCTGGGAAAACTAAGTTGATGCTGGGAGTGGCACTGGTGAGCCAGTAGGGGGCAATCTTCCCTCTGATCAAATAAACCCCAATGCCCCAGTGCACTGTGCTGTAGATGAGATGAGATGTTAAACCGAGGTCGTAACTCAATGTGGTCATTAAAGGGTAAGTACAACCGAGATCAAGATTTTTTTCTTGCTGTAAACGTGTTTGTATGCCTACCTTATAATGAAAATTATTCATCCATTCCGGTATTTCAACAATTCTGAAATAATATTTCATGAGAAACTGGTAGAAAAGCGTCTTTGTGCTGCCCCTCTAATGGTTGAAATTCCCTTTCTGCTCGCCACACTGCCCTCGGCCCAATCCTAATGTCAGAGTACCTCTTTGGAGGTACCTCTACATCATATCGACAGCCTCATAACAAAAGTGCTTAAGTCATTTTTTGTAGTTTTGAGAAAAAGGCAAAAAAACTGCTGCAATTCTACGTCAATGAGTATTTATTAACTCTTTCTTTTACAAACACATATCAATGGCTGCTAAATGAAATACAGATCATGTGACTTTGTATCATGATTACATAATGGCTAATGATGATGAAAAATATTGAAAACTGAGTGGGACTTAGGCATTTATATACATGACTTAGGCAAAAGTCGAGAATCCACTGATGACTTAGGCAAATGTCAAGTATCTACTGGTACAGAGAAAGTATCAAATTTGACACTTCCTAGGCAGATTTATGCTTCCAAATGGGGTAAGCTGTCAAAATAATGGTGACAGTGTTGAGGCAAGACGTGCTTCATTGACTGCAAATCATTGAACATAGCATAAAGTGGTTCAGGAAGTGCACAGCGACCTGCAGTGACTTGAGCATTTTTACACTGTTGACGAATGATAAATCAAGTGATTTAGGCAGAAAATCTCAAAATGTCCAAAAAATGACTTAGGCACTTTTGTTATGAGGCTGTCGATATGTATAATTGTTGTCGCCCACAACGGAAACAGCTGGCACCTGATTGGTTAGACCCACTACATTCCTTTCGTTTCGGCTCCATGTTTTTAAACCGGAACAACATGGCATCCTGTTCATAAACTCTCTTATTCCACCTAAATTGTCCACTAAAATACTTTTCTGAAAATATTTGAGAGAAATAGGTCATATGCAGTTGCTGAATCTTGATTCATATTTGATCTGCAATGTCTAGTTTGACAATAAGATCCGAGTTATACAAAATCCATTTGAACGTTGTACGTTAATTTATGCAAATGACGATGGATACAGTTCCTCCACCCCCACCCCACTCCCTCGCTCACCCCACAAAGTATTTTTCTAAATTGTGTAGTAGGCGGAGACAGGCTGAGACAGTGGGTGTACTGTTTAATTGACTCAAATCATTCTCTCCCTCTCCACCACAGCTGTGCTGAGTGTTCTGGTGCAAAATGACTGCCATGCATCACCAAGGTTGGTGCGACACATCAGTGGTGGTTGATTTGAGTTTCCCCCTCATCATTGTAAAGCGTGTTGAGTAAGAAAAGCGCTATATAAATGCAAGCCATTATTATAAGTATTATCATATTGTAAATGTATCAATTAAATGCACCAGTGCCTGTGTGACAGATCCCTGGTTCTGCACAGGTTCTGTGTACGTCTTTGCATGTGTCACTCCTGAGGCTGCTCTTATTCCTACCAGCACCGGCAGGTGGAGATTTGGGTTCAGTGCTCTTTGCTCCAGGGCACAGGTGGAGATGGGTTCAGTGCTCTGTGCTCCAGGGCACAGGTGGAGATGGGTTCAGTGCTATGTGCTTCAGGTGGAGATGGGTTCAGTGCTATGTGCTCCAGGTGGAGATGGGTTCAGTGCTCTGTGCTCCAGGGCACAGGTGGAGATGGGTTCAGTGCTCTGTGCTCCAGGGCACAGGTGGAGATGGGTTCAGTGCTCTGTGCTTCAGGTGGAGATGGGTTCAGTGCTCTGTGTTCCAGGTGGAGATGGGTTCAGTGCTCTGTGTTCCAGGGCACAGGTGGAGATGGGTTCAGTGCTATGTACTCCAGGTAGAGATGGGTTCAGTGCTCTGTGCTTGAGGTGGAGATGGGTTCAGCGCTCTGTGCTCCAGGTGGAGATGGGTTCAGCGCTCTGTGCTTCAGGTGGAGATGGGTTCAGCGCTCTGTGCTCCAGGTGGAGATGGGTTCAGTGCTCTGTGCTCCAGGTGGAGATGGGTTCAGTGCTCTGTGCTCCAGGTGGAGATGGGTTCAGCGCTCTGTGCTCCAGATGGAGATGGGTTCAGCGCTCTGTGCTCCAGGTGGAGATGGGTTCAGCGCTCTGTGCTCCAGGTGGAGATGGGTTCAGTGCTCTGTGCTCCAGGTGGAGATGGGTTCAGTGCTCTGTGCTCCAGGTGGAGATGGGTTCAGTGCTCTGTGCTCCAGGTGGAGATGGGTTCAGCGCTCTGTGCTCCAGATGGAGATGGGTTCAGCGCTCTGCTCCAGGTGGAGATGGGTTCAGCGCACTGTGCTTCCTTCTTTACAGTGGCTCGATCACAGAGATCTGCAGCCTCACTGCTGGCCTCTATCTGCCTGTGCCAGAATAACTAACAACTCATTTGTCATGATGAGGGAATATTGCTATTGCAGTACAGTATTCAATCGTTTTTCTTTCAAGAAGACAAATGAAAAATCTGCAATTTATCTTCTTAAAAGAAACTGATGAAAAGAAATCTAGGCAAAGCTGATTCATGATGCACTGCACACATTATATCATTTATTTATATGACTACAGGCATAAAAATTCATCATGATGCTTCCCGTGGATCCCTGATATTTTTCTTAGCAATGCATGAAAGAATATCCAAGGGCAGCAGTGTGGTGCAATGGCTAGGGAACTCAAAAGATTGTAACTCAAAGGTTGTGGGTTCAGTTCCCACCGGGTCGCTGCCATTGGACCCTTGAGTCAGGAACTTAACCTGAGCTGCTTCAGTAAATATCCAGCTGTATAAATGGATTGGATAAGAGCTTCTGCTAAATGCTGAAATGTAAATTCAAAGCGATTTTTGGTCAGATGGCAACACAGACCCCTGTTTGTGATCTATGTGTTATCAAAGTGATGCACAAAAGAGAATGTACACTGAGGATAATGACTAGCACAATGGAGATGTGATCATGTACACTAGGGATACTGACTAGCACAATGGAGACGTGATCATGTACACTGAGGATAATGACTAGCACAATGGAGATGTGATCATGTACACTGAGGATAATGACTAGCACAATGGAGATGTGATCATGTACACTGAGGATAATGACTAGCACAGTGGAGATGTGATCAGTAAATAAAATATCCAGCTGTATAAATGGATTGGATAAGAGCTTCTGCTAAATGCTGAAATGTAAAATGCAAAGCGATTTTTGGTCAGATGGCAACGCAGACCCCTGTTTGTGATCTATGTGTTATCAAAGCGATGCACAAAAGAGAATGTCCATGGCTTCCATTGGAATGTAATCATGCCTTCAGCTGGATGAGAGTAGAGATCATGCGAAAGATTCCTATGCGATTGATCACAGAATTTCAGTATAATTGGTCACTGGACGTAATACAAACTGAAAATGATTTCAAATAAAGTCAATGGAGATGCACACTGAGGATACTGACTAGCACAATGGAGATGTGATCATGTAAACAGAGGATACTGACTAGCACGATGGAGATGTGATCATGTACACTGAGGATAATGACTAACACAATGGAGATGTGATCATGTGCACTGAGGATAATGACTAGCACAATGGAGATGTGATCATGCACACTGAGGATACTGACTAGCACGATGGAGATGTGATCATGCACACTGAGGATACTGACTAGCACGATGGAGATGTGATCATGTACACTGAGGATAATGACTAGCACAATGGAGATGTGATCATGTACACTGAGGATACTGACTAGCACGATGGCGATGTGATCATGTACACTGAGGATAATGACTAACACAATGGAGATGTGATCATGTGCACTGAGGATAATGACTAGCACAATGGAGATGTGATCATGTACACTAGGGATACTGACTAGCACAATGGAAATGTGATCATGTACACAGAGGATAATGACTAGCACGATGGAGATGTGATCATGTACACTGGGAATAATGACAAGCACAATGGAGATGTGATCATGTACACTGGGAATAATGACTAGCACAAAGGGGATGTGATCATGTACACTGAGGATAATGACTAGCACAATGGAGATGTGATAATGTACACTGAGGATAATGACTAGCACAAAGGGGATGTGATCATGTACACTGAGGATAATGACTAGCACAATGGAGATGTGATAATGTACACTGAGGATAATGACTAGCACAATGGAGATGTGATAATGTACACTGAGGATAATGACTAGCACAAAGGGGATGTGATCATGTACACTGAGGATAATGACTAGCACAATGGAGATGTGATAATGTACACTGAGGATAATGACTAGCACAATGGAGATGTGATCATGTACACTAGGGATAATGACAAGCACAATGGGGATGTGATCATGTACACTGAGGATAATGACTAGCACAATGGAGATGTGTTCATGTACACTGAGGATACTGACAAGCACAATGGGGATGTGATCATGTACATTGAGGATACTGACTAGCACAATGGAGATGTGATCATGTACACTAGGGATACTGACTAGCACAATGGAGATGTGATTATGTACACTGAGTATACTGACTAGCACAATGGCGATGTGATCATGTACACTGAGGATAATGACTAGCACAATGGAGATGTTACAATGCACACTGGGCCATATCATGCTGCATTTTATCCTCCTTCTGAAAGGAAAGACTGATGTTCCAACACATGAACACAACAGTGCCCTACATCACATGGACAGCACAACAGAGCGATATGGTAAAAATGTAACATTGAACTTTGGTACAAGCAATGGCTTGTGCTGCCAGCCTCTCCCCAAAAGTAATGGCTCCCATTTCTGCTGTGGTTTCTGTCTGCAGATATGAAGACAGCAAGCGGGTGCACAGGGGTTCCTGTTCCAGCTGCCACAGAGTGGGACAACCCCTCGTACCTCCCTCCAGACACCCTCACCTACTGTCACCATGACAACGGAAGAACAGTCCCTAGCGCTCTCTCTCGTCCCGGGTGACATACAGAACTCTGGCTCTCTACATTCTCCCTCTAAATGGTTGTAAATGTGCTAAAGCCATTTAACTCAAGTATCTTACTCTAGGGTAGAAAATCAGTGTTCACTCCCCCCATAATCATTATGTTTCCAGTACAGAGTAACATCAAACATAATTTCAATATTTATATTTATATATATATACATATATAATATACACTGTATATTAATCAAATATTTCCAGTACCAAAGCCTTATCCAGCAGGCATGGTCTAACATTGGGCCCATTTCATATAAATTCCCTTTGCAAGATTGATGACGGAAATAATTTTGAAAAGTGAAAAGGCAAACATCCAGAGCAGATGCAAACTCAGATTAATACTTATATAAATATTAATACATAATATTTATATTTTATACTCCTGAGGGAAGTGGCAATGTGATCATAAGCAATCACCATGACAGCAGCTTCATATCCCAGGACACATGAAGTGTCTTTATTACTGTAATGTGTTACACAAGATTGAGCCAATACAAAGATTTCTGAATCTGCAACCCTTCCAGATGAAACATGGCACTCACCATATGCTTCTGGCCGTGGAGAAGGACTTATCAACACTGAAAAGACAACAGAAATGAATCCCATTAAAGCCAGGGCTTCCATAAACATGACAGGACCATTAATATAGGGACAGCACAAGTAACCGCCCCAAACTTACAATATAGAATAGAATAGACTAGAATAACTTTTATTTTCCTGTTAGGGAACTTCAGTTGTAGCCACCAGCCACAACAAAAAAGACATAGACAGTGGGGCACTTTGAGGTTGAGTGTGTGCAGCTTCTGGGTGGAGTTTGATGCTGCATGAGGTTACTACAGACTACTGTCATAGCATCTCAATGTTTGTGTTTGAGTCATTTATCATAAGTTCAGTTATCTTCAACAGAGTCAATTATCACTTAGCTAAGTTGAGTGCATTCCCAGCAAAGTTTTCATGAGACTCAATTCAAAGTTTACCCATGTGAGCCAGTCAATTAGTCAATCCAAAATCAGCTCAATGCCTCTTCAGTGTGTCAGATATCACCACACAACAACAACAGAAAGAGCCTAATTGGGTGACTTTATAATGGGAGGAAACTATGGCAACAACAGGAGCCATACTGACACCATTAACCACAATGGAATGTGACTGAAGTGGAATGGATTTTTTTAAACAAAGTGAATCACTCGTTTTTTAATTTGGTTTTAAATACACAGCAGCACAGACACATTAGAGCCCAATCAGCCCCAGTATGACTGTATCAGCGAATCGCGTTATCTAATGTGAAGCAAACAAACGACTGCTAACTCAGTACTGAGTAAAAGCACTAGGTGGCACTGCTCAGCTTGTTTAAAGGGGCAGGTTTACCACTCTAGAAAGGTAATGGACATGTTTTTATAACACTTTGGCAGTATTGAACGATGATTAAATTTCAAAGTTTGAAAGTTAGCTTTACATGTAAATTTGTAAAATTTAGGAAATAGCAAATTAGTAAAATTTAGGAAATAGCGTTAACGACATTAACCATTGCGGAACAAATATGATTAAAATACAATTCACTTTAATTTGGCATCAATAGCTGCATCAGAGAAATAAACCAAAGTAGACTGCATACCTGCCAGACTTAAACAAAAGATCATCAATCAGGACTAAGAGCGTGATGCAGAGAGTGGCGTGCTGCTGATAGAGGCGCCACAAACGGCAGACAGGAGGAGATGGAATTTTCCATCAGTATGGCAGTTTAAACAGCGGGATGGTTACAAAGCATCAGTATCCCAGTTTAAACAGCAGGATGGTTACAAAGCACAATCACGCCGGCCATTTACGACAGTCCACCAATGACATCACAGGGAACCTGGTGAACGGGCAGGTGGAGTAATAATAATAATAAGGCATAATAATTATAATTATAAATAATTGTTGGTATCATCCCCAATCAGACAGGGATATGAGTAATCAGCTGTATAACCTGTTGGGTTATATTATACACGCAGATTCACTCACTCATCATTCTAATGTTTTTGTAGAGAAATGTGCTGATTCATTGGCAGGTTTAAATTGAGCATAGAGTGTGTATGGGATTATAGAAATATCACAATGGCTGTGCCACTAGATGGCTCTATAGTTTCAATGACAGATCAGTCTATCCCCATACTATAAATATCAGTGAATGAGAAGAATCTGTACCAACTGTGTAAAAATTTAGCTAATTCATAAGTGTAAAAATTACTTCACATGTACTGATACACATGGAAATAGCAAAGTGTATTGCTGTGCAGAATGTCTGTTTACAGAAAAAGTTGATAAAAAATAACCAAATATAACAATATAATCAAAGGCCATTCTGCACATACTGTAAGTATAGCCATTGTAAAAAGAAGGAAACAAACCAAAGAAGTGCATGAACTAAGTGATTGAGTAAGTATGTAACTAAGTGACTGACCAAACAAACAGCCACCTATTCAGGCCTACCATGCTAATTCTGAAATGTGCCCCTTTCTGCTGTGTGTATGGCCATAAGCATGGCCTGTCCGTTTCAATGGAGAAGCATGTCCATGAACACGGCCCATCCATGGCAATGGGGAACATGTGCATAAACACAGCCTGTCTGTGTCAATGGGGAAGCATGTCCATAACACAGCCTGTCCGTGTCAATGGGGAAGCATGTCCATAACACAGCCCGTCTGTGTCAATGGGGAACATGTGCATAAACACAGCCTGTCCGTGTCAATGGAGAAGCATGTCCATAACACAGCCTGTCCGTGTCAATGGGGAAGCATGTCCATAACACAGCCTGTCTGTGTCAATGGGGAAGCATGTCCATAACACAGCCTGTCCGTGTCAATGGGGAACATGTGCATAAACACAGCCTGTCCGTGTCAATGGGGAACATGTGCATAAACACAGCCTATCTGTGTCAATGGAGAAGCATGTCCATAACACAGCCTGTCCGTGTCAATGGAGAAGCATGTCCATAACACAGCCTGTCCGTGTCAATGGGGAACATGTGCATAAACACAGCCTATCTGTGTCAATGGAGAAGCATGTCCATAACACAGCCTGTCCGTGTCAATGGGGAAGCATGTCCATAACACAGCCTGTCTGTGTCAATGGGGAAGCATGTCCATAACACAGCCTGTCCGTGTCAATGGGGAACATGTGCATAAACACAGCCTATCTGTGTCAATGGAGAAGCATGTCCATAACACAGCTTGTCCGTGTCAATGGGGAACATGTGCATAAACACAGCCTGTCCGTGTCAATGGGGAACATGTGCATAAACACAGCCTATCTGTGTCAATGGAGAAGCATGTCCATAACACAGCCTGTCCGTGTCAATGGAGAAGCATGTCCATAACACAGCCTGTCCGTGTCAATGGGGAAGCATGTCTGGACTTGAATCTTATAAAATGATGAGTCATCTTTCCAGGAATACTCAGCCCCATCATCTCATGCCAGATATGCACAGCATTACCGTCTCTAAATTCAGTTGAGTGATGCATGTTGCTTCACCCTGCATGGGGTCTATTCCCATCCAAACAACAACTATTTGGCAGCACTCAAGAACCCCAAATCATCTCTCTAATTCCTGCAATATTTCTGTAACACTCATGTACTGAACAACTGAAGGTGAGGGAGAGAAAAAAGATGTGGCAGCTGTGGATGGACTTATCAGCAAATAAGAGTCAGCCCAGCTTCCTGTGTGGTAGCCGCTTCAGGATGATTGCCTAACCCTGACCCCCTCTAACCAAGGCAAGTCATGCATTCCTCTCGACCAGGCAATGAGAGAGGATGAGTTGTATTTTGCATCTAGGCTATTAACTTGGACATTGACGTTGTTGAAGGCTATCGTTTTTGATTGAGGAAGGTAAATGCAGGGTGCTTGCTATACACTTATGTGTGGGCAACACTAAATATTTCAATCATATAATTTTAACAATAAAAACACAAAATAACAGGATAATTTAAACATGGTTATATGATTATGGTGAGCAATTTATAAATTCCAACTCATATGTTCTTTTAAACAATCAAAATTAAAACAACCCAGTTGCTGGGACTATAATTTAGGCCTATTTGCTGTGGAGAATAACCGGCTGTTGGGCGTAACTCATAAGGCAGATCGCGACCATGCTTAAATTTTATTCACACCTCAGAGTAAATCCAAAATAAGAGAAAAATGGTGAATGCCATAAAATTGCGTAAACCATTCTTCATGAGAACGAATTTGTGCGTACAAGCGTTTCTTGCATGAGGCCCATTGTGTTTGCAGGTGTGTATATTTAGAGTGTGTACAGAGCTGTGTGTGTGTGTGTGTCTGTGTGCATATCTACAGTGTCAAGTGCTGCCAATTTGATGTAACCCCAAGTCCCGAACACTTCTGAAAACAGCCAGCTGCTCTGTTGTCATGCCCTGTCAATCATTCCCTCGTCTGCAACTACCGGTCACCTGTAATCACATATGAGCTCCACCTGACCACCTGCCACATATTACCACCTGTTACAAGCATTCAGCCTAGTCTCTGTTAAACAGGCAGCAAGTCCCTGTCAGATTTAATCGAGATGTTAACTAGACACTGGTTTCTATCAAGGAGGTAACCCATCCACTTGCGATTGACAGTTGCGTAACAATGAACCAATGACGTGCACTTGTGTGCAACGCCATCATCTACCAACCATGATTGCATCAATTCATATCAATATAAACCCTGTAAACCTTTCACACTTTGCGCTAATAGGAACAGACACAGTTTCAAGACTGTGGAGAAACTCTGTGCAATCTTTACCAGCATGGAGCTCGCCTGATCGCTGAGTCAGAGCTTGCCGTAAAAGATTTGGATCATTGCACTGAGGGAATTAAAACTGGTGGTGGGGAAAAGGGGCTTTTCACCCCGCTCTACCATTACATCTCCTTTGTGCTCTGGACCCATATGAAATGCACACATCCACGGCATCAACTCAACACACTCAAACCCCTACGGGACTCTACGCACTCAAACCGGGATGGGACTCTACGCACTCAAACCTGGACGGGACTCTACGCACTCAAACCCCTACAGGACTCTATGCACTCAAACCTGGACGGGACTCTACGCACTCAAACCCCTACGGGACTCTACGCATTCAAACCGGGATGGGACTCTACGCACTCAAACCCGGACGGCCGGGACTCTATGCACTCAAACCTGGACGGGACTCTACGCACTCAAACCGGGACGGGACTCTACGCACTCAAACCCGGACGGGACTCTACGCACTCAAACCGGGACGGGACTCTACACACTCAAACCCCGCCGGGACTCTACGCACTCAAACCCGGACGGGACTCTACGCACTCAAACCCGGACGGGACTCTACGCACTCAAACTCAAATGGGACTCTACGCACTCAAACCCCGACGGGACTCTACGCACTCAAACCCGGACGGGACTCTACGCACTCAAACTCAAATGGGACTCTACGCACTCAAACCCCGACAGGACTCTACGCACTCAAACCCCGACAGGACTCTACGCACTCAAACCCCTACGGGACTCTACGCACTCAAACCCTGACGGGACTCTACGCACTCAAACTCCGACGGGACTCTACGCACTCAAACCCCGACGGGACTCTACGCACTCAAACCCCGACGGGACTCTACGCACTCAAACCCGGACGGGACTCTACGCACTCAAACTCAAATGGGACTCTACGCACTCAAACCCCGACGGGACTCTACGCACTCAAACCCGGACGGGACTCTACGCACTCAAACCCGGACGGGACTCTACGCACTCAAACTCAAATGGGACTCTACGCACTCAAACCCCGATGGGACTCTACGCACTCAAACCCGGATGGGACTCTACGCACTCAAACCCGGATGGGACTCAACGGACCCAGACTGTCCCCAAAATGACCTGTTAAGCATTGGAACACATTAACACTCAGCACGTGCACAAACTCGCACCACAATCCCCCTGGTCCGCGATCGGATGGCCAGTCAACACGCGTGACCACTTTTCTCGGCAAATATATCAACGTATAATTCTATATAGATCACTCCATCTCCTGTTTATCCTGTTTAAACTCTGTCATTATGATGGTGAAAAAGAGGAGTATTTACAGTTGGGCTGCATCTGTCTCAAATCTCCAGAAAGGTGATGTTTTATAAACACGAGGCACCATTTCCCACATCCTTCATGGGTTCACTGTAAATGTTACATGGCGTGAATGTGAAGAGTCAGCAGAAACTGCGGCATGAGAACATACCTTTACACCTGCTGATTACCATAAACAACATTCCCAGCTCACAGCGCACAGGGCACAGGGCCTAGCGCAGAGCACACAGCGCACAGGGTCTAGCGCAGGGCACACAGCGCACAGGGTCTAGCGCAGAGCACACAGCTCACAGCGCACAGGGCCTAGCGCAGAGCACACAGCTCACAGCGCACAGGGCCTAGCGCAGAGCACACAGTGCACAGGGCCTAGCGCAGAGCACACAGTGCACAGGGCCTAGCGCAGAGCTCACAGCGCACAGGGCCTAGCGCAGAGCACACAGCTCACAGCGCACAGGGCCTAGCGCAGAGCACACAGCTCACAGCGCACAGGGCCTAGCGCAGAGCACACAGCTCACAGCGCACAGGGCCTAGCGCAGAGCACACAGCTCACAGCGCACAGGGCCTAGCGCAGAGCACACAGTGCACAGGGCCTAGCGCAGAGCTCACAGCGCACAGGGCCTAGCGCAGAGCACACAGCTCACAGCGCACAGGGCCTAGCGCAGAGCACACAGCGCACAGGGCCTAGCGCAGAGCACACAGCTCACAGCACACAGGGCCTAGCGCAGAGCACACTGCTCACAGCACACAGGGCCTAGCGCAGAGCACACAGCTCACAGCGCACAGGGCCTAGCGCAGAGCACACAGCGCACAGGGCCTAGCGCAGAGCACACAGCTCACAGCGCACAGGGCCTAGCGCAGAGCACACAGCTCACAGCACACAGGGCCTAGCGCAGAGCACACAGCTCACAGCGCACAGGGTCTAGCGCAGAGCACATCACTGCACACAGAAACCCATTCTTGGTGCAGCTGAGGTCAAAATAGGAAGTGCATTCTTTTTGAGAACCAGAATAATTATTCCTTGTTCTGAACATAATATAAATGTTCCATTTATTTTGAATTACACAAGCCTATTGCATTTCACTAACATAAATTTGCAGTTTGCATCCGATTATGATTATTATAGTAAAACCATTTCCCCTGAATATTCATGGAGAGGAGGCTGGTATTACTTTGGCCCATATTCTTGCTTTTATTCTCATATTCTTGTTTTATAGCCATGTATAGTGATATAATTTTCCTCAGTATTTCAAGATTAGGGCATTGTAATGGGATAGTACAATTCAACAATACTTCCTGAAAATACCACAAGCTGAATGCAACTCACAAATACACATATTGTGTTTGATGAGGCAAAATGGTTTAAAAAAATCACTGACTTTCAGTCTCAAGGTTTTGAGTATGGGAGAAGGAGTTCCTCCCACCCTTATCTGTGCAACATGGACTGAATTTCACAGGACATGCAGCTGGAATGAGCCATGAACAGATAGGTGTGTCCATCACCATTTCTGTATCACACAATGTTCACTACTGAAAGAGCAACAGAAGAAAGGAATATCAATTATTTATTATAATAATATCAATAATTAAAATGTGCCATGGATCAGGAATGGACTGAGAGACAGAGAAAGGAGCCGATTCTATTTGAGCTGAAAAGACTGAAGAGTCCTAACACATGGGGCACTAGCCGACATGCTGTTTGGACTCACCCTAGCAAGGCCATGAACATGTACCTCCTACGTGTGGCTACTTACAACAATGTCCATCAGAGCCACTCAACCCCCGACAGTGTATATATGGATGGGTGACAAATTAAAGGAAAAACCCCTACAGTGAAGGGGTTCGGTGGCTCTGCTATGCTGTGGGGGGCATTTTCCTGGCATGGTTTGGGTCCACTTGTCCCCTTAGAGGGAAGGGTCACTGCAAATGAATACAAAGTTATTCTGAGGGATCACCTTTATCCTATGATGAAACATTTCTATCCTGATGGGAGTGGTCTCTTCCATGACAATGCCCCCATCCACAGGGCACGAGGGGTCACTGAATGGTTTGATGAGTATGAAAATGATGTGAATCATATGCTATGGCCTTCACAGTCACCAGATCTCAACCTAATTGAACACCTATGGGAGCTTTTGGACCGAGGTGTTAAACAGCGCTCTCCAACACCATCATCAAAACACCAAATGAGGGAATATCTTTTGGAAGAATGGTGTTCCATCCCTTCAGTAGAGTTCAGAGTCCAGTAGACTAGTATATTTCATAAATACTAAAGCGTGGGTGTGAATTATCTTTGTTGTAATTGTTATCTTTACTGTACTTTAGAACTGAAAGAGCACCACCAGGTGGAGGACATGGCCGTCTTCTCTCTGCCCAGCAGGAGAGGGCACTAGTAGACATGGTGGTGCAAAGAAACAATATATGAATAAAAGAAATACAGCAACAGATTCTAGTCAATAACGGAATCTTCCAAAACATCCACACAATCAGCCTAACAACAATTGGGCGAATTTTGAAAAAGCACCAAATCACATTGAAACAAATTCACTTTACAAAGGAATGAAGATAGGGTGAAGACTTTGAGGGTGGAATATGTTCAGTTATGTGTATAGCAATGTTGCAATACTACAGTAGCGAATACTTTAGCGACCCATCCTCTATAAATGTGTAGACATCACATTAGGATTATGTACGTATGTGTGTGGGCCTGCTCATTGGTCTCAGGGCCAGATCTAGGAAAACTAGGCATGTGCCTAGGGTCCAATTTCGCCAGGGGGTCTATTCTGCGCAAATATACAGTATATAGGTAATAGGTACTGTACATGCCTAGTTTGCCTAAACCTGGCCCTGAGACCAATGGGCAGGCCCACACACATCCATCCCTGATTGGTCAGTCTGTGCAACATGTTCAATGAGGAAAAGCACCTGGGCCTAATCAATTGCAATGTAGCCTATTCAAATGTATTGATATTTGGAAAGCGCTACAATATGGTGCATAGAAATAACCTTGTTTTGCATATTGTACATACAGTAAAGCATTGGTATATTTTTTATCTCTGTAATGCTCATGTGTTTTAGATTTCAGAGCATGATGGACATTGATGCTGTAGCAGAGCAGCATGAGATCATATACGTGGATGAAGCAGGATTTAATCTCTGCAAGCGCCGGCTTCGGGGCTGGAATGTAATTGGGCAGAGGGCCACTGTTGAAGTTCCAGGACAGCGTGGAGCCAACATCTCAATGTGTGCTGCCATTTCCCGCAATGGAGTTGAGGCTCGTGACCCTCTGCTGGGGGCATACAACTCCGTGCGCCTCATACATTTTCTGGATGGGCTGTACAACCATCTCATACAGCCAAATGCTCAGATAGTCCCATACAATGATGAACACCATGTAAACTTCCATCGTGCATTGGCTGTGCGAGACTGGTTTACAGCCCATCCAGAGTTCCGATCACAATTCCATCCACCTTACTCCCCCTTTCTGAACCCCATCGAGGAGTTTTTCCATATGAGCAGGAAACGCTCCTTCAGGCCATGCGATGACATTACAGCCCAGCAGTGTCAGGGGTGGATAAGGCACTCTAAAAGATTTTACCAGCGCTGCTTCGCCAACGAAGACATCAGGGGCCCCATCTTGGCGATCTTGGCGCTTAGTCTAAGCGCATGGCGCTAAGTCCATTTAGGGCGTGTCCAAGTCCACTTTTGCTATTTTAACGGCGTGTTTTTTTGGCGCTAAGCACGGCGCATGGCGCAACTGGGCTGAACCTAGTCGCTTCATTAATTATAGGTGTGTCTTGGGCGTGACATTCAATAAACCAATCAAAATGTCATATCCCATTCCCTTTAAAAGCCTGCTTTTCCACCTTGGCGGATTGCTTATGATGGCGAAACAGACATGCTCGTGCGTGTTTAGTGTGATCAAGGAATAGGCTAAATGGAGTATGATCAATATTATTCGGACTAACCATTAGCCTATGAGTTCCCGGTAATTCCAGACAGGGCTGTTATTTTACAAAATATGTGCGGTTAAATTTCGTTAAAAGGACCTGCAACAGCTGAGAATAAGCTATCAATGGCTTCAGTCTCACCTTAGAAAACGCCAAATTAGCCTGCTTGTTCAGCGAATTTCGTTTGATTATGCAATGAAAGTGTCAAACATCAATTCCAAGAGGCTGTTCTCATGGAGTTCTCGAAGTTCAAGCTTCATCCAAAGTTCATTAGGCTACCTGCATAGTAGGCTAATATTGATTAATAACATACATACCGTTATTTTACCTTAATGATGACACTAAATAGCCATACAATAAAGCTGTCAGGTTCGCAACCCATAAGTTCACGCATATTTCCCCTTGTTTAATAATGTCCTGTTTATGGAAATGTGACCAACCTGTTTTACTCGTAGCGTAATCCTTTAAAACAATCCACTTTCCCAGGAAGACCGTTAAACGTGCGACTTACAGCAGGGGAAACAGAACATGCAGCTCACGTGCAGAGAATGGCATTAAAATTAATTGTGAATTAATTGTGTAACGTGCTGCAAATTTGTTTTAGTTTCTAATTAGACGCTTAGTTCTCTTTAAAATCGTTTTGTTCAGTTAATGAATAACGGGTGAAATCAGCTGGGTTTTAAACGGTGAGAGTATGGAAACCTGGTCACTGTAATTTAAAAAAATATGAAGGACGAAGAATAGCTAAGGTTACAATTTAGTTAACATGGTGACATCTCCGTTTTTTAACCATAGGCTATCGAAAAAAAACTTATGCACAGCGAATTCGCTGTAGCCTAGGCTATTTGAAAAACAATAAATGCAATATTCACTGGACAAGGTTTTGAACTTTTTTCAGTCACAAACCATTCTATTTACTTACAGGCTGTATTCATAGATAAACAGAGCTGTATTGTAATGACATCTGAAGCGCATTTTCAGAACTTAAATGTCCGTCTATTGCCGTGCGCGAGTTTTCCATTGAATGACAATTCACGCATTAGGTGCAAAGACAATTCGCGCATTAGGCTTGATAGCTATAGGTGTTATCAGCTCCTTTTTAATGGATAGCCATTGTCCCGTACCATCGCACATAGCCTGGATGTTGATGGAGTGGGCTGAGAGCAATGTAATGTGGCATTGTTTCCCTTCGCTGAGGGAAAGGTATGTGGACCTATGGAACCTTTTATTATTATGCATTTTTGATATAGCCTACACAATAATAATAATATTTCACATTGTGATCTAGATATTTTAGTCATGCCTGTGCACGCCCCTGTGTGTAACAGACAGGAGGGTATGCGCGTTGTGCACACGCCTATGTAGACGCACTTATATGCGCCGTTAAAATAGCATGTAAACAACTGCGACATGACTTTAGACCAGGTTTGTGGTGGTTCTAGCGCAAGCGCTTTCTGCTGGCTCAAGATAGCAATACGCCAAAAAGAATCCTGGCCACTCCTCATCTTAAGACCAACACGCCCAGTTCATTAATGATGGCGCAAGAGTTACGCCGTCAAACATGCTAGTTTGACGGTGTAAGCGTTAGGCGTTATTATGGACCTAGCGCCGGGTGTAAGATAGCAAAGACACTTGCGTTTGCGTTAGCCCCGGGTGTAAGATAGGGCCCCAGATGCGACGTCGACAAAATTCTGTGGCCAAATGCAGTGGAGAGGCAAAATGCTGCTTAAGCACCGAGAAGCAGTTTTTTTTTAACTTTACAGTAAAGTTTGTTGTTACTGTAACTGTTTTTGCTTTTACTGTTGTTTTTGTTTTTACTGTACAATACAGTTCAGTTTACATGATTTTTCTTTAATGATTAAACTTCACATAATCTAATCTAATATTTTGCTTGTCTTTCATAAAAACACAAGCGCAAAACTGCAGTCTATCACAGGGGATGATTGCTGTACATAATTTCAAGTGTTTATGAGGAAATGACCATTGCATAGTCTTTTTTGGTAACAAGTATTTTGTGTTTGACCGCATTATTTGATAATGGCCATTGTATATATCCACTATTCTGACACTATGATAAACTTCAGCATGAAATACAATCTAATTTGGTTCAGTTGTTTCTATTGTGCATGCTATATATCATTTTGAGCCCAAGATTAGAGTATAGCATTTTGCGTTATGACCAGAAAACAATTTCAAACTCTTTTTTTATCAGAAGGATTTTGTGTTTGGCAGCATTATTTCATGATGACTGTTGTATATTGAAAATGCAGCAATGATTTAACTTCATTGTTTGAAATATCTAATGTTCTGGTAAACCTTTGCATATAATATTCTCTGATTTGACACTGGTATTTTTATTTTGCATGTTATATTACATTGTGAACCCAAAATGAGCAGTATAGCATTCTGTGTTAAGAGTTTTGCACATTGAAACTCTGTTGTGCAAAATGAGTCAAAGCAATCGTAAAAAACTGTAAGACACTTTATGTTGGTCTTGTCCTTTAATTTGTCGCCCGTCTGTATGTATGTGGTTAGATACAGCAAGACTGAGATATGGTGCTTATATGGTGATGTAGTCACCTGTAGATACAGTAAGATTGTGAGATATGGAGCTTATATGGTGCTGTAGTTAGATACACTAAGTCTGTGAGATGTGGTGCCCATGTGGTGATGTAGTTGGGTACAGTAAGACAGTCAAATATGGTGCTTATGTAGTGCTGTAGTTAGATACAGTAAGACTGTGAGATATGGAGCTTATATGGTGCTGTAGTTAGATACACTAAGTCTGTGAGATGTGGTGCCCATGTGGTGATGTAGTTAGGTACAGTAAGACAGTCAAATATGGTGCTTATGTAGTGCTGTAGTTAGATACAGTAAGACTGAGATATGGAGCTTATATGGTGATGTAGTTAGATACAGTAAGTCTGTGAGATGTGGTGCCCATGTGGTGATGTAGTTAGATATAGTAAGACTGATATATGGTGCCTTTGTTTGTGGTGCTGTAGTATATCCAGTGGCGGCTCCTGAGCTGAAAATTGGGGTAGCGGAAAACGTCCCTTTAAACTGATTATTGGTCTTAATAATTTTTCAATCCGTTTCCTTGATTAACAATAGGCTACATCAGCGTTTAATTCACCAATTACTCAATGCCATCAAATGTAGCCGGTTCTCCTCAATTAGGCTATTAGGCAAGTAATAAAATGATTTTAACTTGCGTCGCAAAATTGTGCACATTTTAATCAACATTATAATTGTGGATACATGTGCTCTTCGTTCTCCGCACTCTTAATTCCGAAAATATTAATGAAAATTAAAAGATCTTAAAGCTCAGCTTTTGTTATTCTTTTTTTTATTTAGCACAACCTGCAATAAAAAAATTATCTAACAAAAGCTGAGCTTTAAGATCGTTTAATTTCCATTAATATTTTCGGAATTAAGAGTGTGGACTACATCACCATATAAGCACCATATCTCAGTCTTGCTGTATCTAACCACATACATACAGACGGGCGACAAATTAAAGGACAAGACCAACATAAAGTGTCTTACAGTTTTTTACGATTGCTTTGACTCATTTTGCACAACAGAGTTTCAATGTGCAAAACTCTTAACACAGAATGCTATACTGCTCATTTTGGGTTCACAATGTAATATAACATGCAAAATAAAAATACCAGTGTCAAATCAGAGAATATTATATGCAAAGGTTTACCAGAACATTAGATATTTCAAACAATGAAGTTAAATCATTGCTGCATTTTCAATATACAACAGTCATCGTGAAATAATGCTGCCAAACACAAAATCCTTCTGATAAAAAAAGAGTTTGAAAGTGTTCTTTAGTCATAACGCAAAATAACGCACTCTTAATTCCGAAAATATTAATGGAAATTAAACGATCTTAAAGCTCAGCTTTTGTTAGATTATTTTTTTATTGCAGGTTGTGCTAAATAAAAAAAAGAATCTAACAAAAGCTTTAAGATCGTTTAATTTTCATTAATATTTTCGGAATTAAGAGTGCGGAGAACGAAGAGCACATGTATCCACAATTATAATGTTGATTAAAATGTGCACAATTTTGCGACGCAATTTAAAATCATTTTATTACTTGCCTAACAGCCTAATTGAGGAGAACCGGCTACATTTGATGGCATTGAGTAATTGGTGAATTAAACGCTGATGTAGCCTATTGTTAATCAAGGAAACGGATTTAAAAATTATTAAGGCCAATAATCAGTTTAAAGGGAAGTTTTCTGCTACCCCAATTTTCAGCTCAGGAGCCGCCACTGAGTATATCCAGCCGCAGACCAGGTCTGTAGATGGATAATGTAGCTTCTATATGCTATATGTTATTACTTAATTTCTGTAGAAGCTGGGGAAAGATCATCAGTGTAAGAACAATAAAGCAATCCAACGTAATCAGATCTCCACATAGTCCCAGAGGCCAGAAACCAATTTAGGCTTTTACACTTTAACATGCACAGAATGCTTTTATCTGCCCCAAACAATGTAACTGAGGAGAAAGAATCTTTCCTGGATCAACAACAAAGTATTTGTCTATGTCCCGCATGTCTATGTCCTGCATGGTCAAATTGACCCCAAAAGTTTAAACTGACACAAAACTATTGTAAGAGAAAAATTTACACTTTGTGTCACCTTTTGCGTATCTCCTAATTTACTAGCCTTGTATCCCTAAACATTAAAATATGAGAAGAGCCTGAGGCAAGTGAAAGTTTGTGAACATTAAAACCTGTATGGGAAAGTGCCACCAGAATTACCCACAAAAAAATCTGAAATAAAAACTAAAAAAGGTTGTATATTTTCTTACATTTTACACAGCGACCCGACAAATGTCCCTTTCACCTTCGCATAGAAAGTTGGTTCAGGATTTTTGAAATTATTGTGTGTTTACTATTTATTATATTTATTGTGTGTTTACTATTTAATCCCAACAAATTAGGAAAAAATCATATAGTGTCAAGATGAAAAAATAAGGTTAACTGGTCTTCAAGAACCGTGAAATATTGACTTGGGTCAAATTGACCCAGAACATAGTGAGGGTTAAAACGGCTTACAGATGGAGAAGAGTCCACAACATCTCCTGCGCAAACACATTCAATCCACCACAGGTTCATCTCTCTCTCTCTCTCTAAATTAGTAGTGATACACTTTCTGTCTGTGTTTGAATCAGAGCCCTATCTACTGCATCGTGTGTACTGTGACAAACTACTTGTCTCTGTTAACTGGGCAGTACAACAAGGGTGGTGAGGGCGTTAGGGCTGTACACTAATGGAATGGAACAGGTGCCTGTTGGGGGCAGGACCCAGGCGCCTGTTGGGAGTGGGGCCCTGTCAAACAGACGCAGGAATGCGGGACCCATCTCTGGCAGTGGTGTCATGTGCCCTAACGGGTCATTGCTGTGGTATAAAGCGCCCGCATATCAGCCAGTATGAGACGACAACACACACCTGACCTTGAAAGGCCGTAAATATGCAGCCCGAGTCCCCTGGAGCCTGAGGCTCCTGCTAAACTCACGAGGGTAGAGAGAGAACTCTACCGCCACACACTCCCATAAAGACAAACAAGCGCTCAGTCATACTCTACCACCACACACTCCCATAGAGACAACCAAGCTCTGTCATACTCCACCACCACACACTCCCATAGAGACAAACAAGCTCTCAGTCATACTCTACCACCACACACTCCCATAGAGACAACCAAGCTCTGTCATACTCTACCACCACACACTCCCATAGAGACAAACAAGCTCTCAGTCATACTCTACCGCCACACACTCCCATAAAGACAAACAAGCGCTCAGTCATACTCTACCACTACACACTCCCATAGAGACAACCAAGCTCTGTCATACTCTACCACCACACACTCCCATAGAGACAAACAAGCTCCCAGTCATACTCTACCGCCACACACTCCCATAGAGACAACCAAGCTCTGTCATACTCTACCACCACACACTCCCATAGAGACAAACAAGCTCTCAGTCATACTCTACCACCACACACTCCCATAGAGACAACCAAGCTCTGTCATACTCTACCACCACACACTCCCATAGAGACAAACAAGCTCTCAGTCATACTCTACCACCACACACTCCCATAGAGACAAACAAGCTCTCAGTCATACTCTACCACCACACACTCCCATAGAGACAAACAAGCTCTCAGTCATACTCTACCACCACACACTCCCATAGAGACAAACAAACTCTCCGTCATACTCTACCACCACACACTCCCATAGAGACAACCAAGCTCTGTCATACTCTACCACCACACACTCCCATAGAGACAAAAAAGCTCTCAGTCATACTCTACCGCCACACACTCCCATAGAGACAAACAAGCTCTCAGTCCTACTCTACCACCACACACTCCCATAGAGACAAACAAGCTCTCAGTCATACTCTACCGCCACACACTCCCATAGAGACAAACAAGGTATCAGTCCTACTCTACCGCCACACACTCCCAAAGAGACAAACAAGCTCTCAGTCATACTCTACCACCACACACTCCCATAGAGACAAACAAGCTCTCAGTCATACTCTACCACCACACACTCCCATAGAGACAAACAAGCGCTGAGTCATACTCTACCACACACACACTCTCATAGAGACAAACAAGCTCTCAGTCATACTCTACCACACACACACACACACTCTGATAGAGACAAACAAGCTCTCAGTCATACTCTACCACCACACACTCCCATAGAGACAAACAAGCTCTCAGTCATACTCTACCACACACACACTCCCATAGAGAAAAACAAGCTCTCAGTCATACTCTACCACCCACACACTCCCATAGAGACAAACAAGCTCTCAGTCATACTCTACCACTACACACACACACTCCCATAGAGACAACCAAGCTCTCAGTCATACTCTACCGCCACACACTCCCATAGAGACAAACAACTCTCAGTCATACTCTACCACCACACACTCCCATAGAGACAAACAAGCTCTCAGTCCTACTCTACCACCACACACTCCCATAGAGACAAACAAGCTCTCAGTCATACTCTACCGCCACACACTCCCATAGAGACAAACAAGCTCTCAGTCATACTCTACCACCACACACTCCCATAGAGACAAACAAGCTCTCAGTCCTACTCTACCACCCACACACTCCCATAGAGACAAACAAGCTCTCAGTCATACTCTACCGCCACACACTCCCATAGAGACAAACAAGGTATCAGTCCTACTCTACCGCCACACACTCCCATAGAGACAAACAAGCTCTCAGTCCTACTCTACCACCACACACTCCCATAGAGACAAACAAGCTCTCAGTCATACTCTACCGCCACACACTCCCATAGAGACAAACAAGCTCTCAGTCATACTCTACCACCCACACACTCCCATAGAGACAAACAAGCTCTCAGTCATACTCTACCACACACACACTCTCATAGAGACAAACAAGCTCTCAGTCATACTCTACCACACACACACTCTCATAGAGACAAACAAGCTCTCAGTCATACTCTACCACCACACACTCCCATAGAGACAAACAAGCTCTCAGTCATACTCTACCACACACAAACTCCCATAGAGACAAACAAGCTCTCAGTCATACTCTACCACCCACACACTCCCATAGAGACAACCAAGCTCTCAGTCATACTCTACCACCACACACTCCCATAGAGACAAACAAGCTCTCAGTCCTATTCTACCACCACACACTCCCATAGAGACAAACAAGCTCTCAGTCATACTCTACCGCCACACACTCCCATAGAGACAAACAAGCTCTCAGTCATACTCTACCACCACACACTCCCATAGAGACAAACAAGCTCTCAGTCATACTCTACCGCCACACACTCCCATAGAGACAAACAAGCTCTCAGTCATACTCTACCACCACACACTCCCATAGAGACAAACAAGCTCTCAGTCCTACTCTACCACCACACACTCCCATAGAGACAAACAAGCTCTCAGTCATACTCTACCGCCACACACTCCCATAGAGACAAACAAGCTCTCAGTCATACTCTACCACACACACACTCCCATAGAGACAAACAAGCTCTCAGTCATACTCTACCACCCACACACTCCCATAGAGACAAACAAGCTCTCAGTCATACTCTACCACTACACACACACACTCCCATAGAGACAACCAAGCTCTCAGTCATACTCTACCGCCACACACTCCCATAGAGACAAACAAGCTCTCAATCACATGCATTCCCTCAACAATACCTTTCACATAATAATGCCTTTATTTGTATTGTACCTTTCACACACAGTTGCAACACAAACTTCTTTACAAAATATACTCACCTGAAAACACACACACACACACACACACACACACACACACACACACTCCTTCACAGTGTGAAAGGCACTTCAAACAGGGTCAGGATTGGACTGATAGCTTGGCAGACAGACTGTTCGAATGATTGATTTACAAGGGATGATTTGTGTCTGCTGCAATGGACTATAGAGTCTAATTCCATGTAAATCAAATTAACCCACTCAGCTGCTAAAAGCCTCTGTCTGACTGTTATACTGACGCCCCCATATGGAAGCGGGGACTTTTGCTGTTTTGCTTGTAGTTTGAAGTCATAACTTAACCATGGACATGAGCAGTCATTCGAGGCATGTGTTAGACAGTGCATAAAGTACACAACTCAAGCAGCTCATAAACTCCCACATACCAGATTACTGCCAGCAAGTGCAATTCAACAAGTACAATGTGATCAAGGGCTTCACCAGAGATCAGCAGGTTGTGTGTTCAGAGATAAATAGAAAAGCCAGAATACAGCAGCAGGCTATGAAGGAGGAAGTGATAGATATAATGAATAATGCTGCCTTACCCGCCATATGCACCGAAAGTGAAGCTTCTCTTTCTCTGGGACATGACTTGTGGGTGAACACAACAGCGCAGGGTAACAAGATATGCAAACTGAAGAGAATTACTGAGTATAAATCACCTTCCTGCCACTTTCACGTTCTGTCCTGCTCGCTCTCACTCGATGTCACTCCCCCCCTCCTCTGTGTCCCTGTGTGTGTGTGTGTGTGTGTGTGTGTGTGTGTGTGTGTAAAGACTTGTTAAGTAACTCTAGTTCAGAGACACTCAGTCATTTTCATTGCAAATCTGAAATTAACAACTAATTTTACGTGAAACACTTTTGTGTAAATACATTTTTCATATATACTTTTTTTTGTAAATATTTATATGCACACATACAGGAATTTATACTTAATGCAACATTAATCTGTCAGCATATTGGGCTGCAGAAGGGAGATGCCGGAGCTGTCAGTCAGAGGAAAGGGTCTGATGATGTAACCCGCATGGAAAAGGGGCCGCATGTTTCCACACAAACAGCCACTTAGAGCAGAGCTACTGGGCTGTGACCACTCACACCCTCAAACACAGGAAGTACCCTACCTGCCCCACAGCTAAAACACTCTCACCCTACCTGCCCCACAGCTAAAACTCTCCTACCCTACCTGCCTCGTAGATAAAACACTTAAGTGCTTCAATCAGTTGTCATCGTTCGGAAGCACTAACTGGCCCTGCGGATTCTTTATCCATGTTTCTGCTCACTGGGAAAATATGACAAATGGAAACATGCAGCTGGTACAGTAGAATATTAATGAGCTGTAAATTGCAGCTTTTTGGTCATCATGTTTTCACACAAACAGCCACACAAACATGTTTCCTGCCTTTGGCTTGCTCTTGTGGGGGGTTTAGGCTGGGTTTTGCTGTGAAGTGCATTGTGACAACTAGTTGTGAAATGCGCTATATAAATAAATATTGATTTGATTTGATATGTTGGGAAAAGATAAAAATGGCAGCTTTACCACACAGGGAAAGGCTGCTGTGTTGGGACCATCCTGACAATCCTACGCACACTATTCACACACAAACACACAAACATGCACACACACTATTCACACACTATTAACACACAAAAAAACAGCCACAGACACACACACACACAAACACACGCTATTCACACTCGCAAACAGATACACACAAGTCAACAGCACATGAAACCATTTTAACATAACCTAAATGGACACCACTTAGGGATAATGATAAGATAAGCATATATAGATATAGAGAAGATATTTCAGCAATGATATCATTAATCAGCCATTAGCCAGTCTTTAACTGTTTGTCACTCAGTGAAAAAAATCCAGTTTTATTCCGTCTCATTAATATTCATTAATGGAGCACCAAGGACAATTATTTAAATAACATAATTACTGTAATGGATATTCATTGTGAATTCATCTCAAGTTGCCAAGTGTTTTATTTTTAACAAAAACACTACATATTTGAATGCCAATTTATTTAAAATGCACATCCGTAATACTGTTATAAAATACAATACTGTATAATTTACGGTTGTTGTAATTAGGCAAACTTCTTATTAGTAGCACAAGCATTTATCATCACCTCAGGGTATTTGTGCAGAAAGATGGACATAAAGCAGCAGCACAGGCTAAAGGAGCTCAATGCTGACAGTAGCACAGGCTAACAGGACCTCAATGCTGACAGTAGCACAGGCTAACAGGAGCTCAATGCTGACAGTAGCACAGGCTAACAGGAGCTCAATGCTGACAGTAGGACAGGCTAACAGGAGCTCAATGCTGACAGTAGCACAGGCTAACAGGAGCTCAATGCTGACAGTAGCACAGGCTAAAGGAGCTCAATGCTGACAGTAGCACAGGCTAACAGGAGCTCAATGCTGACAGTAGCACAGGCTAACAGGAGCTCAATGCTGACAGTAGCACAGGCTAACAGGAGCTCAATGCTGACAGTAGGACAGGCTAACAGGAGCTCAATGCTGACAGTAGCACAGGCTAACAGGAGCTCAATGCTGACAGTAGGACAGGCTAACAGGAGCTCAATGCTGACAGTAGCACAGGCTAACAGGAGCTCAATGCTGACAGTAGCACAGGCTAACAGGAGCTCAATGCTGACAGTAGCACAGGCTAACAGGAGCTCAATGCTGACAGTAGGACAGGCTAACAGGAGCTCAATGCTGACAGTAGCACAGGCTAACAGGAGCTCAATGCTGACAGTAGGACAGGCTAAAGGAGCTCAATGCTGACAGTAGCACAGGCTAACAGGAGCTCAATGCTGACAGTAACACAGGCTAACAGGAGCTCAATGCTGACAGTAGCACAGGCTAACAGGAGCTCAATGCTGACAGTAGCACAGGCTAAAGGAGCTCAATGCTGACAGTAGCACAGGCTAACAGGAGCTCAATGCTGACAGTAGCACAGGCTAACAGGAGCTCAATGCTGACAGTAGCACAGGCTAACAGGAGCTCAATGCAGACAGTAGGACAGGCTAACAGGAGCTCAATGCTGACAGTAGCACAGGCTAACAGGAGCTCAATGCTGACAGTAGCACAGGCTAACAGGAGCTCAATGCTGATAGTAACACAGGCTAACAAGAGCTCAATGCTGACAGTAGCACAGGCTAACAGGAGCTCAATGCTGATAGTAACACAGGCTAACAGGAGCTCAATGCTGACAGTAGGACAGGCTAACAGGAGCTCAATGCTGACAGTAGGACAGGCTAACAGGAGCTCAATGCAGACAGTAGGACAGGCTAACAGGAGCTCAATGCTGACAGTAGCACAGGCTAACAGGAGCTCAATGCTGACAGTAGCACAGGCTAACAGGAGCTCAATGCAGACAGTAGGACAGGCTAACAAGAGCTCAATGCTGACAGTAGCACAGGCTAACAGGAGCTCAATGCTGATAGTAATACAGGCTAACAAGAGCTCAATGCTGACAGTAGCACAGGCTAACAGGAACTCAATGCTGACAGTAGCACAAGCTAAATGAGCTCAATGCTGACAGTAGCACAGGCTAAGAGGAGCTCAATGCTGACAGTAGGACAGGCTAACAGGAGCTCAATGCTGACAGTAGCACAGGCTAACAGGAGCTCAATGCTGACAGTAGCACAGGCTAACAGGAGCTCAATGCTGACAGTAGCACAGGCTAACAGGAGCTCAATGCTGACAGTAGGACAGGCTAACAGGAGCTCAATGCTTACAGTAACACAGGCTAACAGGAGCTCAATGCTGACAGTAGCACAGGCTAACAGGAGCTCAATGCTGACAGTAGGACAGGCTAACAGGAGCTCAATGCTGACAGTAGGACAGGCTAACAGGAGCTCAATGCTGACAGTAGCACAGGCTAACAGGAGCTCAATGCTGACAGTAACACAGGCTAACAGGAGCTCAATGCAGACAGTAGCACAGGCTAACAGGAGCTCAATGCTGACAGTAGCACAGGCTAACAGGAGCTCAATGCTGACAGTAGCACAGGCTAACAGGAGCTCAATGCTGACAGTAGCACAGGCTAACAGGAGCTCAATGCTGACAGTAACACAGGCTAACAGGAGCTCAATGCTGACAGTAACACAGGCTAACAGGAGCTCAATGCTGACAGTAACACAGGCTAACAGGAGCTCAATGCTGACAGTAACACAGGCTAACAGGAGCTCAATGCTGACAGTAGCACAGGCTACCAGGAGCTCAATGCTGACAGTAGCACAGGCTAACAGGAGCTCAATGCTGACAGTAGCACAGGCTACCAGGAGCTCAATGCTGACAGTAGCACAGGCTAACAGGAGCTCAATGCTGACAGTAGCACAGGCTACCAGGAGCTCAATGCTGACAGTAGGACAGGCTAACAGGAGCTCAATGCTGACAGTAGCACAGGCTACCAGGAGCTCAATGCTGACAGTAGCACAGGCTAACAGGAGCTCAATGCTGACAGTAGCACAGGCTACCAGGAGCTCAATGCTGACAGTAGGACAGGCTAACAGGAGCTCAATGCTGACAGTAGCACAGGCTAACAGGAGCTCAATGCTGACAGTAGCACAGGCTACCAGGAGCTCAATGCTGACAGTAGGACAGGCTAACAGGAGCTCAATGCTGACAGTAGCACAGGCTACCAGGAGCTCAATGCTGACAGTAGGACAGGCTAACAGGAGCTCAATGCTGACAGTAGCACAGGCTAACAGGAGCTCAATGCTGACAGTAGCACAGGCTAACAGGAGCTCAATGCTGACAGTAACACAGGCTAACAGGAGCTCAATGCTGACAGTAACACAGGCTAACAGGAGCTCAATGCTGACAGTAACACAGGCTAACAGGAGCTCAATGCTGACAGTAACACAGGCTACCAGGAGCTCAATGCTGACAGTAACACAGGCTAACAGGAGCTCAATGCTGACAGTAGCACAGGCTACCAGGAGCTCAATGCTGACAGTAGGACAGGCTAACAGGAGCTCAATGCTGACAGTAGCACAGGCTAACAGGAGCTCAATGCTGACAGTAACACAGGCTAACAGGAGCTCAATGCTGACAGTAACACAGGCTAACAGGAGCTCAATGCTGACAGTAACACAGGCTAACAGGAGCTCAATGCTGACAGTAGGACAGGCTAACAGGAGCTCAATGCTGACAGTAACACAGGCTAACAGGAGCTCAATGCTGACAGTAACACAGGCTAACAGAAGCTCAATGCTGACAGTAACACAGGCTAACAGGAGCTCAATGCTGACAGTAGGACAGGCTAACAGGAGCTCAATGCTGACAGTAGCACAGGCTACCAGGAGCTCAATGCTGACAGTAGCACAGGCTAACAGGAGCTCAATGCTGACAGTAACACAGGCTAACAGGAGCTCAATGCTGACAGTAACACAGGCTAACAGGAGCTCAATGCTGACAGTAGCACAGGCTAACAGGAGCTCAATGCTGACAGTAGCACAGGCTAAAGGAGCTCAATGCTGACAGTAGCACAGGCTAACAGGAGCTCAATGCTGACAGTAGCACAGGCTAAAGGAGCTCAATGCTGACAGTAGCACAGGCTAACAAGAGCTCAATGCTGACAGTAGGACAGGCTAACAGGAGCTCAATGCTGACAGTAACACAGGCTAACAGGAGCTCAATGCTGACAGTAACACAGGCTAACAGGGGCTCAATGCTGACAGTAGGACAGGCTAACAGGGGCTCAATGCTGACAGTAGGACAGGCTAACAGGAGCTCAATGCTGACAGTAGGACAGGCTAACAGGAGCTCAATGCTGACAGTAACACAGGCTAACAGGAGCTCAATGCTGACAGTAACACAGGCTAACAGGAGCTCAATGCTGACAGTAACACAGGCTAACAGGAGCTCAATGCTGACAGTAACACAGGCTAACAGGAGCTCAATGCTGACAGTAACACAGGCTAACAGGAGCTCAATGCTGACAGTAGGACAGGCTAACAGGAGCTCAATGCTGACAGTAGCACAGGCTAACAGGAGCTCAATGCTGACAGTAACACAGGCTAACAGGAGCTCAATGCTGACAGTAACACAGGCTAACAGGAGCTCAATGCTGACAGTAGGACAGGCTAACAGGAGCTCAATGCTGACAGTAGCACAGGCTACCAGGAGCTCAATGCTGACAGTAGCACAGGCTAACAGGAGCTCAATGCTGACAGTAACACAGGCTAACAGGAGCTCAATGCTGACAGTAACACAGGCTAACAGGAGCTCAATGCTGACAGTAGCACAGGCTAACAGGAGCTCAATGCTGACAGTAGCACAGGCTAAAGGAGCTCAATGCTGACAGTAGCACAGGCTAACAGGAGCTCAATGCTGACAGTAGCACAGGCTAAAGGAGCTCAATGCTGACAGTAGCACAGGCTAACAGGAGCTCAATGCTGACAGTAGGACAGGCTAACAGGAGCTCAATGCTGACAGTAACACAGGCTAACAGGAGCTCAATGCTGACAGTAACACAGGCTAACAGGGGCTCAATGCTGACAGTAGGACAGGCTAACAGGGGCTCAATGCTGACAGTAGGACAGGCTAACAGGAGCTCAATGCTGACAGTAGGACAGGCTAACAGGAGCTCAATGCTGACAGTAACACAGGCTAACAGGAGCTCAATGCTGACAGTAACACAGGCTAACAGGAGCTCAATGCTGACAGTAACACAGGCTAACAGGAGCTCAATGCTGACAGTAGCACAGGCTACCAGGAGCTCAATGCTGACAGTAGCACAGGCTAACAGGAGCTCAATGCTGACAGTAGCACAGGCTACCAGGAGCTCAATGCTGACAGTAGCACAGGCTAACAGGAGCTCAATGCTGACAGTAGCACAGGCTACCAGGAGCTCAATGCTGACAGTAGGACAGGCTAACAGGAGCTCAATGCTGACAGTAGCACAGGCTAACAGGAGCTCAATGCTGACAGTAGCACAGGCTACCAGGAGCTCAATGCTGACAGTAGGACAGGCTAACAGGAGCTCAATGCTGACAGTAGCACAGGCTACCAGGAGCTCAATGCTGACAGTAGGACAGGCTAACAGGAGCTCAATGCTGACAGTAGCACAGGCTACCAGGAGCTCAATGCTGACAGTAGGACAGGCTAACAGGAGCTCAATGCTGACAGTAGCACAGGCTAACAGGAGCTCAATGCTGACAGTAACACAGGCTACCAGGAGCTCAATGCTGACAGTAACACAGGCTAACAGGAGCTCAATGCTGACAGTAGCACAGGCTACCAGGAGCTCAATGCTGACAGTAACACAGGCTAACAGGAGCTCAATGCTGACAGTAACACAGGCTAACAGGAGCTCAATGCTGACAGTAACACAGGCTAACAGGAGCTCAATGCTGACAGTAACACAGGCTAACAGGAGCTCAATGCTGACAGTAGGACAGGCTAACAGGAGCTCAATGCTGACAGTAGCACAGGCTAACAGGAGCTCAATGCTGACAGTAACACAGGCTAACAGGAGCTCAATGCTGACAGTAGCACAGGCTAACAGGAGCTCAATGCTTACAGTAACACAGGCTAACAGGAGCTCAATGCTGACAGTAGGACAGGCTAACAGGAGCTCAATGCTGACAGTAGGACAGGCTAACAGGAGCTCAATGCTGACAGTAGGACAGGCTAACAGGAGCTCAATGCTGACAGTAACACAGGCTAACAGGAGCTCAATGCTGACAGTAGCACAGGCTAAAGGAGTTCAATGCTGACAGTAGCACAGGCTAACAGGAGCTCAATGCTGACAGTAGGACAGGCTAACAGGAGCTCAATGCTGACAGTAGCACAGGCTAAAGGAGTTCAATGCTGACAGTAGCACAGGCTAACAGGGGCACAACAACAAGTTCGGATCAGATATCCAGCAGCTTGCAAAAAGGTAAACTGCATGTCTGTAATTTATCAGTTTTGCATCAGGCCAAAAAACCAGCTGTACTTAATAAAAACTGTCTAACTGTGTGTAGACTCAACTCCAAATCCAACACAATTTGTTTTACCAGCAGACAAGACGAAGGTGTTTCCTGATACCCAGATAGAATCCTGAGCAGACATCGATCCATGAAGGACTCAATTCTCTTTAAACAGACATTTCCCTCCCCCACAGACCCCTGCATCCCTGCTTTCAGGTAGAAACCCTGCCTGCATTCCGTTGAGGCCTGAAGACACACCTCTTCAGACTCCACCTTGACTGATATTCTAACCTAGGAATATCAGTTCCCTGTGTTTACTAGTTCCCTGTGTTTTCCTGTCTGTTTATTATAGTTTATAATAGTATTTAGAATAGAAGTGTAGTATTGCTGATTTACCCACAGCTTACTGTGAACTACAGTCAACGTTCATTACTAGGGATAGCTGCTACATTATGGGAAGGATGTGCTTTGTCTTGTCTGTTCTGTAGTGATATTGATGACGTCTCTGTATGCACTTATTGTACGTCGCTTTGGATAAAAGCGTCTGCTAAATGAATGTAATGTAATGTAGATACTGAAGAAACATGAGGAGCGAACGGCAAACTCCACTCAGAAACTCTGCATATCTTCTGCTGCTTCTGCACCACCATCAGCATGACCCTCACACACATACAGCATATGTATGGGCCAATATCTAACTGAGCAATTATATCCTTCTCTTCACTTTAATATACTTATTAACCACAGTAGCCACAAAGGAGGCAAAAAAGGTCCCTGGAACAAGAGTGCCCCCTGCTGCAGACCAGAGGAACTGCACTTATAACAGTGGGAGCAGTCAGTTCCATTTGTGGTTTTGCATGTTATGAACATTAATCACCATTACCATACAGCAGAGGAGGACAGTTTTATAGAATGACAAGAATGCAATGGCCAAGGTCCCCTGAGCGTCCACACATGGCCCACTAAGAAACTACAGAAACAGTTCAGTGTTGTATAAACTGCAGAGTAAAAAAACTGCCTGCAGCTATTGAGAATGTGTAAATTCTGATGAACTGCTTCTCAAGAACGATTAAATATCTACGATTTGCATAAGACTATGAAACATATTTCTGGTGTGCATGAAAAATGCTGCAGTATTACTGTAAGAGTAACTATACCAGTGTTAGAAATTATATCACAAATGTGATATTGCACGCACTAAATCACACACAGTCAGTAATTGTTGTTTCCAGAAAAAAGGCTCTTATTTCATGTGAATTTTGCAGAAATTCTCAATTTCCCCTTTTCAATCGCCCTTTATCATTACATCTAAATATTTTGAGAGAAAGACAAGTTCAGGAAATTCCCATTGGCGAGTAGATTCATGGTTTCTGCCTTACCAAAATGAATCCCACTGCCCGAGAGTCTACCTCCACACATGAGTGTCTACCTCCACACACACAGCCTGAGAGTCTACCTCCACACACGAGTGTCTACCTCCACAAACACAGCCCGAGAGTCTGACTCCACAAGCGAGTGTCTACCTCCACACACACAGCCAGAGTGTCTACCTCCACACAGACACAGCCCGAGAGTCTGACTCCACACACTAGTGTCTACCTCCACACACAAACAGCCCAAGATTCTGACTCCACACGCGAGTGTCTACCTCCATACACACAGCCAGAGTGTCTACCTCCACACACACAGCCCGAGAGTCTACCTCCACAAGCGAGTGTCTGCCTCCACACACACACAGCCCAAGAGTCTGACTCCACAAGCGAGTGTCTACCTCCACACACAAACAGCCCAAGAGTCTGACTCCACAAGCGAGTGTCTACCTCCACACACAAACAGCCAAAGAGTCTGACTCCACACGCGAGTGTCTACCTCCACACACACAGCCAGAGTGTCTACCTCCACAAGCGAGTGTCTACCTCCACACACACAGCCTGAGAGTCTACCTCCACAGCACACAGCTCGAGAGTCTGACTCCACACACGAGTGTCTACCTCCACACACACACAGCCCAAGAGTCTGACTCCACAAGTGAGTGTCTACCTCCACACACACAGCCCGAGAGTCTACCTCCACACACACACAGCTCGAGTCTGACTCCACACACGAGAGTCTACCTCCACACACACACAGCCCAAGAGTCTGACTCCACAAGCGAGTGTCTACCTCCACACACACACAGCTCGAGTCTGACTCCCACACGAGTGTCTACCTCCACACACACACACACACACACACACACACACACACACACACACACACACACACACACAGCATGAGAGTTTACCTCCACACGAGTGTCTACCTCCACACACACACAGCCCAAGAGTCTGAATCCACATTAGTGTCTACCTTCACACACACACAGCCCGAGAGTCTGACTCCACATACATACACACAAACACAAACACACTGCCTGAGTGTATAACCCCACACACACACTGCCTGAGTGTCTAATCTCACACACACACAGTCTGAGTGTCTGACTCCAAACACGCACACAGAAAAACACTGTCTGAGTGTCTGGCTCCATTGGCACGCAGTGAATCATCCAGCAAACTGGAACACTTCAGCAGAGAGATCACTGACCACAGGCGCTTTATTTCTATTTCAGAGTACAGTGTACAGGGGAGTCAGTTGCCTCTGACAGTCAGATTCATTGTGAGGGAAGAACAAAGCCTCTTAGCCCTGGAGCTGATAACGCACACAGAGTGAGCGCAGCTTTTTAAAGCTCAGACACAGCAAATAGGAGACGTTACAGCCCTTGGACAAACACCTCCATAAACAAAGAGGCACGGCTTGGACAAGTCCCATTCACAGCAGGGAGCCACATCTACCCTGCCAAGAGCCAAATTCAAGGGAGATGAAGGCTAGAGCAGTACTGCCCCCCCCCCCCCCCCCCCTCAGTTATCTGAGATCTGTTTTCTACACCAGCAGCATATAGAGTGGAAGGTGATTACTGCAGACTCAGAACAGCCTGGTATTAGAGCAGTCCCTCTGCTCCACTCAGTCTTTCTGACTTTCAACTGCAGTGTTTCAGTACCACGGACAGAACACTAGTTCTGAATGCACAGTTGCTGGGTTTTAGCACCATGGACAGCACACTGGCTCTGTATGTACAGTTGCTGGGTTTTCGCACCATGGACAGCACACTGGCTCTGTATGTACAGTTGCTGGGTTTTCGCACCATGGACAGCACACTGGTTCTGAAGGCACAGCTGTAGTTTCCCTGTATTATCCAGTCTCATATTGAACACAACACACAGAATCAATACTGTGAATCACCGCAGTCTCCTTCATTGATTTTGTATATGCACTAAAACAGCGCAGGATCATTTTGGTGCATACTAAAACTTCCCTGTGGTTTTTTAAATGCTTCCCCGTTTTCTTGATAGTATGGAATGGCCAATGGTATACAGCCGTGCTCATGTTGGCTCATGTGCTCTTCTTTTCATACCACAGCCCACAAAAGTCAAGCTCACACAGATACAAGCCAGGCTCACACAGATACAAGCCAGGCTCACACAGATACAAGCCAGGCTCACACAGATACAAGCCAGGCTCACACAGATACAAGCCAAGCTCACACAGATACAAGCCAGGCTCACATAGATACAAGCCAGGCTCACACAGATACAAGCCAGGCTCACACAGATACAAGCCAGGCTCACACAGATACAAGCCAAGCTCACACAGATACAAGCCAGGCTCACACAGATACAAGCCAGGCTTACACAGATACAAGCCAGGCTCACACAGATACAAGCCAAGCTCACACAGATACAAGTCAAGCTCACACAGATAAAAACTGCCCGGCTCCTCCAGTAGGGTTCAGACTGCCCGGCTCCTCCAGTTGGGTTCAGACTGCCCAGCTCCTCCAGTTGGGTTCAGACTGCTCGGCTCCTCCAGTTGGGTTCAGACTGCCCGGCTCCTCCAGTTGGGTTCAGACTGCCCGGCTCCTCCAGTTGGGTTCAGACTGCCCGGCTCCTCCAGTTGAGTTCAGACTGCCCGGCTCCTCCAGTTGGGTTCAGACTGCCCGGCTCCTCCAGTTGAGTTCAGACTGCCCGGCTCCTCCAGTTGGGTTCAGACTGCCCGGCTCCTCCAGTTGAGTTCAGACTGCCCGGCTCCTCCAGTTGGGTTCAGACTGCCCGGCTCCTCCAGTTGAGTTCAGACTGCCCGGCTCCTCCAGTTGGGTTCAGACTGCCAGGCTCCTTCAGTTGGGTTCAGACTGCCCGGCTCCTCCAGTTGGGTTCAGACTGCCAGGCTCCTTCCAGTTGGGTTCAGACTGCCCGGCTCCTCCAGTTGGGTTCAGACTTCCCGGCCCCTCCAGTTGGGTTCAGACTGCCAGGCTCCTTCAGTTGGGTTCAGACTGCCCGGCTCCTCCAGTTGGGTTCAGACTGCCCGGCTTAGTGAGAGCACTGAAGTGTGTGCTGCGAAAAGCGAATGCAGCTCCTGTGTTTGTTTGGTGCACATATATACATACACCGACACATATGGAGGCAGAGATCAGCCACCCCTCCCTCCCCCGATGATCATTTATTTCCCAGAAAATCCACTGCGAGGTTTCAGTGCACCCAGACAGCACACATGACTCCAGCCTCAGTAAAACACACCCAGTAATGCCCTGAAGGGGCGGGACTCCAGCCTCATTAAAACACACCCAGTAATGCCCTGAAGGGGCGGGACTCCAGCCTCATTAAAACACACCCAGTAACACCCTGTAGAGGCGGGACTCCAGCCTCATTAAAACACACCCAGTAATGCCCTGAAGGGGCGGGACTCCAGCCTCAATAAAACACACCCAGTAACACCCTGTAGAGGCGGGACTCCAGCCTCATTAAAACACACCCAGTAATGCCCTGAAGGGGCGGGACTCCAGCCTCAATAAAACACACCCAGTAACACCCTGTAGAGGCGGGACTCCAGCCTCATTAAAACACACCCAGTAACACCCTGTAAAGGCGGGACTCCAGCCTCATTAAAACACACCCAGTAATGCCCTGAAGGGGCGGGACTCCAGCCTCAATAAAACACACCCAGTAACACCCTGTAGAGGCGGGACTCCAGCCTCATTAAAACACACCCAGTAATGCCCTGAAGGGGCGGGACTCCAGCCTCATTAAAACACACCCAGTAACACCCTGATGGGGCGGGACTCCAGCCTCATTAAAACACACCCAGTAACACCCTGAAGGGGCGGGACTCCAGCCTCATTAAAACACACCCAGTAATGCCCTGAAGGGGCGGGACTCCAGCCTCATTAAAACACACCCAGTAACACCCTGTAGAGGCGGGACTCCAGCCTCATTAAAACACACCCAGTAATGCCCTGAAGGGGCGGGACTCCAGCCTCAATAAAACACACCCAGTAACACCCTGTAGAGGCGGGATTCCAGCCTCATTAAAACACACCCAGTAATGCCCTGAAGGGGCGGGACTCCAGCCTCAATAAAACACACCCAGTAACACCCTGTAGAGGCGGGACTCCAGCCTCAATAAAACACACCCAGTAACACCCTGTAGAGGCGGGACTCCAGCCTCATTAAAACACACCCAGTAATGCCCTGAAGGGGCGGGACTCCAGCCTCATTAAAACACACCCAGTAATGCCCTGAAGGGGCGGGACTCCAGCCTCAATAAAACACATCCAGTAATGCCCTGAAGGAGCCATACATTAATACACCCTTTGTGTGGGTGCTAATACACCCACACTGCTGCCATACCCACACCTCTAATACACCCACACTGCTGCCATACCCACATCACTAATACACCCACACTGCTGCCATACCCACACCACTAATACACCCACACTGCTGCCAAACCCACACCACTAATACACCCACACTGCTGCCATACCCAAACCACTAATACACCCACACTGCTGCCATAACCACATCACTAATACACCCACACTGCTGCCATAGCCAAATTACTAATACACCCATACTGCTGCCATACCTATACCACTAACACAACAACACTGCTGCTATACCCACGCCACTAATACACCCACACTGCTGCCATAGCCAAATCACTAATACACCCATACTGCTGCCATACCTATACCACAAATACACCCACACTGCTGCAATAACCACATCACTAATACACCCATACTGCTGCCATACCCACACCACTAATACACCCACACTGCTGCCATAGCCAAATCACCAATACACCCATACTGCTGCCATACCTATACCACTAATACAACCACACTGGTGCCATACCCACACCACTAATACACCCACACTGCTGCCATAACCACATCACTAATACACCCACACTGCTGCCATACCCACATCACTAATACACCCACACTGCTGCCATAGCCACACCACTAATACACCCACACTGCTGCCATACCCACATCACTAATACACCCACACTGCTGCCATACCCACACCACTAATACACCCACACTACTGCCATACCCACACCACTAATACACCCACACTGCTGCCATAGCCACACCACTAATACACCCACACTGCTGCCATAGCCACACCACTATTACACCCACACTGCTGCCATAGCCACACCACTAATACACCCACACTACTGCCATACCCACACCACTAATACACCCACACTGCTGCCATAGCCACATCACTAATACACCCACACTGCTGCCATACCCACACCACTAATACACCCACACTACTGCCATACCCACACCACTAATACACCCACACTGCTGCCATAGCCACACCACTAATACACCCACACTGCTGCCATAGCCACACCACTAACACACCCACACTGCTGCCATACCTATAACACTAATACACCCACTGCTGCCATACCTATACCACTAATACACCCACACTGCTGCCATACCCACACCACTAATACACCCACACTGCTACCATACCTATAACACTAATACACCCACACTGCTGCCATACCTATAACACTAATACACCCACACTGCTGCCATACCTATACCACTAATACAACCACACTGCTGCCATACCCACACCACTAATACACTCACACTGCTGCCATACCCACACCACTAATACACCCACACTGCTGCCACACCCACACCACTAATACACCCACACTGCTGCCATACCCACACCACTAATACACCCACACCGCTGCCATACCCATACCGATAATACACCCACGCTGCTGCCAGGCCCACACCATTAATACACCCACACTGCTGCCAGGCCCACACCTCTGCCACGCCCACACTACTGCCATGCCCACAGGCGATACAGGAGATGAGTGTTTATTCCAGCCATGACAGAAACAGAGAGAGGCACATTGAGAGTACAGAGCCTCATCCTGACAGTTAGGCCTGGCTAGATGTTCTGATCCATGCTGTCACTTGTCAAACAAATCTTCCCTGGCTGTGGGATTTCCAACCTCCTTTGGGAGCTGGGGTTTACAGGCTGAAAACGGTATGCTCATTTCAGCCTGGAACCCTAGTCAGAATAAATATAGTCAGAATATAGTCAAAGTCAATATCGTCAGAATAAATATTTCTTCGGGAACTGAGGTGAAGGAAGGCGATGAGGGGAATGTCTATCACACCCCCCCCCCCCCCCCCCCCCCCCGGCCCCCCCTCCCCCAACCCATTATGACATCACACAACTCAAGTAAAATCTCCCTTCATCCACAAGTCCATTTTGATATCACACTGTTTTGTGTTCCCCATCTGGCTCAGATAAACCCCCCTTTCATCCATCATTCCCTCTCACACATTTATGACATTCCCCATTCACCCAGAACATCCATCAGCTTCACTACCTGTTCCGTCTTAGAGCAGCACTCCGCCTTCCACATCCTTGTCTACGTTGCACATTGCATGCAGACTGAAAGGGCACCAAAGGCAATTCTCATACTGTTTATCAAAAGAAGTTTATTATTTTAACACAGGAATTGAACTTGAAATGAACCTGGAGTTTACTGGAAAATGGGAAAAATACTTGATTGGACAAACAAATGGTGTTTACAAGGCTGATTAATAATTGCTCGGTATGAGTGAGCAGACACACTTCCCTGGGTTTCATCTGTTCATACTGCAGCAGAGGGCTCAGTGGCCTTACACTAATCCAGGCCATTAGCCCAGATATGCTGGGAAGAAGTGCTTATTTTGCTCTGGGCTTTCTATGGCATTCCATTATGCTACATTGAGCTGAAGTCTCCTAAATAAAGCTCCGGCTCACACAGTGTGAGCCTGGCTTGTACAGTTCCTAAAGAAATTTTAGGTGTGGTTGCTTCGCAGTGGTATCAATTGCTGGAAATGGTATAGAATGGTATGAAGTGGCAATGCAGTATAAAGGGATCTGAAGAAGGTGAAAGTGTTAAAATATGGTGTATTTTGTGGTAAGCAGTCTAAAGAACCTGGAAGTGATACACAGAAGTAATGAATTGTGATAAAAGCACGCACAAAAAGGTAATGTCAAATCATCTGGGATAGTATTGTTAGGTCATAACAGTGTAGTAGAGAAAGGCTTTGTGATGTCATAAGCAGTGTAATATGTTACCAGATGTGTTACAGCATCCACATTCTATTGCATCAGTTTTCAAAATATGCCCATTGACACCCATGAATTTATTTGGCGATAAAAGGTCAATTATCTGAAAAAGCGTATGGTATAACGGTAATAGGTCATAGCAACCTGGAGGGTGTATAAAGGTATAGTATGAGGTATGAATGGTGTTGACGGTGTGAATGGTGTAGGAGATAGGTTTGCAAAAAGTGGCGGAATAATAAGAAGTATGGAGAGTAATAGAATAATTTAGAATAGAATAGAATAGAATGGAATAACTTATTTTCCCTTTAGGGAACTTCAGTTGTAGCCACCAGCAACAATAAAAAAGACAGACAGTGGGGCAGACCCACAACACACAAACAAACACACCAAATAAAAACATTCAATATCAAATTAAATGAATTAAAGTTGAATACAGCCATGATTAAAAATAGCCCCCGCTGTCCCGAGATGTCCAGTGTCATTTAGCAGTCCAACACACAAACTCCGCCTCCACGACTTTCCTCCATCCACGCAGTGTTGCGGTCTCTGTACACTGTTGAAACGGAGCAACAAACTGCCTTCCCACTCATCACCTCACTCCTCCCCCGCACCATGTTCTCCTTCCCTTCCATGATTGCCCTTTGAAGACCACCTGCATCAGTCCCGACATCTTCAACTCCGGTAAAGAGCGATGATAAACTTTGTTGCTGCAGATCCAATGGACATTCCCGAGCATATGTTGCGAATGCGTCTCCATGGTGACGACCACAAACAAAATTATCACGACTGGACAATTCGCCAATATCATCAAAACCAGCGGCAGGAGTGTCCCACAAAATCTCCAGCCCACCTCCCCGCACCACAACAGACACACAGTGCACGAAAAATACAAAAGACAAAAGCCAGACACAACAAAATACATTCAAATTAACAACCACGAACACGAGAAAGAGCTGGACTACATGTCGCCATTACAGCGCCACGTGACGTCACTCACTAATACTAATACTAATTTGTATTACCTGAAGAGTATCACCCCAGTACTGGATAATTGCATTAAAGAGGTACATTTTTCCTAGACAATTGTATATGGATTTAAAATACCATTATCAGAATAACTGAAAGGTTGATTTCTGCATTCAAAGTGACCTTTGATTTGGCTTGGGGTGTGGCTTAAACAGTGCTCTTAGTATGCAATGCGACAATCACACAATCAGCCAGGAGAATTCTCTCTGCTTTCACGCAAAAGAGAGCTCACAGGAAAAGCTTCAGGCACAAACACAATCATAGAGCATCAATTCCAGGGATTTCTCCAGCAACAGAAAGCTGAGACTGCCTGAAAATCCATTCATAAATAATCAATACCTTTTCTCTACAGCCGGGTAAACTTTGAAGATATTGCGGTTCCAAAAATGTGTTATGAGTTGGAGTTATTCATTTATTCTTATTCTTCAAAAATAAGTCAGGATTACAGAATATGTAATAAGTACAGTGGAATTTTATGTTCCTTTGATGATATAGGCATGCGCTTCCAAATAGACACGTCGTGCTAATTTAAGTCTTAATGAACAGTCTGTGCGAAATCACACTGAGTGTCCCTGAGTCTATAAATGCAACTATAAATAGAATCATATCAGAACTCTGGGGCAAGTTATGAATCATCTATGAATAAAATACACAAGCTGATTCCATATGTGTCTTAAAATCCAGCAGAAAGGGTAAGGATAATCTTCTCAGTTTGGGTTTTGCTGCTACAGACACAGACGAGCCTTTCTGCCTGAGCTTGACTACAACAGAGCTGCATCATTACAGAAACGGATGCGGTAATACTGCGTGCATCACTTTTTCCATTTAAACAAATCATGGAGTCCAGCCCGTTTCCATAGCTCCAAGGTCCATCTGAGCCTGAGGTCTACACAAGGCTGTCAGACTGACAGCTGAGATCTACATGAGGCCAGAGTGAGACAGACAACTGAGAACCACACAAGGCCAGAGTGAGACAGACAGCTGAGATCTAAACGAGGCCAGAGTGAGACAGATGGTGAGATCTACACAAGACCAGAGTGAGGCAGGAGGCCCTTTCAAGCTGTTTTGCCTGTTTTATTTGAGGCACCAGAGCAGTGCGGTGCTCAGTCACAGCAGGTTTAAATAACAAACAACTTAGGGGCAGAAAATAGGTGAGTGGGATTTATCTACGAGTGATAGGGGGGTGGGTGGGATTGATTTATGGTGATGGCGGCGCGGGGAGGGTGGGTGAGAGGGATTTATATACAGTGATGGCAGCCGTTTTCTGTCTCTGTGGGATAATCTCGCTGGTAAGAAGTCACACAGCAGCACTGAGTCACACACCGGCACTGAGTCACACACTGGCACTGAGTCACACAGCAGCAACAAGTCACACAGCAGCACCGAGTTGGGTAAGGACGTCACAGAATAATTAGCATAAAAATGGTTAACGGTGCTTAAACACCAGAGTGTGTGATCAGTGTCTCTTGACATACAGGACAAAATAAAAAGATATTCAAAATCACACCAGCATCTTTGTGGCTTGCCCAGAAACCTTATCTACTGCTGCAATATGCCACTGCCAGCAGGCTACAGCACAAGTGGCCCTTTACCCAGAGTCCACATGCTGGGAGCTCCTTACAATGCCAGAACATTGCCTCATTCTTAAAGAGCCAGAACATTCCCTCATCCTTAAAGAATAGTTCCACCGAAAAACAACATGAACCTTATTTAACAGATCAACGCGCAACTAATTAAGTCTCTCTTTGTCGCTGGCTAAAACAATATGTGACAGCTAAAGTTACAAATTTGGTAGATTTCCACTACAGTGGCATCAAGTGGGTGTGTAAATTACATAGGCACGTAGGCGGAGCCAGTGAGGGAGGAAACAGTGCTGCGTCTGTCACTGTTCTGAGTAGGGACACATCGTAGGTCAAGCTAGCTATCATTGCTATTTTATTATAATGTCAGAAAATTACATTGATATGTTGTTTCTTAAAGATGTTTTGGCAAACTAAATCAAACAGGACTTGTGTGCTGTTGGTTACAGAGTGGACAAATGATACAACTCTGGTCTTCCGCTGCCTTATTGAATCACCCGGTAAGGAACCATGCCAACTACATTATGATCCATGACCATGAAAAGTAGACTAACATAGTCATTAGCAAGTTGACCATAATCAAATGCTTTCACTTTGAACATACAATTACAGAAGCAAAGTCATTTTCTGGGCTAAGTTAGTGCTGTTAGCTGTTGTTAGCCACCGGTTTATTGGCATTAAACAAAGGTGCAAATCCGGGTTTTTGAATCTGTTTGCCATGCAGTAGCTAAGACACACATCAGCTTTTTGCCATTTCGAAAATTGCAATGTTTTTAACCCCTTTGTGCAGATGCCTAGTGGCCATGACGCCAGCGACAAGATTTTGCTCAATTGAGACATTCGTTGAGTGCAAACTATGAGTGAAAACCACAAACTCCGTGTTTTATCTTTATTGGTACACGATTCGTGACCACTTTGCCGAATACGGAGTTTCTAAGTGTCACTATTTTCCCGTAGCAAGTCCATTTAACAAGCAACCTACCTACCCATGCATGACATAGTGGACAATAGCATCTATGTGTGAGTTCATAAATATATTTATTCATCATATACAATTTGAATTCCGTCATAGCAACAAGATAAACCCAAAAATCGCCTGATCATATTCTAAAAAGGTGGTGAAAAGCCCTGCTCACTCAAATGAAAAATAAACACGTGAAATTGTTGTCTGTTGGAGAATATCTGCTAAATATGAAATAAATACACAATCCTACAGTATATGCAATGTCTTAATGGATGCTTTGAAAAATTAATTACAGCCCAGCGTAATGGCAGTTTTCATGTTAACGGTCTAGTATTACACAAGATCTACAGAAAACGCATTCCCAGACAGGAGTTTTCCCTTCCCGATATTTAAGTAGTACAGCTTCTAATGTGCGGTTGGGCTCGCTGGCTACATATGTACATTAGTTTTTTCACTCGAGCACTGTCTTGTCCAATATGATTGTTAGGCCTATTGTTATTTTTAATTTTGAGTGCATTTCACATACTGTAGTGCAATCATTCATTTTATGTTTGATGTGAGCTACCTATTTCCATTGTAGATGGAACATTTGGCAGCATTTTGCAGATGGTGGAATACTATTTTATTTTCATGTTATCGTACATAATATAGGCTATGGCACATATACTTGTCACTTAGGGCATGGAAAATGCTCATTCCAATTTACTGTGCACTGATATGTGGTAGATTAATGTAAAATTTTCCTTGGAGTCATTGTGAATGGGAACATTAAAAAAAATATTTATTTTTTTTAAAACTACAGAAAAATGCAATCCTGGGGCAAAAGTATACATACTGAAGAGTACAGGTAAAAGTGATGTTTTATTGAGGTACAAGAGTGAACGATTAGGCTACATATTTAGGTGTATGTAACACTGTGATCTCAATGTTTTTATCTTAAACCGAAGGGGTAAATGTATATGCTTTATAATGGACAAAACAAATTTTATTCATTTTATGACATGTTTTGGATAGGGGTTTTGGACCCATAGATATCTACCCCCTATACCAATGAAAAGCTAGTAATTCCCACTTGAAAATGATGCAAAGGTGAGTTTTAGGAGCCAAAACTTTTGATTTGTAATTAAATATATCATAATTTGTTGTATTTAGAGCAGTGCACAATTTTGCCATTTGGATAGATTTGGAGACACCAATGGACAGCAGGGTGCACTGCCTATATTTTGCATCAAAGATCTTTAGTAGTTCTGCATATCATCCTCAGATTTTGCACACTTGTGGACATGGCGTTTATGATCCAGTATAGATTTACCTGTTTCACATATGTAGCTCTCAGTTTTGTACTAAATAATTTTTCCAAAGTTTTTTTTGCATTTGTGGCACTTTATTTTGACTTAAATTATGAAAATAAACAAATCGTATTGCAAATGGTACACATGTCCTGTTTCATTTAAGCCATTTACGTTTAAGCCAATTACAAGCCAATTACATAAACGTAATTTATGGAACTTAATTTTGCAACCAAATGAACCACATGAATAAACGCATTGGTGGACTCTCTCCTATGAAAGATCCCTTTAAAATACATTTTTAAGGAATTAGCCTACATACACTAATAGTTTAAAAAAATAAATTTATGACACACACATACATAACACATAAAACATCTAAGATCTTGCATTAGCATTCAATTATTTGTCAAATGTTTGTGTCAAAGGCCACATACATACATATCACCATGTGTTAAAAAGGCATAATGGTCAGGATATAGGTAAATATAGAGGAGTTATAAATAAATATCTATCCCTTTGGGAGATGCAGACCAGCACACATACTGTGGAAAGCATGTGGAGAGTGCCCCCCAGCTGCCATAATCAACACTGCCACAATCAGGGTTCCATTGTGTACTGAAGGCCTAGTACTGAACGCTGGATAAACCCCCCCTCAGGTAATACACCATGACCTGTGGGGGGGGGGGGGGGGGGTTCAGGTTTGATGCAGGGAAGTCCGAATAGACAGACCATCAGAACTCAGGGCTAGCAAACAACATTAAAACTGAAATAAATAAAATCAAATTAAGTAGCTTTTTCAATATTCCCATAGTGGTGGCAGGCAAACATGAGAAAACGCAGGAACAGTTATCATAAGCACTGCAATGGGGACACTCAGTTATCGTGGGGAAATGATACCATTACACTATTTCTGGAACTGCATCTTAGTAACAAATTTAATGAGATCCCAACAGTCAGATTTTAATTAGTCAGTAACTAATCATTACTACAAGACCGGTCTGAGAGTAGGCGGAGTGACAATCTGGAGGGTAGGACAGAGGGAGGCCCCCCTCCTCACCCCATGTGGACACAGCCTCATTTCAACTCCTCTGTATTACTGCAAAAAACATGTTACAGATACTTTACATCTACATTAACCCCTGAGCAAATACTTCTACCTGGAATCTCAATCAGAAAACACACTTCCTTTGCCATTGACCGCACCTCCTCATCCTCCCCAGCACATGGGGGTGGGGGGGATATGCTCATTTGCAAAGCACAAGTAGCACATTGCATCTGTATGGAAAGTCCATCTCAGAATGTCTATGAGAATCTCTTTCCTGCTTCTAATTCCAGTCAACACCGTGTGTGACAGCTCATAGATAAAACTGTTTGCTCTCAGCAAGGTTTCAGCAAATGGGATCAGAATGCTTTCTGTGGTTTCAGTTCCTCTGCATTTTCAGGGGAGAGAGAGAGAGGAATAGGCTAGATTGAGACAGACGGTGCGATCTACACGAGGCCAGTGTGAGACAGACAGCTGAGATCTACACAAGGCAAGAGTGAGACAGACAGCTGAGAACTACACAAGGCCAGTGTGAGACAGACAACTGAGATCTACACGAGGCCAGAGTGAGACAGACAGCTGAGATCTACACAAGGCCAGAGTGAGACAGACAACTGAGATCTACACGAGGCCAGAGTGAGACAGACAACTGAGATCTGCACATGGCCAGAGACAGACAGCTGAGATCTACACAAGGCCAGAGTGAGACAGACAGCTGAGATCTACACAAGGCCAGAGTGAGACAGACAGCTGAGATCTACACAAGGCCAGAGTGAGACAGACAGCTGAGATCTACACAAGGCCAGAGTGAGAAAGAAAGTGTAGTGGCCACAGGCTACAGTTCCACCTTGTTGAGATGAACATTTGATGAGGATCATATCTGAGCACAAAGCAGCGGAACACTCACTGAGCATGATGCATCACTGCAGATCAGCATGATTGTACTGATCCATCTTTGCTGTAGGTGAGCCACAGACGGATTCACAGAAAAATTGACCCAGGCCGATAGCATGCTGGACAGGAAGACAGACAGACGGCATGCTGGGTAGGGAGACAGACAGCATGCTGGGTAGGGAGACAGACGGCATGCTGGACAGGGAGACAGACAGACATCAATAAAAATCTGCCCTTCAGTCAAAGCACCATCAGTCAAATCAGCTACATAAGCAATCAATTATTCAATAAATGATCAATGTGAAAAATAAAAGGATATAGCTCAACACGCATATACACACGCACGTACCCACGCACACACAAATCTTAGATGGCACACTACCATTATGCATTTGAAACAGCCATTTTCTGACTGTTGCATAAGAGAAGGTCTTGTTACGGCCTGAACCTCAATGAACAAAGAAAATAACCAAAGGCCGAGTATATATAACAAACCCAGAAAAGAGTTTAGGAAAACCCAAAAATGATATGCATTAAATCACAGAAAATAAGCAGTAGATTTAACAGAAACAAGGAAAAACAACCTAATGCAAGCCGTAACCCTGGCAGGGAGGTAAAGGGGTTTCTCAAACCAAGCCACTGAGCGACCCCAGAGCAACAGCTCCCATTCCACATTGTAACAAAAATACCACCACAAGTAATGACTAACTAAAGCAGGGATCTCAAACTCAAATCCTGGAGGGCCGCTGTGTCTGCTGGTTTTCAATGTGTTCCTGCACTTAAGTGTTTAATTTAAGTCATTGATTGGCTAAAGAGTCTGCACACCTTGTTTCCAAGGCCTAAATGGGCTGCTGATTGAAAGGAAATCACAAAAACCAGCAGACACAGCGGCCCTCCAGGACTGGAGTTTGAGATCCCTGAACTAAAGCATGGATAAAGACAATCAAAATGAACTGAAACAACAAACAGAACACGGGAGCTTGTTTCGGTGTGTCTGCTCAGAGAAAGGAATCGTTCTCTGCTGCCATTAGTTAACTGGTAGACTCCACCGACATTGCTCCCGACACCTGTTCACCTGCACCCCTGCACGACAGAGACGGAGAGAGGGAGAACAAGAACACAGAAGGGCAGGAGCACGTAAACGCCCCCTCCCTAAAACAATTAATAAATCGAAAAAATTTATTTCAACAATGTCATGTCTCTTTTCTTTTTTTAATATAAATACACAAAGAGACCATGTAAGCTGATTAGAACAAAAAAACAATGCAGAAATGTATTCATTGATGCGCTTGTGAAAGGGCATTACATTATCTTTGCCGCGAATGTGGTTAATGTTTAAATCAAAGGCCTGCAAAATCAAACCCCACCGCATAAGTCTCTGGTTATTATTTCTCATGTGATGGAGAAAAACCAACGGGTTGTGGTCTGTAAAAACAATTAAGGGGTGAGACGATGAGCTTACATACACCTCACAATGTTGTAGTGCGAGTATCAGAGCCAGGGTCTCCTTCTCAATAGTGGAGTAGACTCTTTGGTGTGGGTTAAATTTCCTAGAGAAATACCAAACGTGATGATCGACACCAAAATAGTCTTCTTGAAGTAGAACGGTACCTGCACCTTACAGGTTTATAAAGCCTTACAGCATTTCTCTTCCTAGCTCCACTAGCGACACACAGACTCAGACACAGCATCGTTGACATTCCTTTCACTCACTCGCTCAGTCAGGAGACGGTCACAGAATGGCTCCTACAGGACCGAATTTGTGGGGCTGCCTGCCGGCTGCCGCCAAAGATTAAATTACCAAGGATTGCAGAGTGACAGGGAAGTGAGACTTTATACCCTCCTGTTCCTGAAAGTTAATTTCTAATCCGGTCACATCTCAAGATTTACCTAATTTAACTGTTTGGAGCACAGATTGAACTGCATTCGTTTACCGTGCATTGGCCTTCACACAGCTATAAAACTCAGTGTCTCAAGGTCACACTGCACACCTGCCAGTATCAGATCAAGTGCCACACAGAGGTCAGGAAATGAAAACCATTCTACTTTAATTTAACAATTTACCACATTAATAAATCTACTACCAGTTACTATCCTTCTGATTTATAAATACCTTTATTTCATAATACTTTTAAAACAAAGCTAACAAACCACCACACAATGGTATTTTAGCACATGCTGATTAATATATGCAGCATGAACATTATCACATCTTCACTTACCACATTACTTGCTATGCCTTATGGCCTTATGGCAGATATTGTCTGCCTTAGCGAACACTACTTAGGGAATAATGCACTTGTAATGATGCAGTATTTGTTTGGTAAGTTTGCTATGGTACAGTTACAGTATGGAGATGCTCAGCAGCATCACTACTCACTGACCTCTAAAATCAACAGCAATCAATTTCCATACATTACAGTCAGAGCCTTAATGGGACCAATGTGCATTTCAGTGGGTTTATTCAGCACTGTTGAACCCTCACACGATTAGCAGACAGGACACACACCTGAACACCTGGGCATCGGTTACATTCTGAGGAGAGAGTGATGAGAGAGTGAGAAGAGGAAGGAAAGTTAAGAGAACAAAGATAATTCAGCATTAAGTGAATTGTTTCACTGAGGAAGAGTCTCCCTCTCTGCCCCTGTCAACCTCCCTGAGGACTTGAAAAAATGATTTATCTGGAAGAGCGTGCGCCCTGCCGAACCGCATCATGCTACACAAAGCTGCACTACACGATCTTGCGCGCCACAGGGATCTTTATCGCTCATTTTCAACAGTGCACCTCTCTCAGACATGCTTCCAGCACTGAGACAGCGGGGGGGCATTAACTCCCATCCGTCTGTTTGCCGAAGATATGTGAGGTTGTGCTGATATCAGTGTGCAAGGCTGTGCTGATATCAGTGTGTGAGGCTGTGCTGACATCAGTGTGCGAGTATCAGTGTGCAGGGCTGTGTTTATATCAGTGTGCAAGGCCATGCTGATATCAGTGTGCGAGGTTGTGCTGATATAAGTGTGTGAGGCTGTGCTGATATCGGTGTGAGGCTGTGCTGACATCAGTGGGCAACTATCAGTCTGCAGGGCTGTGTTTATATCAGTGTGTGAGGTTGTGCTGATATAAGTGTGCAAGGCTGTGCTGATATAAGTGTTCAAGGCCGTGCTGATATCAGTGTGCAAGGCCGTGCTGATATCACAATCTAACACCTGTTACTATGAGTGCAGTCTGAACCCATGAGACTGAGCCATACTGGGTAAACTCCCCCTAAATTTTACTAACAGTGAAACACAACTTGCCATAATTACAAAGATAAATTGTATGGGGGGAAAAAACTGATGCAAATTCACATAAGTGGACACTCCACACTCACACAGTTGTTAGCTATTTAGACCGCCCACTGTTTGATGAGCAGTTTTTGGACGGCAATAACACAGCTAATGAATCAAGAGAGCCATTTGCACTGAAATCACACTGCCATGTTCCACCACTTATGGGCATTGCCTTTTAAATCTAACCCCTTCTTTCATATGCAAATATGCACCTAGCTATTCTGCCTGCACTTAACAATAAATTAAATCTGGTATTTGCCACCTGGGTAGAATAAGTGATGATTCTACGCCCAGCTACCTACCACATAAAAGTACAAAGTACACCCTGGGAAATGCATGTCTTACAATTTTCTTGCAAACATTTTTGTGCCGGCCGTACAACATCATTCAGTAGCAACCTCTGCACTTAGCAGAAGAATTTAAATGCTGCCATTTCTGCTCATGTCCACAAAGAGGGCATTTGGCTTTAATTTCTCTGTGGATGTCGCTGCTTTTGGTGTAAAATTTCACAACCAATCATGCAGCCATGTACCTCAGGCCCCAAACACAGGGCTGTACCTCAGGCCCCAAACACAGGGCTGTACCTCAGGCCCCAAACACAGGGCTGTACCTCAGGCCCCAAACACAGGGCTGCACCTCAGGCCCCAAACACAGGGCTGTACCTCAGGCCCCAAACACAGGGCTGTACCTCAGGCCCCAAACACAGGGCTGTACCTCAAGCCCCAAACACAGGGCTGTACCTCAAGCCCCAAACACAGGGCTGTACCTCAAGCCCCAAACACAGGGCTGTACCTCAAGCCCCAAACACAGGGCTGTTTATGGACTGCTGTCGTCAAAACTACAGATGCAATTGCAAGGACCAATCAACCTGAATTTATCACTTTCAATGGAAACTGACACAATGACTCCAGTGTTATTTTTTTTGCTCATTATAAGTCTTTTCTTTCCAGTATTTATGGTGTGACAGGGAGAAAGTCTACTTCAACTGCTCTCTTATTGAACTCTCATGCATGCCTCCTGGCCCCACTGAGACCACACCCCCTCAGTCCTGTGGAAAAGACATTTACAGCAGCAGGGAATGCAGACTAGCGCTGAGATTAATTACAGGGCATTGCAGGGGGCAGGCTGGCGCTAGGAACAGGAGCAGGCTGGCGGTACGAGCAGGGGCAGCCTGGCGCTACGAGCAGGGGCAGGCTGGTACATGGAGGTACACGGCAGCTCCTCTCACTCCTCTCACTCCCTCCATTTGTTACTGAGGCCTTCAAAATGGCCGCCAGCCAGATCAGTGACATGACCCATTCTCATCACCCAAAGGCCTGTGGGGGAAATGTACCCCAGAGCAGCGAGGATCAGTGGCCTCAGAGCAGCGAGGATCAGTGACCCCAGAGCAGCGAGGAGCAGTGGCCCCAGAGCAGCGAGGATCAGTGACCCCAGAGCAGCGAGGATCAGTGACCCCAGAGCAGCGAGGATCAGTGACCCCAGAGCAGCGAGGATCAGTGACCCCAGAGCAGCGAGGATCAGTGGCCCCAGAGCAGCGAGGATCAGTGGCCCCAGAGCAGCGAGGATCAGTGACCCCAGAGCAGCGAGGATCAGTGGCCTCAGAGCAGCGAGGATCAGTGGCCCCAGAGTAGCGAGGATCAGTGGCCCCCAGAGCAGCGAGGATCAGTGACCCCAGAGCAGCAAGGATCAGTGGCCCCAGAGCAGTGAGGATCAGTGGCCTCAAAGCAGTGAGGATCAGTGGCCCCAGAGCAGCGAGGATCAGTAGCCCCAGAGCAGCGAGGATCAGTGGCCCCAGAGCAGCGAGGATCAGTGGCCCCAGATCAGCGAGGATCAGTGGCCCCAGAGCAGCGAGGATCAGTGGCCCCAGAGCAGCGAGGATCAGGAGGCCGCCTCCCTTCAGAGCTCAGCTCAGCAGAAGCGGTTAAATGTGCTAAGATTCTACTCACATACACAATTGCTGGATTCATCAGCACCACTGAACCTTTCCCTCCTGCAGCAGTCCTGAAACATATCTATCAGGACTGGAGAGGACAGGACACTCACAGCAAGCTCAAGGAAAGGGCCTTCCACTTAAAGCATCAGCCCTGTCCAGCCCTGCACATTAATAATGCAGGCCAGCTCTCAAAAAATGGCCTCCCAAAAAAAGTTGAATTATAAAATATCCTCAAAGACAAAGGGAGGCTATAATGAATCCAACCCAATCTAAAAAGACTAAGCTGTAATGACAATAGCCAGGCAGTTTCCCAAAAGGAGATTTGGATGCAGACAATGCTGCTCTGGTTCTCCCAGAATCCTTTTGTCCTACACTACTCATATAATTCAGACTTGACTTCATTCTTTAGAAGCTACCACAACATAAAGGGAACAAATGAGAGGGAAGAGTCCTTATGCTCACAGATTATTGCACAGGAAATATTCCATATTTCTTCTTTTGGCATCTATATCACCAGAGGAAATCCAGGGGTCAGAAGGTAAAAGACCTGCCATGTTTTTCTTCAGCCAGCTGATTTCACTCATTAGTTCTACCTACAGGCTGAAGAATTGTGCTAAGTACCATATCCAGGTGATTGGAACAAAATACTGGGGAGGACTTTTATTTTCTGAACCGGGATTTTACACCTCTGTACATCACCGCTTGAATTCTGATGTCTCCACACATTTTAGTTTTATATGTGGTATTCTTATGAACTGTAAACAGGTGGACTGCACTTCCAGCATTGCCAAAAGCCACAGCTTACAGGAATAGCATTCATATGTGAAGGCTTTAAGCAGGATGCACTAAACGGGAACATTGGTATTCAGAGGCCAATGATGACTACTGAGAATAAGCACGGTGAACCATTACAGAACCATAACAGCCAGTCTGTCCAATTAATTATCTTAATTATGACAATTGTGGTATGTTCTTAATTAAGGAGAGACCAGAGCTCCGCTGCCAGGCTTTAACACGAGACTCCTGGTCAACCATGGGGGCCACAAGACTTTACTGGCAAACAAACAGCTTCCCTGAGTTTCACCCAGAACTATCCCCAGCACATGCTACAAACACACTTTAAGGGCTATCACCCATCAGTTCACATCCTGGATGTATCGCTTGCTAGACAGCATATAAACATAAACCAGCTAGCCAACAAACAAATCTTAGCCAGCTAGCTAACATTAAATAGTTAGCTAACTTAAAATAAATTTAGCTAGCTGGCTTGGTAGATTTGCACATTTCATGTTAATTTCTGATTTGATACTGGCTGTAATTCGCTATCTGATGAGGATAATTGAGGACAAAATTCAACTCAAGTATTAAAAAAATGATGAATCATTGTTTGCATGTCGTTTTTAAATGCAAAGAGAAAGGAGATGTTTAATGTGCAGATTTTATTCATGTTAGACCTTTGGAGAAAAGACTAGTGCTGCACACATACAGCAGCATGAGCCGAATCGCACGCCTTCTCGCCAGAGGAAGATCAGCTCCATTACCATCGTCTCATGTTCCATTTCATTACACCATTTCACCTTCTGCACATCAGTTTGATCTGTGTTCTCTGATGGATAATGCAAAGCATTCGAATATCACCACTCCCATTGTGCTGTGAGGAGACAAAGGAAGACATAGGGCTCTATCTTGGCGATCTTGGCGCTTGGTCTAAGCGCATGGCGTAAAGTCCATTTAGGGTGTGTCCAAGTCCACTTTTGCCATTTTAACGGCGTGTTTTTTGGGCACTAAGCACGGCGCAACGTCCAAATGGGCTGAACCTAGGCTCTTCATTAATTATAGGTGTGTCTTGGGCGTGACATGCAATAAACCAATCAAAATTTCATATCCCATTCCCTTTAAAAGCCTGCTTTTCCACTTTGGCGGATTGCTTATGATGGCGAAACAGACATGCTCGTGCGCGTTTAGTGCGATCAAGGAATAGGCTATATGGATCAATAGTTGCCTATGATCAATATTATTCGGGCTAACCATTATGAGTTCCCGGTAATTCCTGACAGTGCTGTTTACAAAATATATGTGGTTAAATTTCGTTAAAAGCACCTGCAACAGCTGACAATAAGCGACCAATTCCTTCCGTCTCACCTTAGAAAACGCCAAATTAGCCTGCTTGTTTAACAAACTCATGTTAAAGCTTCATCCGAAGTTCATTAGGCTACCTGCATTCTAATTTTGATTAATAACATAAATAACGTTATTTTGCCTTAATGATGACACTAAATACAATAAATTAAAATCTTTTGTTCCGTTATGGAATAACATGTGAAATCAGCGGGGTTTTAATAAGCTGAGGGTATGGAAACCTTGTCACTGTAATTTAAAAAAATATGAAGGACGAAGAATAGCTAAGGTTACAATTCAGTTAACATGATGACATTTATCTCAGTTTTTTAACCATAGGCTATCGAAAAAACCTTATGCACAGCGAATCTGCTGTAGCCTAGGCTATTTGAAAAACAATAAAAGCAATATTCACTGGACAAGGTTTTGAACTTTTTTCAGTCACAAACTATTCTATTTACTTACAGTCTGTATTCCTAGATAAACAGAGCTGTATTGTAATGACATCTGAAGCGCATTTTCAGAACTCAAATGTCCGTCTATTGCAGTGCGCAAGTTTCCATTGAATGACAATTCACGCATTAGGTGCAAATGACAATTCGCGCATTAGGCTTGATATAGGTGTTATCAGCTCCTTTTTAATGGATAGCCATTGTCCCGTACCATCGCACATCACTTGGATGTTGATGGAGTGGGCTGAGAGCAATGTAATGTGGCATCGTTTCCCTTCGCTGAGGGAAAGGTATGTGGACCTATGGAACCTTTTATTATCATGCATTTTTGATATAGCCTACACAATAATAATATTTCACATTGTGATCTAGATATTTTAGTCATGCTTGTGCGCGCCCCTGTGTGCACACGCCTATGTAGACGCACTTATATGCGCTGTTAAAATAACATGTAAACAACTGCGACATGACTTTAGACCAGGTTTGTGGTGGTTCTAGCGCAAGCACTTTCTGCTGGCTCAAGATAGCAATACGCCAAAAATAATCCTGGCCACTCCTCATCTTAAGACCAACACGCCCAGCTCACTTGCAACAGGCGCAAGAATACATGGTAGTTAAACAACGTAAGCGTTAGGCGTTATAATGAACCTAGCGCCGGGTGTAAGATAGCAAAGACACTTGCGTTTGGGTTAGCGCCTCTTTGCGCCGGGTGTAAGATAGGGCCCATAATGTTTTACAAAAAGCAAAACTCCTGCCAACAACATGCTTATAGTGGCCTTTTCTTTAGGCATCCGGCAAGCAGATGATGCATGGCGATGCAACCCAAGGCGATGGGTGCATTGTTCCCCTTTCTCCCCTGGGAAGAAGTACATTAGAGACAAGAGCAGCCTGGTGGAACCACTCCAGGATTAGTCAATATCGTATAATAAAGAAGGACCGTCCTTAGAATGCTAAAACAATGACGTTTCCTTGAGGGATGCAATTAAACTTATCCTGGCTTGCCATCTCTGCAGATACTACAAACTAGTATTTGGTTATAAACTTGCCTATTGAAATTAATATTTGAGTGTCTGGATTTCAGCGCCCCAAAAAGATCCTTTTGACCAGCAGAGCACAGACTGACATCCGTTGTTGATAGATTTTGATTTGTTATTCCTGCTGTGTTTATTTAAACCTACTGACACAGCAAGAAGTCAAGAACAGTGGTAGATGATTATTTCACTTTTTAATTTCTGAACTACATTAATTCTATCCACGTCTGTCCAATATAAAGAGTTACATAAAAACAGGCTTCAAGGTAATCTTTAGTATAAACTCAGTAAGTCTGAGACAGAGACACTGTAGATGGAGAAGGTTACATTTTATGAGGATATGTTTTCACTAATCAAACACTGCAGTCTCACCATAAATACATTTATTCATGGTGTTTTGAAATCAATCACTGCCATGAAGGATTAATCTCAGAAAAATTCTTTCCCCTGCCATATTTAAGCCTGTTTACAAATTTACAGTAAAGCAAACAAGGATTTTATCAGTTGTCTCATTTGAATAATTTTCTTATATACCAGACTATGGTTCAGGTGTACTGTAGCCAAAGCTATCTTGTATAAATGCAGCTTTATTAAAAGATGTAGCATAGAAATTTGCTTTGAACAAGATTTTCTTTGAACAATAATCACTATGGCCCAAAAATCTAATGCAAATATATAATATATCTCAAACTGAAGAAAATTACAAAATATAGTCTCATGGGAGTCCTCAAAGAGGCCTAATACCTGGGATATGAAACTTGCATATTGCTGTATTAAAATAGTGTGGCTTTCAAGGTAAAATAATCAAAGAATCGATCACTCCTCACCCACCCCAACAAGCCAATTATTTAACAGTGCATTCCTTCCGTTATTGATATTCAATCAAACTTTCAGGTACAAAAATGTATTTTAACAGTGAAGGGTTCTATTTTGTATGTGTGAGAACTAATTTCATTCATGTCTTAAAATCGAATCACATTGGGAGAAGCTGTGTGATTACAGTGTTATTACAGTATTTTGTATCGGTCTTGTTATTACAATAACAAATCAATCACTCTGCTGGTTTGTGTGTGAGAGAGGGAGATTAGTGCTCAGTGAGAGGTCCACCAAAATGATAAATCAATATGGAAAAGAAGCACGATGCTCTGAGTAATCTAATTGGCACATTCTTATTTCTTATAGGCAGATGGCTGATTACTTTTTATTTACCGATTATTTACCTGATAATATCCGTTTTTGCACCTTTACAACCCCAGGTGAAATATGTATGTACAAATATGTATATATGTGTATATATACAGTTGAAGTCGGAAGTTTACATACACTTAGGTTGAAGTCATTAAAACAATTTTTTAACCACTCCACAGATTTCCTGTTAGCAAACTACAGTATATAGTCAGTTAGGACATCTACCTTGTGCATGACACAAGTCATTTTTCCAACAATTGTTTAGACAGATTATTTCACTTTTAATTCACTATATCACAATTCCAGTGGGTCAGAAGTTTACATACACTAAGTTGACTGTGCCTTTAAATTTTTAATATTTCGTCGCATATCATTTGCATGCCATGACTTCCTGATGTCTGTGACCCAACAACATCAAAAGACTCTTGGTATCTTATTTTCTGGTACTCTTACAAGCGATACTATAACGTCTCTGCATTTGAATGGATCTCTATGGGATTTGGGGGATGGGACTATAGATTTAGCTGTATATTATGCTGGAACAGTATGGAATATATGATTGGTAAAATGGCTGTAAGTCATCAAGGGTCTGAGGTATCAAATAAGCCTCAAACCATCACTCTGCTGCCAGATATGCAGTAGATATGGATGGGTCACTTTAGGGTTGTTTCTCCTGACAAATTTTCGTATTGAACTCTATGGAAAAATAAGTCAGGAGAAGAAACCCTTCAAGTTATCCATCCATATCTACTGCATTTCTGGCAGCAGAGTGATGATTTAAGGCTTGTTTGATATGTCAGACCCTTGATGACTTCAAGCCATTCAGCCAACCATGTGTTTCCATACTGTTCCAGTGTATTTTACAGCTAAATCTAGTCCTACCCCCCAATTCCCATAGAGATCCATTCAAATGTAGAAACGTTATAGTATCGCTTGTAAGATATCAAGAGTCTTTTGATGTTGCTGGCTCACAGACATCAGGAAGTCATGGCATGCAAAGGATATGCGACCAAATATAAAAAATGTAAAGGCACAGTCAACTTAATGTATGTAAACTTCTGACCCACTGGAATTGTGATATCGTGAATTAAAAGTGAAATAATCTGTCTGTAAACAATTGTTGGAAAAATTACTTGTGTCATGCACAAAGTAGATGTCCTAACTGACTTGCCAACACTATAGTTTGCTAACATGAAATCTGTGGAGTGGTTAAAAATGATCTGTGGACTGGTTACATTCATCAAGGTGTTTCATCAATTCATCAATAGCAATCCATTTAATTTGCCAATTTAATTTCAATTTCAATTACTTGACCCTTTTGGAGAGTAAGAACACTGTATATGTACACAGGATTACATTAATGTTTCTGGCCCTTGCCAGCCTTCTACCCAACTGAGAGCTTCCAAGATGTTACAGTTCATCTTATTGTTTTTACCAGCAATAAGACCTTCCACAATTACATGGTGTTTCAGAATGTATTGAAATCTATTTATATGGACAGATTATGTGCCAGTCGCCTAAATATTTTCCCCAACAAAAAAATGTATTTTTATGTCCTTCCCTAATATCTATTATTCCTTGTATATTATTGTTAGCTAGCATTTTTTGCACTTCAGTCCAAAACGAGGCTGCAGCATGGCAATCCCAAAATAAATGTACTGCTGATTTGGTTTCTATTGTACAGATTCTAGTATTTATCCGTCTCACTGAGCCCCCAAATGCTTAACATTTCCAGTACCAAGACATTGTAAAAATATCTGACAGAACAATCAGTAGTGGTAATTAAGTCTCTCTTTGTCGCTAGCCAAAACAATATGTGAATGAAAATCTTGACAGATAAAGTTTCAAATTTGGTAGAGGTGTACGTCAAAATGACGTATACCTCTACCACTTCCTCGTTTTTGAAAGACTAAAGTGGCGTCAAGTTGGTGTGTAAATTACATAGGCACGTAAGCGGAGGGAGGAAACATTGCTGCGTCTGTCACTTTTCTGAGTAGGGACAAAGCGTAGATCAAGCTAGCTATCATTGCTATTTTATTATAATGACAGAAAATTACATTGATACGTTCTTTCCTTAAAGATGTTTTGGCAAACTAAACCAAACAGGACTCGAGTGCTGTCGGTTACAGAGTGGACAAATGATAGGCTACAATTGGGAAAGTTTTGGCTTAGCTAGCAATCATAGCTAAAACAGCTAACAACTACAACAATAACGTTTTAACTTTTAATTGTATATGTTTATCATTCTCTTTTGGCATGTTGGCTGATACAAAAGCATTTCATACTGAAAAACAAAAGTTGAAGTGTTTTAAAAGCTAAAATCATCTAAAAGTAATGTTTGTTTACTGATCACAATGTGGGTCGCTGTGTGAGCTGCCATGATGATTTCACATCAAGTTCTTCCTAGTCAGGAGGTCGGGTTGATTTCCTGATCCCTGATTTCCGACATGGAACCCCAAGTTGGGCGTTTTAGTACAAATTTTTTCCTTAGAAGACCGGGGTGAGAAATGAGTAGCCTAAGTGTTACAGACTGCTGGCTAATGTTTTCACAATATCAACGTAGATAAATGAAGGGCTGTGTTTTCCTAAATTAATGGCCATATTTTCACCAGTTTTTCTGGATACTCTAGCTAATGGTGTGTAGGGGGGGAGTCGGGTTCAGAGGACCAGACGTGACACAGAGGAATCTAAAAGTAAACCACGGAGTGGAATACCACTAAAATGGAACCGTGTCCGCAACAGGGAAGGAAAAAACAAAGATTAGGGACAAAATTCCCGGCGTAGAGCCAACGAAAAACAACCCAAGAAAATAGGGCAAGGCTCGAGACTCGAGCAGAGCACAGACAGGCAGAAAATACCTACGACTCCCAAAATAGAGAGAGAACTAAACGGAGATAAGAAAAACAGAAAATAAGCCCAGAAAAAAGTGGCCGAAGACTCAAGATAGAGCTGAGAATAGAACAGATGAAAATACCTCTAATTCTCTACACGAGAAAAAGGAAGGAGGAGAATAAATGATAGCGACCCAGCTAATTAGGGCGAAATAAACTCATAGGCTCGAGTGTAGAAGAAAAAAGGATAGAAAAAAACTCTCACTCTCAATACGAGCAGTCAATAGAGGTAGAAAAGAAACGGTAAAGACAAAACTGTCTCAGAGGAACTGGAAAAGGAAAACCAGCACGAAGGACAAAGAGAGCAAAAGAGAAACAAAAATCCTAAAAGGAACTCTAATGCAACAAAGGCCAGTCCCGCATTACTCCAAAGCAAGGCGATGGAGCAAAGTGGTCACCATTTGAAGCCTAAGTCCTATGCCTTTTACTGGCTACGTGTCAACACAAAGACAACATTGAAGCACTGGAAGAAGGAAGCACAGAGCTTAAATAGGCAGCAGGAAACCTAAATGCGATGAATAAGTGTTGAGTAGAAGGGAAAGCACAGCACGGATGGTGGAAAAGTACCGCAAGAGCGCCCTCAAGTGGCTCCGAGTGAGAACGGCCGCAGAAAATAGAGAGGCTGCCAAACCATGACATGGTGGTGGTATGTTTTTCAGTAGAACTGTTACATTAGTCGCTAACTTGCCAGCGAGTAACATGGCCTCTCTCAAAGAGACGCTGTATGTGCCGGACTCGCAGAGCCCTCCGCTCAGTGTTGCCATGTCCATGGTTTGACAGCTAAATTGGATTACTTTGCAAGTGCAGTTGCAGGGGGAAATATACATTGATTTCTACTTAAAATATGTTGGTTTTGGTAAAAAATATATTTTTGGCTAGTTTTGAGTTGCTATTTGGCTGGAAACTCTTGCAAGATCTGGCAACCCTGCCTCCGCTCCAGTCGTAACGTTATTCAGTGTGACTGGCATTGTCTGACACTGCCCATAAACTGTAACCGATTATATGTCATAAGCTTAACGTTCTCCTCTAAAACATAATTTAAAAATAGAATCCCATGTTCAAACAACTTTTTCCAAAAGAAGGGTTTCCCTTGAATCATTATAGTATGGTTGAACCATAGAACTTGTTGGAGAATTACCTCTCTACCCTCTGGAGGGTGAAACTGGAACAAGAACCAGCTTTTCATTACCTCTTTTAGAAAATTAGATGCATGCATCTGAGATGTCATCTTCAATAATAGTAAAATGAGCTGGCTGTATTTGTAAAAAGGAAAAAAACACACTTAAAAAGTGGATATATGCTATTTATTTATGATACTGTTTCTGAACAAATGTAATAAAAATTAAACCTGCCTTATTTGAAGACTCCTAGTGTTCCATAATGTCTAACAGTTGTTTATTATTCCCAAAGTAAGAAGCCTGCCAGATCATGATGGATAATATCAGTTGGCACCTTTTTTATTCTATACGTTATACATTTTGCCAATATTTTGGCATCACAACACCGATGTATCATTGGCCTCCAGTTCTCGGGAATCACTGGGTCCTTATATTGACCATTAAGTTCTTGCTTCTTGCTTCAAACTCTCTTTCTGGCTATTGGACAGGTTTCCCATTCTATAAGAAAGAAGTGGTGTCTTGATATAGTCAGATAATTTGTCATAAACCTCTTTTGGGAGGTCAGTGTTTTCTTTAACTGCAAGCTTGGCTAATGAGTCAGGTTAACAGTCATTGCAGTTGCCAAATATCTGATCACCATTTATTTGTGTCATGTTCATTATGAAAGATGAAGCTGGGAAATAATCAGTCATATTCATAATACAATGAAGCACATGCACTGATGCACTCTGATTTCTCATTGCAAATCCTTTGCTTTGCAGTAATGTTTGGCCTCCATACAGCATGAAAAACAGCTCACTGTTTGGCTCCCATTCTTAATTTCTTGTAGTGAGAACATTCTTGAAGAAGAAATGTAAACTGATTCATTTTTGTACCCGAGGGATAGCTAGCCTCCCGTTCACGCATGTCCCTAACATGAGTATCCAGTGACATGTTCCATATCTTTGTATATGTGAACGAACACAGTAAAAACATGGCCAGTTCGAACACAAGCGGGGGGGGGCTCGTCCGTAGAGCCAAAACTGTTACGGGCTGGTGGGGGAAGGACCCAAGCGCAGGCAGGAAATGCAAAAAAACAAAGTTTAATGAAGGGCAAGGCAGCAATCCGTAGAACAAACAGGCAGGGTCGAAAACCGGGGAGACAGGCAATGGTACAAAAACACAGTCCAAAGAGTGGTCACAGAACAGGCAGGGGTCAGAACCGGGAAGGCACAGCAAAGGCACAAAAACAGAATCCAAAAATCAGGGTCGCGAGAACACAGGCAGGGGTTGAAACCAGGGAGGCGAAAGAGGAACAAAAAGAAAACAAAATGAAGACAGAAAACAGAAATAAAACAACCACAGGTAAAGGACGAGGGATTACAAAAACTCGGAAACGGATACTAGGGCAGGTACTCGGGAAACTAGAAAGACACACACAGTAGCAAATCAATGGTGAGGAACTCGCGAAGACAGACTGAAATAACAGGGTTTAAATACACAGGAGCTAGACACAGGTGAACACAATAATACAATAACGAAGGGGAACAGAAGACACAGACTGGAATGCACGCAAACACATAGATACTGTAACACACGGCCTGGGATTAGCAGGTAGACAAGTGCACAGCTCGGGGGGGAGGAATGCGAAAGTGGACACACGTGCAGAGAATGCGAAATCAGATAGATACAGGGATAGGATAACGAGGAGGGAAATGACAGCTGCAGGTAGAAACTCAAGATGAATTAATAATTAGTAATGTTACTAGCGAACTCTAAAACCCTAATGTTAGTAGCTGGTTAGTATTATATACACGTTAGTTTGTTAGCAGGTTAGTATTAAATATAATCTAACAGTTAGTATGATTAGTACATTAGTATTATATACAAATATTAATAAAGCCAGAAGGAAGAAAACGAGATACGAAATACAGAGGAAACCCGAATGTTCCCAAAATCACACGAATAGTGCAATGACAAAGACAGGGAGTGGAATCTCAGGAAACATGGAACGCGGACTGACAATCGCGAGGGTAATGCAGGAAAATGGGTAAAAGAAATCAGGAAAAATAATAATACAGAATAAACAGACAGACAAATTACAGGATCCTAACACAAAACACCAGTCATACAAAAGGCTGTGATAGCCTCCCCAGACACAGCTTTCAGCTCCTATTCAGAGATATTCTACAGGCAACTTCAATGTCAGCCACTGTTATGTCCTTTAATGGCCGCAGCCTTGGACCCACATTCTTTTATAAAAACGAGAGAAAAATCTCTTTTCTGAACACATCTGTGATGAGTCAATTTAAGAAATGCAACCATTTTCTCATAACCAGATAGAGAGAGATATTGCACTGTTTTCAGTTCTTTCTTTGTTTGTTTGTTTCTTTAGTTATAAAAGGCTGAAGTTCCATTCCGGTTAGTTACAAATGGTTCATACCAACCAAGTTCATTCCCAAAAGTGGTTGATGTAATAATTTGCACAATACAATGACTGCAATAAAGCACTCAGCATAAATAATTTACCACGTGACAAAGAGGAGGCTTCAGTATAAAGCCTTTCCCCTGACAGAGACAGCTGTTGGGGTTTCAGCCACAGAAGAAAGGGAAGATTATCAGATAGCCTGTCAAGTCAACAGTAAAGCCATAAATATAGGCCATTTAAAGAGGAAGTCACCATGGTTATTATTGTGACACTCTTCTGTCCCTTGCAAATTATCTGACTACTGAGAAAATTGTGCTAGAAACCATCTTACAACACTTCGGAGGAGTTTTGTGTGACATTAGTCCTCTTAAAAACAGGCCCCTGGGGGAAGGAGCAGGTATGCTTTTTTGTAAAACCATTTTCTTAACATCTGAGAACAGAAAAATGTATATTTACCACAAAGCTGATGTAATATTAAAATTTCACTCTCTCATTTCAAACACTAACAAAGTGACAGATTGAGAGATCAGTACTCAGTGGCTGATTAAATAAACTGCAGAAATCTGGTAGCCCTTTACTGTCAGTAGAACGTCTGTCTGCAAAGAGATAAAGCTTCATGGGCAGGAGACTCTGTGGCACCAAACCAGACAGACATTCCTCTCACACAGAGAGGGAAGAGAAAGACATGCTTACTTACAGGCAAAACATGAAGGGAAAATTCTGGAAAATAAAAATTAGTTTTAAAAGTCCACAAAAACAGATGTAAATAAACAACGCAGCACAAAGCAGTGAAGCTTTGTCAATAAACCAGTGCACTTCCTGCCTTTACCCATAAAACCATAATGTAGTAGGCTATTCCCATAAATGGAAGTGGGGGATGAATCATAGATCACGGATGAATAACGCAGGTAATAGCCCCAACACATAACTCCTCTCCTCCACGTTTTTACAGATCCCTTTGCTCATTTAGCTTGCACACACCAGAATAGAAACAAATGATGACCAAATGCTGTGTAAAGACTCCTTCTATCTACAGGTGCTGCTAATCGCTGACAGAGGCTACACCCTCAAAATACGTGTTAAAACTAACACATAACGTCATTTAACACACCTACGTGTTAAGGACAACACATTTTGCATTATTTTCAGACAGTCCGTGTTAAAAAGTCAAATTTTTTCACAAATAAATTGTACAGAAACACAAAAGTAGTAACACAAACAGTGTTGTAGCTACAGTATATTAACACATAGCCTACTTTTTGAGAGTAGCCTATTGCCCACAGCACGCTGTGCACAGCATATCCGTCATGACGGGAGATCCAGAGAAACCTGTTTCAACAGGCCCTTCCCCCTCTGAACAGGACTGGCCTTCAGCGAGCGCGAGGATGCTCACCAGAAGTAGAGTGGCCAGTGGAGGCTTCTTTTCCCCCCAGAGCAATTAAATTTAACAACGAGTTGCCAATTTCGACTGCATTTAGTCACACTGGAAAAGTTGATGCCGCCCGAAGCAGCCAAAGGCTACGTCTTTTTGTAGGGTTTTCTAAACGTTACGTGGACGTCACAGAGAATGTTCCCGGGACGTTCTAGTAACGTCCCCTAGACATTCATTACATGACGTGTAACCAGTAACAGACGTTGCAGGAACGTCCCTGAATGTCCCATGAATGTTATGAGCACAACGTCATATCATAACCGTATAGGACATTGCTTGAACGTCTCCGAAAAATTCTAATTCTAATTGTAATGTCATGTTGTACCAAACAGTGACCTTAGAAACATCCTAGTAATGTTTTTAGGACATCCCCAGGGAACGTCACATCATAACTTTGAGGGGACTAAAAGGGGACGTCCCTGGGACATTCACTGTTTGCTGGGTTAGAGCCGGCGCACAGGTAGCTAAGCTATGAATTGAAGAACTAACGCATAGGCTATGTGTTTTCGAACCGGTGCACAGGTAGCCTATGCTATGCATTGTTTGGCTCAGATGGTGTGTATGGGTGACTGATGCCGGTGCTGAAAATTTGGCCTACCTCCTCATGATGACCTACCAGTAGGTCAGGCTTTCAGACAAGTCTGATAAACTGACCTACCTGCTGAGGATGACCTACCCAAAAGAAATCATGATAGCTCACCACGTCAAGTAGGGTAGGACATCCTGTCAGAGGGGAAATGTCTATCAGAATGACCTACCAACTACTATTTGTGCTTAAACCATGGATAGCACATCCTGTCAGAAGGGAAATGTCTATCAGAATGACCCACCAACTACTAGTTGTGCTTAAACCATGGGTAGCACATCCTGTCAGAGGGGAAATGTCTATCAGAATGCCCTACTACGTATTATACTGTGCTTAAACCATGGGTAGCACATCCTGTCAGAGGGGAAATGTCTATCTGAATGACCTACCAACTACTATTTGTGCTTAAACCAAACAGCTAGCTTGATTGTCATGAACTATTCGAAACACGTAGAATATTGGATTTTTTCTTGCTAATTTTAGAGATAACATTTTAATCTAATCTAATTTAATTTAATTTACCTTTAGAAAACCGCTCTCTCCACCATGAAAATCACGGGTAGGTTAAAATTATGGGCGTATCCTCTGGAATATTTTTTTCGCCTCTGAAACGCACTGCGCACCCGCACATCGTGTTGGTAGGTCATTCTGGAGCGGTAGGTCTATTTGTCAGAACACCGGCACAACTTCCAGAAAAGGGCGCAGTGGAAGGGACTTGCGGGAACAAATCCTAAATGTTCCAGAACTGCGGCAGGGAATTATTTAAATTAACCCAATAACCAGTAGCCTACACTAGTGGTTATTGGGTTAATTGCAGTAATTCCCTATAGGCTACTTTACAATAAGCAATTGGAGCGCTTTTTTGAATAAATAAATATTTATGACGAGATCGATAGAACAGCCAAGCACTAAGTCTGGTTTCCGTCATTCATAATACTGCATCAAAGAGAGAAGTAAAATGTTAAACTTGGGATTACCTTAAAAATAGTGCATTTTGAAAGTAGCTCGACTCAGGGTTTACAGACCCCCAATAAGATGAGCTATCAATAAATAGCGTGCAGCGCAAAGGTGGGAAATATGCTACATGCGTAGCCTATATCATAGCCTACATTTCTACTTTACTAAGCAATTTGTCTGGATGTGACCAAGTCGTAAAAAGTATGCAACATGAAGATGAACAGTTAATTGGATGAGATCGTCAATTGAATATATTTTCATTCATTTATTCCCATGAAACACCCAAAGGTGTTTCCATTTATTAGCTATAGGAAACACATTTGGTGTGAAACTGATAAAATGGACAGAAGCAGGATATGATCGTGTAAAATGCCTAGATTTAAGTAGCTAACACTTGAAAGCACGTCATTTTGTACCATATTGAGTGTGGATCGGCTTCTTCACATTGAAATATTCTTCACGAAAGAAAACGTTCCGAGTTGTTAAAAATAATGCACCTTACCTTTAACGCTGGTATCAGTCTTGAATCGTTGCTTGTTTCAAGAAAACTCCCGGGAAGCTTGTAGTGTGCCTAGCAACGGTGCAGGTGAACTCGCCGGGTGAATAACCGCGCTCGATTCGGACAGATGAACACAAGACTAGACGTTAATAAAATGCAACCACGTATGAGTAACACTTGTTTACAAGAGGAAGAAGCCTTAAGACGAACCAAAGTAATATACAGGGGCCAAAGGGATCTTCAGCGTGCTTTACCAGCAGCGCATCTGATCACACACCGCTTTCTCTCGCTCTCCGTCTTGGGATGTATATTTAAAAAGCCTCGCCTTTATCACGTGACACACGGGCAAGGACGCTTCACCGCACTCAAAAGCGGTGGGCTGAAGTACTCAGCCATGCACATACAGTGTACGCCAAAGAACAAAATGCACGTTTAGCAGAAAGGAGTACTACATCTGAGTATCTAAATTCAAACAGCAAGTTCTTATAGCTGGTTACTGTTGAGTTTTAGGTTCGAGTTCAGAATTTGCTGGTCAAATCTCCAGTTAGGGAGATAAGGTTGGCCTAGACAACACGCTATTTAATCAGTGCGATCCATATCAACCGACAATAACATGGGCTACTATTATTACTTTAGTCGTGGCTGAATTAATAACACCTGAATTTATTAACGTGATTACACTGCAATGAAGCCCAAATAGTTTCTTGCTGTCAACATGGCAGTGATAAAATAAATGGATTATTGTTTCCTCTCAGCAGTTATGATTCCTGAATTTACTGGTCGTGTAGAACGAAGACGCCTGTCCGAAGAGAACTCAGGGGGGCGGTTTTCCTAGAACTTGCCTCCCGTTAAGGTGTAAAATGTTACCTTTCATAATTTATGTTTATAGCAGCTTATGAATGCAATGCATAACCTCCACTAGCATAACCCCCGCGGCTTCAAAGCTTAAAATGAAAACATAAACGTATGATGCGGTTCGGTGCTGAAACGGATCATATATGCACTGCAGACCATTATTCCAACTTGCTTGCGAGCATCCGGTTTTGTCATTCGGGAGCCACGGTTCTGCAAATAATTGCTTATGAGACTTTTTGTTATATCTGTTCATGGTGTGCCATGAACAGATATAACATACAAAAAACGGACATTCGATTTTTTACAAACGCATCAGGTTTCTTCCCTATATTGCTGCATTGAATGCATTATCCTGCAGACTTCATAGCGCAAGTCCCATTTGAAAACAATGCACCTCTCAAACGGAGTAGCTATTGCTTGTCTGTCTTCAATTCCATGCTATTTGGCATCAATGCAAATGACAATGTCAAGGGCAAAAGTTATTAAATTTGTTACTATGGCTTTACCCGCATACCAAACATGAAGTGTGGGGTTTTTAAACGGGATAATAAAGCCTGATATATAATGCCCTCCACAATTATTGGCACCCCTGGTAAAGATGAGTTAAAAGAGTTATTTAAAAAAAATCACCTTTTGGTGAATTAGCTTAATCTCACACTGAAAAAATGAGAAAAATCCAACCTTTAATTGAAGTAAATTTATTCTGAGAAAAAAAATCCCTCATCAAGAAATGCTATGTGCTACAATTATTGGCACCCCTAGAAATTCTTATGAACAAAATGTAACTGAAGCATTTTTCCATTTATATTTTACTTTTTAAAGTTGATCAGAGTGTTTAGGAACTTTCAAACAGTAATCAATGACTTACTGTTTCACTGGGGTATAAATATGAGGTGACACAGAGGCCATGTTCCCTTATTTCCCATATTCAACATGGGAAAGATAAGAGAACACACAAATCAAATGAGGGAAAAGTGTGTTGAGCTTTATAAATCAGGGAATGACAATTAAAAAAATAGCTACTCACCTGAAAATGCCCATATCTACCGTTAGTGCAATATTTAAAAAGTTATAAATACAGAAAAAAGCCTTTCCTGTCATTTCACCACAAACGTAAGCGCCTGGAGTTTGCTAAACGCTACTGGAACCGTGTTCTGTGGTCAGATGAAACGAAAATTGAGGTTCTCGGCAACCAACACTCAAGGTGGGTTTGGCATGAAAAGAAGGATGGCTATACCGAAAATAACCTGATCCCCACTGTTAAGTATGGTGGAGGTTCTGTGATGTTGTGGGGCTGTTTTTCCTCCAAAGGCCCTGGGAACCTTGATAGTGTACATGGCATCATGAACTCCATGAAATACCAGGACATTTTAAATCCGAATCTGGCTGCCTCTTCCAGGAAACTAAAACTGGTTTGTCGTTGGATCTTCCAGCAGGACAATGATCCAAAACATACGTCCAAATCAACACAAAAATGGTGTCGGAGAGATTTTGTAAAGAGGAATGGTCTCAGATTCCTTGCTCTGTATTCGCCAACCTTATTAGATGTTACGGGAGAAAACTCAGTGCTGTTTTATTGGCAAAGGGAGGTTGTACAAAGTATTTAATGCAGGGGTGCCAATAATTGTGGCACACATGGTTTTGTTAAAAATAATTATTTCTTGATGGGGGATTTCTTTTCTCAGAATAAATTAACTTCAATTAAAGGTTGGATTTTTCTCATTTTTCCAGTGTGAGTTTAAGCTAATTCATCAAAAGGTTAATTTTTTATAACTCTTTTTACTCATCTTTACCAGGGGTGCCAATAATTGTGGAGGGCACTGTATATACAGTGTATATATATATAAAAGGAATTTATTTTCCAAGAGCACAAGGCGCTGTGTACTTTTGGTCACTGATACACAACCACATGTGCCATTGAACAGATGTAGTCATTGCCTGTCCTTGTCACCATGACTGAACAGGGATGGCCATTAATGTGTTGAGTCATTAAATTGAATTACAGCAATCCTACACTTTAACCAGTAAATGTGGCCTGTGTAATGGGGGTTTCTGCATTACAGCAGACTTACAATTCTAATAGAGAGCTATCCGGGGAGAAATTCCCACTGGATTTATTTCCCGATACATGAAGATGTGTGTAAAGGGCTCCGAGAGCCCTGCTCGTGTTGTGCCATAAATCAGTGTGTGGTTTTATGGGCAAGTTAAGGAGAAAACTGCAGTAGGGGTCCATCAGCATGCTTCTGCTGTCATCTGTGAAGAGGCCCGAAGCTCCTCTTTCTCCACTCCTCTTTCTTTCTGTGCTTCCATGTCCATCACAGTCTCTGTGCTAAAGCGTGCCTGTGTCTGTTCAAGTCCATCACAGTCACTGTGTAAAAGAGCGCCTGTCTGTTCAGTCCATCACAGTCTGTGTGCTAAAGCGTGCCTATGTTTGTTCAGTCCATCACAGTCTCTATGCTAAAGCATGCCTATGTTTGTTCAGTCCATCACAGTCACTGTGTAAAAGAGCACCTCTGTCTGTTCAGTCCATCACAGTCACTGTGTAAAAGAGCGCCTGTCTGTTCAGTCCATCACAGTCTGTGTGCTAAAGCGTGCCTATGTTTGTTCAGTCCATCACAGTCTCTGTGCTAAAGCGTGCCTATGTTTGTTCAGTCCATCACAGTCACTGTGTAAAAGAGCACCTCTGTCTGTTCAGTCCATCACAGTCACTGTGTAAAAGAACGCCTGTCTGTTCAGTCCATCACAGTCACTGTGTAAAAGAGCGCCTGTCTGTTCAGTCCATCACAGTCACTGTGTAAAAGAGCGCCTGTCTGTTCAGTCCATCACAGTCACTGTGTAAAAGAGCGCCTGTCTGTTCAGTCCATCACAGTCTCTGTGCTAAAGCGTGCCTATCGGTGTGTGTCTGTTGTGGAACAGGGAAGTGGGCTGGAGATTTTTCAGGGCACTCCTGCTGCTCGTTTTGATAATATTGACGAATTTTCTAGTCAGGATAATTTTGTTTGTGGTCATCACCATGGAGATGCTTTCACAACATTATGCTCTGGAATGTCTGTTGGATCTGCAGCCACAAAGTTTACCATCGCACTTCACTGGAGTTGAAGATGTCGGGACTGATCCAGGACTGCAGGCAATCTTCAAAAGGCCACCAGGGAAAGGAAGGAGAAGATAATGCAGGGGAGGAGTGAGGCGGCGACTGGGAATGCTGAGCTCCATTTCGATAGTCGACAGAGACCGCAACAGAGACTGTGTGTAGCCTATGGAGGAAAGTCTTGGAGGCAAAGTTTGTGTGTTGGACACTGGACATCTCGGGACAGCGGGGGCTATTTTTAATCATGACATTTGGCTGTATTCCACTTTAATTCACTTAATTAGTTTGATTAATGCAATAATTCTATTGAATGTCTTTATTTGATGTGTTTGTTTGTGTGTTGTGGGTCTGCCCCATCTTTTTTGTTGTTGCTCGTGGCTACAACTGAAGTTCCCTAACAGGAAGATAAAAGTTATTCTATTATTCTATTATGTCTGTTGAGTCCATCACAGTCTCTGTGCTAAAAAGCGCATGTCTGTTGAGTCCATCAGTCTCTGTGCTAAAGAGCGCCACTGTCTATTCAGTTCATTACAGTCTCTGTGCTAAAGAGCGCCTCTGTCTATTCAGTCCATTACAGTCTCTGTGCTAAAGAGCGCCTCTGTCTATTCAGTTCATTACAGTCTCTGTCCTAAAAAGTGCATGTCTGTTGAGTCCATTACAGTCTCTGTGCTAAAGAGCGCCTCTGTCTATTCAGTCCATTACAGTCTCTGTGCTAAAGAGCGCCTCTGTCTATTCAGTCCATTACAGTCTCTGTCCTAAAAAGTGCATGTCTGTTGAGTCCATTACAGTCTCTGTGCTAAAGAGCGCCTCTGTCTATTCAGTCCATTACAGGCTCTGTGCTAAAGAGCGCCTCTGTCTATTCAGTCCATTACAGTCTCTGTGCTAAAGAGCGTGTCTGTCTATTCAGTCCATCACAGTCTCTGTGCTAAAGAGCGCCTCTGTCTATGCAGCCTTTTCTCCCGTTGCCTCAACAAGCCCACTGAGGCTCCTAAATATATTCAAACACAAACCCAAACCCATCTGTCACATCCAGTGCAGTATCTCATTCTGTTCTTTTATTTAAAATAACGCTAAAGCAGTGAATGGAAGCCTTGCAGCCTTTTTGCTTTTGAAAAACTGCTCTGAATTTGCTCGGGATCCATCGCTCACCCACCTGCTCTCTCTCTGGATGACAGCCTGTACTCCTGTCCAGTGGCAGACCCTCCCATAAAGACCATGAGCTACTACTGCAATAAACAACATAAATTTAAAAAATGTAACTCTTTTGCACAGATGCTTAGTGATCAGGAAGCCGGTGCCAAGATTTTGCTCAACTGAGAAATGAATTGCTCCTGCAGCCAAACTATTAATGGAAATCTCAAACCCTATGTTTTATCTTTATTAGTACACGATCCATGACAACTCTGCAGAATACAGAGTTTCTAAGTGTCACAATGTTTCCATAGCAAGACCATTTAACAAGCAACCCCCCAATCCAGTCTATAGCTACCCATGCGTGACATAGTGGACAACAGCGTCTATGTGTGAGTTCCTAAATACAGATCCTTTCCAAAAAATTTGAATATCATGGAAAAGTTGTTTTTTTTCCATAATTCCATTCAAAAAGTGAAACTTTCATAGATTATAGATTCATTACACACAAAGTGAAATATTTCTAGCCTCCATTTGTTTCATTTTTCATAATTTTGGCTTACAGCTCCAGAAAACCCCCAAAACAGTATTTCAAGAAATTAGAATAGTGTGTCGAAAATCAGCATTTACTTCAGTTATTTCAGAGAATGAATGTTTTAGACTGAGTGTCACACTCTAATCATCTCATTTACTCAAAACACCTGCAAAGTTTTTCTACAGATGTGTCGTTAAATTGGACAGGTATCTCAGTTTGGTTCAGTATGGGGAAGACTGCAGACTTGACAATTGGCCAAAAGACCATCATTGACACCCTCCAGAAGATGGGTAAGCCACAAAAGGCTGGCTGTTCACAGAGTGCAGTGTCCAAGCATATCAATAGAAAGTTTAGTGGAAGGGAAAAATGTGACAGGAGAAGGTGCACAAGCAAAAGAGATGACCGTAGGCTTCAGCGGATTGTCAAGCAAAGACGATTCCAAAATTTGGCAGAGATGCAGAGGGAGTGGACTGAGGCTAGAGTCAGTGCTTCAAAAACCACCACGTACAGAGTGTGACCAAAATTATGAAAAATGAAACAAATAAAGGCTAGAAATATTTCACTTTGTGTGTAATGAATCTATAATCTATGAAAGTTTCACTTTTTGAATGGAATTATGGAAAAAAAAAAACTTTTCCATGATATTCTAATTTTTTGGAAAGGATCTGTATATTTATTCATCAACTAAAATTAGAATTCCATCATAGCTACAACATAAACCCAACAATAGCCTGATCATATCCCAAAAAAGCCTTGAAAAGCCCTGCTCACTCAAATGCAAAATAAACATGTGGAAAATATTGTGTCATATTCTACTACAAATATCTGCTACTAAATATAAAATAAATATACAATCTTACCATTGGTTTTAAGCATAGAGATGTCCCTTTCCAATGGTCATTTATTGTCTTGGACAATCTGTTTGAGAAATACACACCAGTTTAGCTCGTAATTACACAACATCGAACGTCTGCGGGCAACACCCATATACTGTACCTGCAGCTCTGAAGTATTTCACGTGATTCCGGTTTTATTCACAACTATTTTATCCAATAGAGGACAGTATATCCTTTTCAACGGTGTTTGTCATTTTTTCTGGCATGCTTTGACCAATAATTTGCAGCCCATTGTAACAGAATTTTTAATCTAGTCAATGTACTATAACGCAAACAGCTACAGAAAACGCTTTTTTCTTCTAATATGAAAAAAGTACTGCTTGTAATTTGTGGTTCTTCTCGCTGGCCACATATACTGTATGTATGTTCGTTTTTCCACTCGATCACTGTCTTGTCCAGTAGGCTATGTTAGATATGGTTATTTTCGCATTTTGAATGCATTTCACACACTGTTGTGTAAACATTCATTGCTCAGTCGTGTTTTTTGGTTGAAAACCAGAAAACACTCAACGCCTCACTCCTCCCACGCATTATCTTCTCCTTCCCTTCCCTGGTGGCCTTTTGAAGATTGCCTGCAGTCCTGGATCAGTCCCGACATCTTGAACTCCAGTGAAGTGCGATGCTAAACTTTGTAGCTGCAGACAATCCCAAGCATATGTTGCGAATGCGTCTCCATAGTGACGACCACAAACAAAGTTATCCTGACTATACAATTCGTCATTATTATCAAAACGAGCACCAGGAGTGCCATTACAGTGCCAAGTGATGCTGTAGGCAATAGGCTTCATCTTCCTGGGCTATACTTGTCACTTAGGGCATGGAAAATCCAATTTACTGTGCGCTGATATATAGATGAATGTAAACATTTTCCTTGGAGTCATTATGAATGGGAACTTTTTTTTTTTAACTACAGAAAAATGCCAAAAGAATACATACTGTAGAGCAGTGGTTCCCAAACTCGGTCCTCGGGGACCACTGTGTATGCTGGTTTTCGTTCCAACCACAATTGCAATCCCGGAATTTTAACAAGATGTCAATTGTTCTTAATTAGGTGTTTGTCATATTTAGAGGGATTATTTACCCTCTTAAGCCACATTATGTTTGCAATAGCTATGCATGTCATGAATAATAAAAGTACAATATTCTCATTGTGCTATATTGCAAATAATTACAAAAAGGGGCAAAAAAAACAAAAACATTTTAACTAACCAAATTTATTTTATTTTATTAAATAAAATTAAAGACTGAGGTGAATCAAAAGGCTCCTAATTGGTGAAATTGTGGATATATGGCCACTAAAACTAACCATTTGATAAATAATGAAAAAAAGACAAAGAAAATGATAACAAGCCAAACTTGTAATATATGTAATACATTTAATAAAAACTTGATGAGGGAACTTAAAAACTCACGTTTTCAACTACCTAGTTAGGAGTCAATTGATTCACCCCAGTCTTTAATTTGATCAGTTTAAAAAAAATGTTACCTATTTGCAAAACAGCCCAATAAGCACAGTAGGAACATGGGAATCTTTATTATTCATGGCATGCATAGCTATTTCTGACATGATGTGGTTTAAGAGGGTAAATAATCCCTCTAAACATGAAAAGCACCTAATTAAGAAAAATGAACAGCCTGTTAGGATTTTGGGATTACAATTGTGGTTGGAACGAAAACCAGCATACACAGTGGTCCCCGAGGACCGAGTTTGGGAACCACTGCTGTAAAGTACTGGGGAAACTGATGTTTTATTGAGGTACAAGACTGAATGATTAGGCTACATATTTAGGTGTGTGTAACAGTGTGATATCAATGTTTTTTATCTTAAGCCATCACAAGGGGCTAATATAATATGCTTTATAATTTTATTAATTTTATGACGTATTGGATATAGGCCTCAGGGCATAAAGGACACAGAGCTTAAGTTAAACCAAATCATCATGTAAAATGATGTCATTATAAAAGGTCCAACTCTGCAGCTTCAGAAAGTTTTTCATTAATATTAGATATAAAGTGCAATTAATATTTAATTAACCTCGTCTTCTTTTAACATCAGACCCACAGTGCTCTAATTGAATAACCTCACCACACTGCCTTCTGGGTTACCAGTACATAGCAGCAATATTTACCTTGCCCCTGGTATCTCTTCATGTTTAATGTCACCTTCCATTTCTGCCACTCAAGAATTTTATTTTTCTGGTTGTGATGTTCAGATGTTGACAGACACATCACCTTACATTTAGTTGTGTGGCTACATTTAATGTTCCTACTCAAATAACCTCATAACAAATACAGTACAGTCCGTAAGTATTTGGACATTGACACAATTGTTGTTTTGGTACTGTACAACACATTGGCTTTGAAATGGAACAGTGACTATGAGGTCAGAGCACAGACTTTCAGCTTTAATTTGAGGGATTTTACATCTATATCGGGTGAACCGTATAGCAATTGTAGTCATTTTTATACACCCCCCCCCCCCCCCCCAGTTTAGGAGACCAAAAGTAACTATTGTCCTATTGAACTCTATGGAAAAATTAAAAATAAGTCAGGAGAAACAACCCTTAAAATGATCCATCCATATCTACTGCATATCTGGCGGCACAGTGATGGTTTGGGGCTCGTTTGATACCTCAGACCCTTGATGACTTACAGCCATTTAGCCAACTGTGTGTTCCATACTATTCCTGTGTAATTCACAGCTTAATCTAGTCCCACCCCCCAATTCCCATAGAGATCCATTCAGATGCAGAGAGGTTATAGTATCGCTTGTAAGAGTACCTGAAAATAAGATACGAGTCTTTTGATGTTGTTGGGTCACAGTGTTGTTGGGTCACACCAAATATCAAATATGATGACTATTTAAGTTTATGTTAATTTTTCCAATTACTTTTGGTCCCCTAAAATGGGGGGGGGGGGGGCAATGCGTAAAAATGGCTACAATTGCTACACGGTGTCTCTGATACGGATGTAAAAACGCACAAATTAAAGCTGAAAGCGTGCTGGAGTACAAAGCCAAAACAACAAAAATGGTGTCACTGCCCTGTATGTTCAAACCGCTATTCATAACATGACATTTGTGTTAAAGAACATCATCCCATCACAACCTCTGTCTTTGAAAAAGCAGGAGGCCAAAGGACTGGCCAAAGCTAGGGACTGGCGATAGTTCTCTCAGCCAGCCGGACACGGTTCCACAGAGCGACAGGATGGGAGCAGAGGGGAGATGAGCTTTGGGGGGGGAGAAAAGACATCACAGCTTTACTGTCTACTGTCTCAACTCACAGGTTAACTCTCAGCATCGAGAGACCCTCAGGAGAAGTGGGAGGAAGTGTTCTGCAGAACCATGCCAGATTAATCTGGCGCCCTTCACCTGCCATCTGCTGCTCGTAAAACCAACTGGAACAGTTTCATCATCATCATCCTCACACTAAGGGCTTTATTAATTCCCAAGGGGAACTTAATTTACATACCTTTAACATACCTTTCTAATGTCTAAGGAAAAAAATCAATCACAAACAAAATAATAAATATTCAAAATGGTTACATATTTTCCAATTTAAAAAAAAGAAATTGTCTTTCCCCTCCCTCACAGAAATTACAAATGTTTATTATTACACTGTTTCACAATAATGAAGTATAATCAAGTATCATCCTCCATTCATGTGTGTAGCATTTGAGGGCTTAGACTCCAGGGTCACGTCACAAGACAACATCTTAATTAGTGTAACAGCAATAAGAGGTGCAATAAAGAGGACAATTACTTAATGACGGCTCTCATTTCTGCTGACATTATAAATGGCTCTAATGGATTTTTCCCCTGGAATAATTACCATGAAAACAGCAATCCTTACAAAGAGGTAGGTGTGAACGGTTTAATAGGAGTGTACTCTTTAACAATTGTGTACCATGTAACAGGTTTTCTGTGACATAATTATAAATGTCAACAGTAAATGTTCACTATAAAAAAAAGCTTGGGTATTCTGCTAAATGGGGTAATTTTATGGATGAGTACAGGTTAATAATAATCGCCATACGTCATTCCTTAGACTATAATGCAGTGTAATTATGTTATTTAGGACCCAGTTTAAACCAAAGGGAGAGAGGAGCACAATGTGAAAGCTTCCATCAGAGAGTGAGTCACGTGTGCTCTTTTCTGCTCCATCACCATGGCACAATAAGCCTGTCACATGTGCACTGTCGTATTAATAGATTTTTTCCCTTCTTCTAGATGAGCTGTATGGTGAGTCAGTGGCTTGGAGTGAAATTATTAAATTTGAGTCGTGTGGCAGAGGGGGTACCCCCTGCGCTCTAAAGAGATGGGATGGGGGCAGGGTTAGGAGCGGAGCTAGAATTACACCAGTTGGGAAAGATGAGCGAGACTTGGGACCAAAACCAAGGTCTAAACAACATCCCACATACCTTGTTCATTGTGCAAACAATTTAACTTAAATGTCTGTGCAAGTTCACCGAATTCAAGAAAAGCTATGGGCCTTTTCTGCATTTGATAAAACTGTCTTTCCATTTTGTTTTGTGTGTCTACCTTTACAGCAATACAATACATGTCTCCCTAATGAATACATCTGTTCAGAACGGAGTGCATTACTCACAGGCAGGTTTGTGGGCGAGTCGGGAATGTGGGGGTGACATAGGTGTCCTCAGGGTCTCACACATCGAAGGCCTCCAATAATTCACATGTTGTCCAATATACTGCACTGCACCATGTCTGCACTTCTCTCTGTGCAAGCAAGATGGCCCTGTCTACAGAGCACAAGTCATCACCCAATGGTTTATTGAGCTTGAAACTGACATGATCCAAATGACATGGCCTCAGTCAGATCTGAACCCAATCATGTATTTATGGAATATTCTGGAGCAACACCTGAGACAGCAGCTTCCAATTCCATTAAGTCAGTGAGAGTTTATTGACTTTCTCATAAAAGAGTGCAAATGAATTTGACTCTGGTAGACAGCAAATACAGGCCTTATTGGAATCAAATGTAGAAAACCAGTTACATTTTATTTTGTAAATATTTATTTATTCTGCAAATACACACACAAATATGTGTGTGTGTGTGTGTGTGTGTGTGTGTGTGTGTGTGTGTGTGTGTGTGTGTACATAAAGCCTTTTATCTGCAACAAAAAGCGTAATGCAAAAACATGATGTCAGTCCAATATTTATCATTAGCTCTCAAAGTAAAGATCATGATTGGGTGCCGCCCCCACCCTAGTAACCCTGAGATTTCACACAGGCTGTGCTCTGCCTGTGCAGCCAGATGGCATGGTAACTCTACAAACCCCTACACCAGGGCTGTCCAATCTTACCCGAAAAGGGCCGGTGTGGGTGCAGGTCTTTGTTCTAGCCCAGCACTATGACACCTGATTCTACTTATCAAGGTCTTGATTGAAGAGCATGATTAGTTAATTAGTTGAATCAGTTGTTGTAGTGCTGGGCTAAAACAAAAACCTGCACCCACACCGGCCCTTTCCGGATAAGACACCCCTGCCCTACACCCATACATCTCTCATAGAGGAAGGTGCGAGTATCGCCCACAGGGACGGACAAACATGGAGGGAGGTAGAGAGAGAAGACCCTGCAGAACCCCAGCTCTTAAAGCACAGCCCATCACAGACCCTGCAGAACCCCAGCTCTTAAAGCACAGCACATCACAGACCCTGCAGAACCCCAGCTCTTAAAGCACAGCCCATCACAGGCCCTGCAGAACCCCAGCTCTTAAAGCACAGCCCATCACAGGCCCTGCAGAACCCCAGCTCTTAAAGCACAGCCCATCACAGGCCCTGCAGAACCCCAGCTCTTAAAGCACAGCCCATCACAGGCCCTGCATAACCCCAGCTCTTAAAGCACAGCACATCACAGACCCTGCTAGGGTTGCAAAGGGGGGAATTTTCCAACTTTCGGTAACTTTCAGTCATATTCAATCTCATGCCTTGCTATTATGTTAGAATTTTACTGCCATTTATGTTCAGGTGATGGTACAGGCCAATATATAAAACAATTCCAAACATCTTTTTCACACGTACTTTCTAATTCTCTAGGATGTCATAAGGTGTTTGCTGAAGAAAATCACCAATTTGAAATTATACAAAAACAAAGTAATTTCGGGTCATATACACCTTAGCATAATAGGAAGGTTAAAAAAAGCTAATAAAAAAATAACAAGTTGAAGAAAACAGTAAACAAGTAAAATGTGCTGAACAGGCCTGGGTCCTTTCTGGAGAGCAGGTTTTTGTGACATATGGTAGCATCAATGCCATTGCACAGCACCCTAATTTAGATCAGGGTAAAGTTCTTATAAGTTTGCAAAATTTTCCAGCAAGGAAGGGCTGTGGAGTGGTGATGCCATCTGGAATGCAGCCAAACACATCAAGGCAACATGGCAGCAATTATTCTCCAGATCCCCTCAACATCAGCTGCATCAGAGCGGAACCGGTCCCAGTTTGGTGGAACAAACAGCAACAACAGTGTGCGCAACAGGCTGTCAAACTAAATAGTTGAGAAACTGGTGGCTATTCGGTCAAACTTGAAATTCTTTGAGCCCATCAAAGATGACACTACACAAATTGAATCTGAGGAGGATTGTCCAGATTCTTCAGAGTCTCTTTCTGAAGATGAATCTAGCTGTGGTTCACATAAATAATTAGCCGAGGAAGGTCATTAAGCAATTCAAGTTAAAATATTTTGTTTAAACTTATTTTAGTCAAATAATTAAATTATTCAGAATACATATAGGCTAGATGCATCTAATTTGCAGTCTTAGATGGAAGGAAATCAAATAGGCCCAATACATAAAAAACCAAAGACATATGTACGATTTATGAAAAATATTGTTAACAGTATAAACTCCAAAATAAATTTCCAAAATGACCTTAAAATTCCTTAAAAGGGAAATTTTCCCAGAACTTTACAACCCTAGGAAACTTATGCACAGCAATCACAGTTGGGTCATTCCATACAATAAATCAATATTTTCTCACTCACAAAAATACCTTTACTGGGAAACAAATCAATGGGAATCTGCCACAGTCTGGCAATGAGAACAAAATTTGATGCTCCTGCTCAAATTGCAATGTAGGATAAAATGATCCTACCCGAATGAATAAAACCTGAATGCAGAATGCATTGTGAATAATTTGCAGAGTGAAGTGTAATGTTTTTTTGTCTCCAGAATGTTCACACACTAGAACAGATATCAGACCGTGGGCCCCATCCACACACTGGAACAGTGCCTTAACAGAAACCAGACCGTGGGGCCCATTGACACACTGGAACTGTGCCTTCACAGATACCAGACCATGGAGCTCATCCACACACTGGAACAGAGCCTTAACAGATACCAGACTGTGGGGGTCATCAAGACACTGGAACAGTGCAGTAACAGATACCAGACTGTGGAGTCCATCCACACACTGGAAGTGTTTTAACTGATACCAGACCGTCGAGCCCATCCACACACTGGAACAGAGCCTTAACAGATACCAGACCATGGAGCTCATCCACACACTGGAACAGTGCTTTAACAGATACCAGACTGAGGGCCCATCCACACACTGGAACAGTGCTTTAACAGATACCAGACCATGGAGCTCATCCACACAGTGGAACAGTGCTTTAACAGATACCAGACTGAGGGCCCATCCACACACTGGAACAGAGCTTTAACAGATACCAGACTGAGGGCCCATCCACACACTGGAACAGAGCCTTAACAGATACCAGACTGAGGGCCCATCCACACACTGGAACAGTGCTTTAACAGATACCAGACCATGGAGCTCATCCACACAGTGGAACAGTGCTTTAACAGATACCAGACCATGGAGCTCATCCACACAGTGGAACAGAGCCTTAACAGATACCAGACCATGGAGCTCATCCACACACTGAAACATCGCCTTACCAGGATGGCTTTATTTATGACCCCCAGCCCCCCCGAGGATCAGTGCTGCAGCTGCAGCTCAAAGGGAGGATTGCTTTCAGACGACCAGAAAGAACAAGGAACAAAACATTCTTTGATGTCATCAAGGTACAAATATAGCAGAGAGAGGGAGGGAGGGGGAAAGAGAGACAGCGAGCGAGCAAGAGAGAGAGAGAGAGAGAGAGAGAGAGAGAGAGAGAGAGAGAGAGAGAGAGAGAGAGAGAGAATACAGAACTCATGAGATCACCCTTCCAGACAGATGGCCATGGTCACACTTTGAACCAGTACATCAGGTGGAGGGAGGAGCTTCTTGGATGAATGACAACTCTGATTGTGGTCACCTGTCATTGCTGTTTGGCAGAAACATCCCTTTTGATTAATGCCTTAATATGAACACGTAGGTATGAAAAATAAACTAAGCTTGACACTGGGGCATTTTTTTGCCCTGGAATTAAAATGACAGGTCTGAGAGCATTCACTATTGAGTCAACATGAAAATAGCTGAAAGCAACATCAACCAAGGTCTCACTTAGACCTGCAACATTACCTGTTTAAGAGCTCTGTGCTGCATAGCGAAGCAAAACGCACAATCCAGTCAAACTCACAGTCACTTGCATTCCTGACCTTTTACATTCCAACTCCCAGTAATGATGTCCAAAGTAAAGTGAGATGAAATAAAGGGGAAGAAGGTTACTGCTGTAAGTGCACAGGGGTGGATGGACAAACAAACAAGTCTCTGCCCAGCACCGGAGCCAGTGGGTGCATCTGTGCTTGCTGTACAGAGCACTTCTCCATAATGTATAACGCCAACACTCCATCAGAATATAATGAATACCAGCAACTGTAAAAATAAAATCAAAATGGCCAATAAGCTTTGTGAACACCGTCATGGCTTCATTAATAATGCCTCTGCAGTATTTGGGACATGCCTGTGAAAAAGTGACTCTGGGCAGCATGACAGTTCTGTTAGGATGTCAACACACCATCGCGTATAAACACACCACGGGCTAATCAACACACCACGAGCTACTCAACACGCCGCGGGCTACTCAACACACCACGAGCTACTCAACACGCCGCGGGCTACTCAACACACCGCAGGCTAATCAACACACCGCAGGCTGATCAACACACCGCAAGCTACTCAACATACCATGGGCTACTCAACACAACACAGCCCACATATGGGGACTGCCTCTGTAGCACTTGTACAGAGATGAGAGTGTGTGCGTGCATATGTGTGCGTGTGTGTTGGGGGTGGTGCTTTACACAGTGACTTTATTTGCTCTGTGACCTTGCAGGCTTTGCATAATTATGTATTGTATTTCTACACCCCAGTGGACACACACAGGCTGGGTAGAGACAGGCTGAGGTTTGAAGATGGAGGAATCAAGCCAGTGGGGGAGATAAAGCAAGAGCGAAGCCAAGCAGAGATGGTGACAGAGTGCCGTTGACCTTTTACCCCGCATATGTGCACATTTATAGACCATTAAAGTGCTGAGCTTAAAATATCTTCTTCCGCTGCACCCAACGAACAAATTTACAGGCCTACACCTGCTCTAGGGAGGGCAACAGGCCAGAATACTGCCGTACAGGCTGGAGATGAGGAAGGTAATATCCGCCAGAGTGCTGCTCTGTAGTTATAGCAGGAATGGAAAGGACGATGGATCAACATGAATGTGATCAAATCCACAGAGCATAGCGACACCCTGGTGAACCACTCATTTCACTGCCAGCTTTAAATAAAAAACAAGCAGCTGCAGATTTCAAACATGAAGTTCTGACAGAACAGATGGAGCTTGAATCACTTCAGGTGAGATCTGTCACATCGGCCTACCCTGCTTCTTAGTGCATGCCATGAATATTAAAGTACACCATCAAATCGTTACGCTTACAAAATGAGCAGGGGTAGGCAACCCTGGTCCTGGAATGCCAGAGATGGTCCTGGTTTTTGCTCCATTCAAACCTATAACTACATAACTGGATTCATTCTCATTAATCAGGTTTAATGAACGCAGGTAACCACAAGCTGGAGGCACTCATTTCACCATTCAAAATATTCAGTCTCAGACTTCCAATCATCCATCAAACTCTTGCGATCAAGCTCATATGGAAGAAAAACCAGAAAGAGCACGGGCACTCCAGCACCAGGGTTGCCTACCCCTGAAATAGAGGGATAGTAAATTGTAGTCATGGAAAAAATAGGACTGTGACTGCTATAGTACCCAGTAGCAGATTTAGGTATGGGCGACATGGGCAGCCGCCCAGGGCGGCATCTTGCCGGGAGCGGCACGGGGCGCCCGCACTAAAATAATTCAGAATGGTGACATTTGCGCGATCGGTTTTCTATCACTCATTTGCACGTCACTCACGTCAATGATATCATGTCACCGTGTGGGTCAATGAACCTCGCCGGAGCGGGCGCCCTGATTCTAGTTTGTGAGCTAGGCAGGCTACTGCCTGCGCCTGGGAAAGTCTCCCACTCAGAAGTACGAGATGGGGAGGGGGGGCGGGGGTAGGTTGACCTCAGGTCTCCCCACTGGAAGCCCGAGGTAGGGAGAGCGGGGGAATCTATCATATAGCGCACCTCTAACTTTGTACAGTACTAATGCAATTAGTAAAATCAGTCACACTATGAAATGCTACCAAATAAACCACAATTCATTCATAATACTGTAGACATATTGTTGCATTTCTTTCTGGTTTGAGCGAAATCGTTAAGAATAATATAAAACCAGTCTGTGAATTGGTTTAGTCTTGACTCTTGGTTGAAATGGGTAATGTATTGATGCTCGAGTGCCAAATCAACACAAATGGATATGAAAAGGTCTAAGCCATCAGGTGCCCAGTTTAGGATAAAGAGGAAAGAAGAAGAGGAGGAACACGCAAAAGTTGAATCAAATCCAGACCATGCCAGTGCCGACTATGGCCAGTAGCTCCATAGGGCAAAATCACATACGCACAATTTCCGATTGTATCGCCCAGGGTATGGAAGTGTTCAGTCGGTTAGGGCAGGGGTTCTCAATCCTCGTCCTGGGGGACCCCTGTGTATGCTGGCTTTCGTTGCAACCGCAGTTGCAATCCCAGAATTTTAACAAGCTGTTAATTTTTCTTAATTAGGTGCTTGTCATGTTTGGAGGAATTATTCACCCTCTTAAGCCACATTATATCAGAAATAGCTATGGATGCCATGTAGAATAAACACCCCATGTTCACATTGTGCTATATTATTTAAAAAAGATAAGAAAATTATTTAACAGATCCATTTAAAGACTGATTTGAATCAATAGGCTCCTAATTGGTGAAAGTGTGGACACATGGCCACTAAAATTAACCATTTCGTAGATAATGAAGAATTCAAACACAAAGCAAATGATAACGAGCCAAACCTGCATTGTCTTAAGCTTAAAGAAAAAATTGAGTTAAACACATGTGTTCAACAACCTAATTAGGAGCCTATTGATTCACTTCACTCTTTCATTTGAGTGAAAATACATTATTTTGTAACCTTTTCTTATGTAATTGTTGCAATATAGCACAATAAGCACAATGTGAACATGGGGAGTTTGTTCTACATGGCATGCATAGCTATTTCTGACATAATGTGTCTTAAGTGGGCGAATAATTCCTCCAAACATGAAAAGCACCTAATTAAGAAAAATTAACAGCTTGTTAAAATTCTGGGATTGCAACTGCGGTTGCAACGAAAACCAGCATACACAGGGGTCCCCCAGGACCAGGATTGAGAACCCCTGGGTTAGGGTTTCACATTTCATCGCTCTCTAGCGACCCCTGCATGTATTCCTACAGCGGGCTTAGCTGTAGTTTTCAGAGTGAAAATAAGAATTCTGGCAGCACCACGTGTTTTGGAGGAGAACCGCGGATGTCTACACTCTCCCGAAGCGGCAGTGGGATTCGCGGCTGTGGTTGCACCTATTTGGCCGTTACAAATTAGGATGGGAATTTTACATGTTTAGCCCCACGTTGGACTTTTTAAAAATAAATGATGGATTTAAAAAATTGATTTTTAAAAATAAATTTAAAAAGAGCTGCATCACTTTCCTGCTTTTCCACTGCATACTGTAATGGAAGCAGTCCCATCTGGGGTATGAGGTCATCCACAGGTTTCATATTTCAGCCCAGAGGCAACCAAGGGAACAGGCTTCATTTGAAGAGACTGTGCAGGTGAAAGTTTTTGTTTAGTGTCACTGATGCTGTTTATTAGGATTAGAATTCCTGTAGGACATCAAGGACAAATATTCCACAATTTTGGAAAAGCCTACTGCAGCTCACACATTGCATTTATACAACTGGGTCTATACTGAAACATTACAAGCTTTGTACTGCTTGCTCAAAGGTAAAAGCCAGGAACTAAACATACAACCTAGTGGTGAGAAGCTCAGCACTGGTACCATTGTGCCACACCCTTAAGGAGGCTGAGGACATTTTTCAGGGTCCTGTGCTGAAGGTAATATCAGAGCTCACACTTCACAGCCCCCTCATCCCAATCTGCAGGGGAAACACACAATCACACGAGCCGTGAGAGAGAGTGTTATGATGGTGTGCTGTGAATGATAAATTCAGTGACCTGTCTCCACCTCAGGTAGTAGCAACAGAGTGCATCCGCATCCTCACTGCATTATGGGAAGGCAAACCAACTCAAGGAGGACATCCAGAGAAGGCAAAGCTGCACAGCTGAGGAAGGAGGGTGTGAGTTTGCTGAAATTAGCCTGCGCTAACAGTACCCCACCCTTAGAGTAGAGGTAGGAGGGTGTGTGGGTTTGCTGAAATTAGCCTGTGCTAACGGTACCCTGCCCTTACAGCAGAGGAAGGAGGGTGTGAGTTTGCTGAAATTAGCCTGCGCTAACAGTACCCCATCCTTAGAGTAGAGGTAGGAGGGTGTGTGAGTTTGCTGAAATTAGCCTGTGCTAACGGTACCCTGCCCTTACAGCAGAGGAAGGAGGGTGTGAGTTTGCTGAAATTAGCCTGCGCTAACAGTACCCCATCCTTAGAGTAGAGGTAGGATCGTGTGTGAGTTTGCTGAAATTAGCCTGTGCTAACGGTACCCTGCCCTTACAGCAGAGGAAGGAGGGTGTGAGTTTGCTGAAATTTGCCTGTGCTAATGGCACCCCTCCCTTACAGCTGTGCCAAACATCTCCAGGCTTCTCTGACAGTTGGGCTCCATCTTCACCTTGATTTCTTTCACATGTGAAGAGGCTCAATTTCCCCTGTATTAATATCTCAGCCCTTAAGCATGCATAAAAGCTTCTGAATTCTGATTGGATGCAACCATGGTGATATCAGACTTAGTAATTGTCAAAATCCTGTTACTCCAAATGCAGCTGAACAATGTCAAAGGTTAATGATAGTTACTATGTTTGGTGGTGGTGGGCTGGGTGGCCGAGTCCTTTTCCTGGATGTGTTAGCTTAGCAGTGTGCTGTTGGAAGGTTAGCAGTGTGCTGTTGGAAGGTGAGTAGTGTGCTGTTGGAAGGTTAGCAGTGTGCTGTTGGAAGGTTAGCAGTGTGCTGTTGGAAGGTGAGTAGTGTGCTGTTGGAAGGTTAGCAGTGTGCTGTTGGAAGGTTAGCAGTGTGCTGTTGGAAGGTGAGTAGTGTGCTGTTGGAAGGTGAGTAGTGTGCTGTTGGAAGGTTAGCAGTGTGCTGTTGGAAGGTTAGCAGTGTGCTGTTGGAAGGTGAGTAGTGTGCTGTTTGAAGGTTAGCAGTGTGCTGTTGGAAGGTTAGCAGTGTGCTGTTGGAAGGTGAGTAGTGTGCTGTTGGAAGGTTAGCAGTGTGTTGTTGGAAGGTTAGCAGTGTGCTGTTGGAAGGTTAGCAGTGTGCTGTTGGAAGGTGAGTAGTGTGCTGTTGGAAGGTTAGCAGTGTGCTGTTGGAAGGTTAGCAGTGTGCTGTTGGAAGGTGAGTAGTGTGCTGTTGGAAGGTTAGCAGTGTGTTGTTGGAAGGTTAGCAGTGTGCTGTTGGAAGGTTAGCAGTGTGCTGTTGGAAGGTTAGCAGTGTGCAGTTGGAAGGTGAGTAGTGTGCTGTTGGAAGGTTAGCAGTGTGCTGGTGGAAGGTGAGTAGTGTGCTGTTGGAAGGTTAGCAGTGTGTTGTTGGAAGGTTAGCAGTGTGCTGTTGGAAGGTGAGTAGTGTGCTGTTGGAAGGTTAGCAGTGTGCTGTTGGAAGGTGAGTAGTGTGCTGTTGGAAGGTTAGCAGTGTGCTGTTGGAAGGTGAGTAGTGTGCTGTTGGAAGGTTAGCAGTGTGCTGTTGGAAGGTGAGTAGTGTGCTGTTGGAAGGTTAGCAGTGTGCTGTTGGAAGGTGAGTAGTGTGCTGTTGGAAGGTTAGCAGTGTGCTGTTGGAAGGTGAGTAGTGTGCTGTTGGAAGACTAGCAATGTGTTGTTGGAAACATTACAACCATTAAATTACTATCCCCATACTGTTGGCTCCGGCCGACAGTATGGGGATAGGGATGTAAACGGTTATTCGGGTAATTGGTTACTCGTTCGAAATTTTTAACTCGGATAATGCAAACAAATAATGAATAATAAAAATTACGTTACACCTCCTGACCGCACGAGGGCATTACGAGGGCGCTTTAGACAAATAAACTCCATGGCAGATATGAGCAAAGCAGGCTGTCTGGCAAAGCTACACATGCCATAGCAACGTTAGCTTTCGTAGTCTCTTTCTGCAGCGCGTCTGCTGTAGTCCTGTCCGAGTAGCATCAACATAGCGCTTCTTTTAGGACGAGGTTCGTTCTCACCCCCTTCTGTGTCAGCTGTCGCAGCCGCCCCTACAGCCGCCCAACATTTTGATGAACTGTGCAGCCGCTCAGCCGCAGGCATAACGGTCAATAGACTACGCACACATTTGAATCCGGAGCATGTCGACATGCTAATATTTTTTAACAAGAACATGTAAGTTAGACTAGCTGAACTGCCCCCCCCCTACAAACAAGTAACCGAATACTATTCAAATAAAGTGAGTAATTGAATACCAAATTATTAGTTATTTACATCCCTATATGGGGAGCTTCAAAAACGCTTTCAAATGATGAAACTATAATTAAACCACAAATCTAATATTTGACAGTGCCACCAAATGCTTTTCATTTAAATTATGTGTTGGAGGGGTTGTCATGGAGATATGCATTGAAAGTCTTAGCGAATACTGCCCTCCTGTGGCCATGTGATACAGCTGCAGCTGTAGGTGAGATTGTCTTCCGCATATCATTTATTTTTCGATAATCAAAGCAAATAAGGAACTCATTTTTTACAGATTAACCAGATTTAACACTTTAAAATCTGTGTCGGAAAAGAAAACCCACTAAAGACAAATATGAGTTTATTTTATTTCTTTTTGATATATATTTTTTTATTGATTCAGATACAACCCAACCAGCACAGTTACAAGTTACAAAAGGAAGAAATAAGAAAAGGTCTTGGCACATTTACAAAAATCCAACCTCCAATTGCCTTCTTTCCAACACACACATGAAATGTTTTTGTTATTTCACACATTATACTTAGAAAGTTTAAAAATATACATAATAAATTAGACAGGTCATAAATAGAATGTGTCTGTCAGTGGTACCAGAACAAGGATGTTTCCAAACTCAAACTGTGAGGGAAAAGCAAAGTGGAGAAGTACTGTGTAAGAATGTAACGTGTAACTACATAAAAACTCTGCTGTACAAAAGTCTGCTCATATTTAGCCATCATTTATTTCTCTTATAATACAGTTATGAATTCCCTACTATTTACAGAAGTCAGTTTATTTCATATTCAGGATAAAGCACTCGGGGAACACTGCTCCTACTTATCCATGTTATAGTACAATAAGATGGCTTGTGCGCACACATTGCTTATTACTTGCTTATAAACTTTATAAATTCTAAATAAATATTGTTAAACAAACAAAATGGCTTTTTTTGAAGGTAGTCTGGTTCAGTCTGTGTCACTAAGGCAATATCTGTACAAGAGACCGCTGAATCTTTGGTACTATTGAATTTGGATGGATGTGATTGGCTGGCCTAGAACAATGCTGAATTTGTATGGGTGTGATTGGCTGGCCTAGAGCAGGGCCTGATTGAGATACAGTACATTAATGTGTTGGGGAAAGAGGGAAGGGCCATTGAAGAAAGCAGTGCATACATTCATCTCTAACCAATGCCCTCTGCTGGCCATGCAAGAACTGACTCAAGGTTTAAACATTTCTCACATGAAATAAGGAAAATACCCTGAAGATAATTTTTAAATGGATAATTAAGCTACATCATTTCAGTAACACATACAAATAATATCAAGTAATCCAACAGCAGTTATTCAGTCATTTAAAGAAAAAAATTAACACAATAAGAATTTGTGTACAATTCTTTGTCAAATTAAAGTGGATTTCATTTTTACAAGTTAAAAAACAGCAAATAGTTGGACTGACTGGTTACAGTGGAGTTGTGGAGAGTACAATAAAATATCTTGCAGTGGCAGAGCAGTTGCCAAAGGATTTATTTCTATTTTTAACCTGGTATTTTTCAATAAAACACGGTGAAAACTACACAACACAAAAACCAAAAAGCGTCGACGGATGGTGAGTGGTTGTGTACCAAACCCTCCATAAGCACCCTGTTACCCTCTACAGCACTGATCTCAGGTCAGTCCACAGCAAGTAAACTTCAACATGGACCTGGTCAGGGATCAGCTTTAATCAGCTGCTGAATGTTGAACCTGTTTTTTTAATGAAAGCACTTGCAGAATAAGCATCATAACTGGGAAGCTAGGAAGCTGGGAATCTGGGAGCCACATTCAGTTCGGTCCCTTTACAGAATTCCATTCCACTGGCTACAGTGGAACACATGGCTTTACATACAGGGATCAGCGTGCCGACTGCAATCATATCACACAGACAACTGGGACGTCTGCTCACACTCACTTATACATTCAGTTTACTCTGTGCTACAATAACATTTGGGTTCGTCCCACTGGGGTAACAGGTGTGAATTGATCAGGTGTATAACCCAACTCTCACATTCTCTATTTGCGCGGGACGTACAGCGCCCCCTTCAGTGTGCCTGTGACACTACGGTTAATGCGTGCACAACATACACGTCCACTAACCGTTGACAGTTTCAGTTAAACAGCAAAAAAATAAATAAAATTGACTGAAGAATTAGCCAGCAAATATGTTACATTTCTACAGCGTCTCATAATTGATGCTTTAGCGTAACTGAGAGCATTAAACAGTGTACAGGTGTTCACTGAAGAAAGGCTTTGCAGAGCTCATGTTATTCAAATGGTAACTACTAAGTAACCGTAGCAGGTAATTGAGGATGGTAGTTAAGGTGACAGTCTCTGCATACCTTGATACAGCATTAAACATGACCATGATCACCGCAATACAGTAATGCACTAACAAATAAACAGCCTTCAGCAACACGCATCGCTGAATCATTGAATAGATTCACAGCACATCAGGAAAGTGTGTACAACGTCACTGCAATAAAACAGATGAATACAGAAAAGCATCAAAGGCACATGTTTCCCCAGCACTCCTATTGGCCTGACTGCCCTCTAGTGGGAAGCCAGCACAATATCGCTACATTATTGCCTCTGTACACACCATGTCTTTACAATCTCAAACTCGGCGCACAAGCAACAGCAGCAGTTTGTGTCATTTGTCAACTAAGTAGGACAGATGGAGAGATTATCTGCTCTCGGATCAGGAGTAAAATCCCAAAATTAGAAGCAAGAGAGTAGACATGAGAGTAGACCCCTTGTCTTGTAACAGCGTGAGGACTGTAAGTGGAGAACATGGTGGGAGTCTGAGCTCCCTCTCTCAGCTCTGTTCACTAACACAAAAGAAATAAAATAAACAAATAGAATAAAAAATATATATTCATGTTTATATTAGTATAAAATATATTGACTGAGAACCCACCCAACATTTCCTTTGACCAAATATTCCCTGTTACCCCCCCCCCCCCCTGCAAAACCCCTCCCCTGGTCCCTATTCCTGGATGGTCTATTTTCTTTTACAGAAAAGAAATCTGAAAATGAATACAGACAGGCATCTGTTCTCTGCCCTCTGCCCTGATTGGGGAAATTTGTGGGCAGCCAGTGTCAGTCAGTAGTGCGAACACGCATATTCTATTTCAGTGCCGTCAGCATGCTCTTTCAGTCTTTAGAGAAGGCCCTGTCTCCTCTGTCTGCCCCCACCTGCTGGTCTGGGGGGTGGCGCTGGGATGTGATGGGCGGAGCAGCTGATATGTGGGCGGGGCATTCACAGCTGGGAGTCAGCACCCAGGCTGCTCAACTCCTCCGGTGAGTGCTTCTCCACACCGGCGGCAGCCGACCGCCGGAACCCGGCAGAGATCTCATCAAATGTTCGGCCCTTGGTCTCCGGCACCTTGAAGAAGGTGAAGATGAAGAAGCAGAGGAGGAGGACGATGAAGATGATGAAGACGTAGGCACCACATATTTTCTGAGGAACAAAAGAAAAAGAGCAGGATGAGAAGATTGCAGGAACACGCAGACATTCTGTCCGTTTTTTACAGCCATTTTATCTTCACTTCCTGCTGGAGAGGAAGCCCTATAAAACAAGCTGTTAAAGTGAGTCAGGCCTAAACACACACATATCGTAGCATAACTTTAACATCTCTGCATTTGTGCTTTGAAGCTTGTTCCTGTATAATTAAAATCAAATAAATACATAAATGAAAACAACACTAATAACACTTCAAGCAGGTTCATACCTGCACTATAAGCATATTCATACCTGCACAATAAGCATGTTCATACCTGCACTATAAGCATATTCATACTTGCACTATAAGCATGTTCATACCTGCACAATAAGCATGTTCATACCTGCACTATAAGCATATTCATACCTGCACAATAAGCATGTCCATACCTGCACAATAAGCATGTTCATACCTGCACAATAAGCATGTTCATACCTGCACAATAAGCATGTTCATACCTGCACTATAAGCATATTCATACCTGCACAATAAGCATGTTCATACCTGCACAATAAGCATGTTTATACCTGCACTATAAGCATGTTCATACCTGCACTATAAGCATGTTCATACCTGCACTATAAACATGTTCATACCTGCACTATAAGCATGTTCATACCTGCACTATAGGCATGTGTGCTCTGAGATGGGGCTGCAGCACTCATACTCACCGCCACATACTGGAAGCACATTCCAACAATGAAATTGGCAGTCCAGTTGAAGAATCCGGCCACGGCGAAGGCGGAGGGTCGCGGACCCTGACTGAAGAGCTCGGCCACGATGAACCAGGGGATGGGGCCTGGCCCAATCTCGAAGAACGCCACAAAGCTGAAGATGCCCACGATGCAGACGTATGACATCCACTTCAGCTGGTCCTGTGGAGCAGAAGAGCACAATATTAACCACAGTTCCCTTCTCTTCACCATCTGCACTGTCACTAAGTCCATCTCCACCATTAAAACTGAAAATCTATATTATTAAAAATCTATAATATTAATTTCATTAATAATAATAAATAAAACAGGAAGTGAGCAGGGCAGTGTGGTCTATCCCGGCCGAGGCACGCGAGGACGTACCAGTAGGGCAAGAGCGATCGTCATTATAACGGCCGAGCCGGCCATTCCCAGCAGGCCGATGAGGTGGAGGGACCTGCGGCCAACACGCTCAACAACAAACAGCTGGAGCAACAGAGGAGAGAGAGGGGTCAGCACTATAACAGCACTAATATGAGAGAGAGGGGTCAGTACTATAACAGCACTAATATGAGAGAGAGGGGTCAGTACTATAACAGCACTAATATGAGAGAGAGGGGTCAGTACTATAACAGCACTAATATGTGCACATAGACCTTAGGGCATTTCCTCAGACAGAACCTGATAACAACCAGGTGCTAAACTTTATGACAGTGCCACCTCTGGTTTTCTATCAGGTCATAGGTCTAGCCTCAGTGGAGCATGAATTAATTACACATGATAAACATGCCACAAATTCTGCTCAGGTAAAAAATTGACTGTGGTGTGAGCTACTGTCTGTATGAAAGTAATCACGCAAAATTAATAAACATGGCATAAGATGAATATGCATGAGCTTATACTTACAGATACCACGGTGAAGGCGGTGTTGACCACACCAGCACCAATGGTAGCATAGACCGGCTGGGCCACGCCTGCCTCCTTAAATATACTGGTGGAGTAGTAGAAGACCTGCACAACAGGGACATCAAGGAGGGTTATGATCTATAGGTGTGTGTGTGTGTGTGTGTGTGTGTGTGTGTGTGCGCGTGTGCGCGTGCAGTGTGTGAGTTTGAGTGTGTGTGTATGTGTGAGTTTGAGTTTGTGTTTGTGAATCTGAGTGTGTGTGTAAGAGAGAGTGTGTGTAATTGTGTGTGTGTGTGTGTGTATGTGAATTTCAGTTTGTGTGTGTGTGTGTGTGTGTGTGTGTGTGAGTGCGTGAATCTGAGTGTGTGTGGGTGTGTGTGTGTGTGTGTGAATGAGTTTGAGTGTGTGTGTGCGCTTGCAGTGTGTGTGCGTGTGTGCGTGCGAGTGTGTGTGAGCTTGAGTGTGTGTGTGTGTGTGTGTGTGTGTGTGTGTGTGTGTGTGTGTGGGAGTTCACTCACAGCGTTGATGCCGGACAGTTGCTGGGACAGCTGCAGCATGATGGCGATGATGATGGGTTGGCGGTACAGTGGCGAGCGGAAGAGCTCAAAAATGGTGACCTTCTTCTCCCTCATCATCTGCCGGCTCTCCTCCTTCATCTCTTGCATGTCTGCACTCACATCCGTCATTCTGCGAAGCTTCTTCAGCACTGAGAGGAACATGGTCACTGTTAGTGTTCACGGTCACCACTATTGTTGACGGTCACCGTTAGTGTTCATGGTCACTGTTAATGTTCAAGGTCACTGTTAGCATTCACGATCACTTAGTGTTCACAGTCACTGTTATTGTTCATGGTCAGAGTTAGTATTCACGGAAACTGCTGGCTGACTGCGTGTGGGGGTGGGGTTGACTGTACGTGGGGGCAGGCCTCACCGCTCTTGGCCTTGCTCTCCTGGTTGCGGATGATGAGCAGGAAGCGGGGGCTCTCAGGGCAGAAGGGCAGCAATGCACACTGCACCATCGCTGGGATGAAGGTGAACCCCAGGAGGAGGGGCCAGAGGGAGGCGCTACCCATGATGGACTCCATACCAAACACCTGCGGGAGCATAGAGAAGCATCAGCACCCCCAAGATCCACAGCACACCCCCCGTCCCCGGAAAGCCACAGCAACCCCTCTCAGACTGCTACAGAACCCCCCCCCCCCCCCCCCCAGAGCCACAGCATGGACCTGCTAAGATACCATGAGAACCTTTATGCAGAGTGAGTAATGTACCAGCGTAACTATGGGAACCACAGGTAATCCCTGTAAAATAACTTCTTTTTTTTATTTATTAATTTTTTTTTTTTTTTGCTCATCAGCTGCCCCCCACACCTGAGCCAATAAGATCCCAAGGATGATGCCCAGCTGTACCTGACCAATAACATTCCCAGATCAATAACCAGTTGTACCTGAGCCAATAAGATACACAGAACGATGCCCAGCTGTACCTGAGCCAATAAGATCCCCAGAACGATGCCCAGCTATACCTGAGCCAATAAGATCCCGACGACGATGCCCAGCTGGTGAAGAGTGCCCAGCGCTCCTCTCAGGGCGGTGGGGGAGATCTCGCCCACATACATGGGCACGAAACCGGTGGACAGGCCGGAGTAGAGGCCTATGACGAAGCGGCCGATGATCAGCATTTCCCAGGAAGCAGCCAATTTGGAGAAGCCCATGAAAGCAGCGCCAATGAAGGCCAGAATGTTAGCCATGAGCATGGAGTACTTCCTGCAGAGAGGACGAGGGAGGCTCAGTGCACATACCCACATGCTCTCAAACACACATGCATACACACATACACACATGCACACATACTCTGGAACACACATAGATACACACGTACACACACATGCATACACATGCACGCACAAACACACACATGCATACTGTGCAGCTATTTTTATTGACCTAGTCAAAGCTTTTGATACTGTAGACCATTCCATCCTCACACAGAGATACCACAGCATTGGTGTTTCTGCCCACTCCCTAGCCTGGTTCACCAACTATCTACCAGAAAGGGTGCAGTGTGTTAAATCAGAACACATAAGGGTGTACCGCAACGGTCTATCCTAGGTCCGACACTCCTCTCAATCGACATCAATAACATTGTTCAAGCTGCCAGAAGCTCCTCCATCTGCTTGTACACTGATGACACAGTTCTTTATTCAGTTAGCCCCGCCACCCTCCCCGGACGCTGTTTTAGCCTCTACTGGATAGTTTTCTCAAAATTCAGCAGTCCTTCAATTCCTTGAATCTGATGCCACCAAAACAAAGATCATGTGGTTCAGTAAGAAGGCCTCTGTTCCGCCCGGTGAAACTATCGATGGCTCTGCTCTTGAACTTGTAAGCTCATATAAGTATCGAGACAGCACTCTATCTTTTTCCCAGCACATCAGCAAATTACAGTCAAAGGTCAAATCCAGACTTGGTTTTTTGTACAGCAGCCGTTCCACCTTCACTCCCTCTGAAAACTAACACTTATTCAGATGTTCGTACTCCCTATGCTCGACTATGGTGATATAATCTTTAGAACTGCATGCCGGGGTGCCCTGGTGGATAAATTCAATGTTTTGTACCATTCTGTATTCCTCAGTAAACTGGCCATCCCGTCGGGGTCTGCAATGATGAACAAAACCATCCTTGTTCCATCTCCTCCTTACCTGGGTCACCTATTACAACCTGCACTCTCCTCCTACAACACAGCCTGGTATTTTCTGCTGAAGGTTCCAAAATCCAACACCTCACTCTGTCACTTATCATTCCAGTCTGCTGCAGCCAGTGGCTGGAACGACCTTCAAAAAACCCTAAAACTGGACATATTTATCTCCCCCTCAGCTTCTGAGGACCTGCAATTTTCCCCCAACTTTTTAACATAAACAGCCTGTTGCACTTACGACTGTCCTGTCTTGTTTACCTGCTTCTAATACTGTTCTGCTTTGTTATTGTTTTTGGTACTTGGCTGTGTGTCTTGTGCTGCGCTTAAATCAGCTATCCTATTCTCACTTGTATTGTTGTCTGTTGCCTACTGTTGCTAGCTGCATGTGTGTCTGCTGTTGCTTTATTGTTTTGCAGCCTGTCTGTATGCTACTGTTTTATGGTGACTAATGTTATCCTTTTTACCTGTTTACTAATTGTTTGATGGCTGCTACCTCTTTTCCTGCTCCCTGTCCTGTGTTTTAAATAACTGTAATTATTGTATTGATATCACTGTGTGTGTGTGTGTGTGTGTGTGTGTGTGTGTGTGTGTGTGTGTGTGTGTGTGTGTGTGTGTGTGTGTGTGTTGTTTTGGTATACACTCATGTGATTATTTTATCTTTGTCCTTCCTGGGAAATGCTGATCATTCTGTCCCCTGTCCTACCCAAACCATGTCCTTTCACCCCCTGTCCCTACCCAACCCCTGTCCTTTCACCCCCCCTGTCCTACCCAACCCTATCCTTTTACCCCCTGTGCCACCCAACCCCTGTCCTTTTACCACCCTGTCCTACCCAACCCCTGTCCTTTTAACCCCTGTCCCATCCAACCCCTGTCCTTTTACCCCCCTGTCCCACCCAACACCTCTCTTATTACCCTCTATCTCTCACCCTCACTGCCTCTTGCAAGGCCGTCATTGTAAATAAGAATCTGTACTTTAATGGGTCTGCCTGGTAAAATAAAAATACACATTCACGCACATGCACATGCACATGCACACACACACACACACACACACACACACACACACACACACTCACGCACACACGTGTATACACCTGCACACACACACACTCACATGTACTAGTGCACAGTTAAATTCTTAGAAACTCGTTTATCATCTGACCTTCCAAAGCGATTGACAAAAAGTCCCACGGAGAAGGATCCAAAGATTCCGCCAATGGAGAAGATGGAGACAGACAGGGACCACAGGGTGGTGAGGGAGGCTTCAGAAATGGGCTCATTGTAGCGCTCAGACCAGGTCTCATTGTAGAATGCTTCAATGATCTACCAAAGGAAACAGAGAGGAGCCTTTAGGAATCTCAGTTTATTCTAACAGTTCTGCTGCAGGTCAAACAAAGCACATCAATGTTCTTTCTGAAGCAGGAACTGGTAAATTGGAAACCTCATGTGCTTGGCCACCAGATGGCAGCAGAAGTCACTCTGGAGGTTTGGAGAGGGGGAAGCAGGCACTGGAGGAGACCCCGCCCCCCCATGATTCAGCAGTGTTGACAAACGTTCGTCGCTGCCATGGACACGAGTTAGCCCCTCCCCCCCAACCCCATTGAGGAATGTGCTATCTCTACCCATGCTCCCTGCCACAGCGATAGGTCACTTATCTCTTCGCCCAGTCGGGTGACACCACCATTCCCCATGGAAATACCAGTGATGGCTGCAGTCACGCGCCTGGCTGATACACTCACCCGCGTTCTCTCAGCTGAGTTACACCTCTCCTCAATACTCAGGTTTATCACCACTGCCCATTTCATAATCATATCTGTGTTATTACTGAATATGACAATCTACTCAATAAAGAAACCCAATTCCATATGCACAGCCAAGAATGAAAATGTTTCCTGTGTATTCATATCAAATATCAAGCAATTAGTAAGTACATACAGCATTAAAGCCCTTCTGTGTGAACCACTAAAGAAATTAACTGAGGTATTGTAGGTGTAATGAACCCTAGAGGGTTCACATAATTCCAGCAAGCCAAGCCTTGCCTCCAGCGCCAGCACAGCAGAGCCCGGTACAGTACAGCCCAACACAGCCCAGTACAGCATGGCCCAGCACAGCATAACCTAGCACAGCACAGCCCAGCCCAGCCCAATGCGGCCTTCACCTCAGTTTGTATTCCTGTCCAGCACTTGACCTGTTGCACACCTCTCAATATCTAATCTGACATCCTTTATATTTCTGTTATTGTGCTCTTTCCTGGTGAATGGGGTTTAGTGTGTGATTGGAGGAGGAGGTTAGGGGAGGGAAGGCAGGTGTCTGATAAAAGCCTCACACTGACAATTGGCCTGGGTGAGGGGGGGGGGGGGGGGGGGGTGGCGTGTGGCTACAGTAGGCCGTGTAATAATGTTGGACCTTGGTGCCGCTAGCAGCCGGGCCTGCTGGGTACAGAGTATCCAGTCTCTGGCTGCTGGCTGGACCAGTGGTGTTTCCGAGCCCTTGAGACTGGGGTAATCTAATCAGAGTGTTGCTGTTTGCGGGGGGGGGCATGCTCACCGCATCAGAGACAAGTAGCGTCACTCTCACTCTTATCAACCTCCTGAACTCTGCAACCGACACAGACACGCACACATATAAACACACACACACACACACACACATATAAACACACACACACACACACACACACGCAAATAAACACACACACACACACACACACACACACACACATATAAACACACACACACACACACGCAAATAAACACACACACACACACACACACACACATACACAAACACGCACACACACTCACACACACACACACACACACACACACACACACACACACTATCTATAATTAGCTGCCCTTTCTCAGCTGTATCAAAGAACATCTCAGCTGGCTGAGACAGGCACTGGAGAGAGCAGCAGTGTGTGACTGATAAGGATGTGAGAGAGAGCAGCAGTGTGTGACAGATCAGCGGATGAGAGAGCAGCAGTGTGTGACTGATCAGCGGAAGAGAGAGCAGCAGTGTGTGACTGATCAGCCTGTGAGAGAGAGAGCGTCGGTGTGTCGGGGATCCCCTCACGTCTTGGGGTGCGTTGATGACTCCTGTGTTGTATCCAAACTGCAGGGACCCAATCACAGCCACGCCCACTGCCAGCATGAGCGGAAACGTCACTTTCTGAAAAGGAGAAAAAGAGAAACATTTTCAGGGGCTGTTGGTGCTGTTCACACAGTTTTACAACCTAACCTTAACCTTAACCATAAACCCTAACCCTAACCCAGCCACCTTACAGACAATCTGAGAATTTACTACCTATGCACTGGATATTATTATCTCTGCATTATATATTATTATTTCTGCATTGGATATTATCATCTATGTATTAGATATTATTATGTATGCATGTGAGAGTATCATCTATGCATTGGACATTATTAGATGTGCATTGGGAAATACATTATGCATTGGTGCAATAAAACAGAAAGATGTTCACTGAAGACTTGTCTTGTTAGCAATTTATGACCTGCACACTGCATAATGTACACTGGCACACTACATAATGCACACTCCACACTGACACAATGCACACTTGCACACTGGCAGGTTCTTCCCGGAGTTCTTTGTTTTTGATCTGATCCCTGGAACAAAGGAGATGCAGAGAGAGACAAACTAGGGCAGAAAACTTCTCCACTTTCCAAGAAGAGGGGTTAAGCATGTTTATCTCCAAGCCTTGAGCAGTGCAGTGGTTTTACAATTCACTGAAGAGGAGGATGGATTTGTGTAAAGGAAACGTCTTCCTTGGTATTATTCCTGATGTTATTTACAGTGTAGCCAACATTAAAGCTTTTCCTGTGCAACACCTTAAACCCCTGTCTCACTGGTCACCCCATATTTCACATCCTATTCAAATTATTTACAACACAGGTGGCCTTCATGTCTGTGTAACACAGGAAAAAGCACACATCTTGGCTTTCATGACCAATCTGTTTATGGTTGGCTGTAATATTTAGTGTTGAGGTGTGAGAGGTGGGGTTATTTGTTCTAGACTCTATCATAGTTGCATGATGTGTGCCTGTTCAGTAAAGATAAATCATCACTGTACTGTGCTCTCCTAGAGCCTGCTGACTGTGTAAACGTGGAGTACCAGCTGTGTGTGTGTGTGTGTGTGTGTGTGTGTGTGTGTGTGTGTGTGTGTGTGTGTGTGTGTGTGTGTGTGTGTGTGTGTGTGTGTGTGTGTGTGTGTGTGTGTGTGTGTGTGTGTGTGTGTGTGTGTGTGTGTGTGTGTGTGTGTGTGTGTGTGTGTGTGTGTGTGTGTGTGTGTGTGTGTGTGTGTGTGTGTGTGTGTGTGTGTGTGTGTGTGTGTGTGTGTGTGTGTGTACCCCCTAGACATACGGCTATTTAATGGACAATAATTAGAACCCTTGACGGCGCACTTGCACTTTGCCCCCCACCCCCTCTTCTCTATGTGTATCTTGTCTTATGTTTATGTTGTTGGTGCTATCTGTTTTTGTTTTTATTCTGGAGTATTTTTTTCTTTTTCTAACGCGACTAAGATTTTAATTGCTGCAATGCATGCTTGTATTGTATACATATGACAAATAAACTTCAATTTGAGTGAGTGTGTGTGTGTGTGTGTGTGTGTGTGTGTGTGTGTGTGTGTGTGTGTGTGTGTGTGTGTGTGTGTGTGTGTGTGTGTGTGTGTGTGTGTGTGTGTGAGGGACTACATTATTTGCCAGACTCAAGCTCAATATAGCTTCAAATGGGGTTCACATTCCACTGAAATCCTTTCTTGAAAACATTTGTTTATAAAAGAGATTAGTTGTGATTCACCCTCTTTCCTCCCCAGCTGCCTGAAACTGGATAGCTTTGGGGGGGGGGGGTTGTGTGCTGACGTAACTGGGGCTCTCTGGTCTCTTCTAGTTTTTACAACAACCAAATTCTGTTTGCAACTCAGTTAATGGAAACTGCTTTACTTCAAAGTTGTAAACCAAATTCCTACAAGTTCCTGCAAACGTACATGCAGGCAGGCAGGCAGACAGACAGACAGACAGACAGACACACACACACGCTACTGTAGAGTAAACTCGTGTTTGCCTTTTAACTTGAGTTGCAGCAGAATTACCCATCACAAAAAAAAAAACATCACTCTAAAAACATCACATATGCGCACTGAACAAACTGCACATGCTTGAGATAATATTGTGACATCAACATCAGTGGTTTGTGTCTTTGGGTTGATCTTTATTCGGTAGGAGCAAACCTGAAAAGCATTTTCTCCACATGTACAAGTAGCTGCAGGGAGCCCAGCAGTTAGACTTGCATATGTGCATTCCTGGTCTCTAATTAATATGTCTTTAAAAGCTATTGTGCAAAGTCAGGGAATAGTGTACTAGTGAATAGAGTCATATAATGCTTTGCTGCTCTGATAAATGGCAGTCTGGACATTTTCCATGAGGTGAGCATGGAATTCCAAAATCCCAGAGGACATAAGGGGGAATCAGGAGTGTTTAGGAAAATAGTTGATTTCAGCACACAATTACGACTGTTCAAGTTCTCCATCTGGGTGGTACAGCACCGTAAATGAAAGCACTAAAGCTCTGTAACCTATTCTATCCCATTCCACAGATCAGCCAATCAGGGGCAGGCAATGTGAGGTCGTTGGGTTCACACTGGGCTGTTTAACCAGATCCATAACAGGATATGAACCCTGTGGGCAGTTCTCTTAAAGGCACCTCACACTCTACAGCCTGCACTATAAAAATGACATAAAGACATGTATGTGCCATTTATAATGTCACCAGGATAAATGTAGTTCTCTAAAAATGGTGATGACAATATTATTTCTATTAATTTTAGAAAAAACAATGACACCGCATCCTGATAACTGTAACATAATTCAAAAACAGTGAAACAGAACGGTGTTTGAGATGTGCATAAATCATGTAAAGACTCCCTTGTTTGAAAAGCCACTGGGTAAACTCTAAGTTAAACACAAACTGTGTGCTTTGGGGGGTGGGGGCACATGCCTGAGGAATCATTGCAACATGTGTGCAATTCTGAAAGACTGTTCTCTGACACCTTTACCTTTGACCTAAATACACACACACACACACACACCGACAAATACACACACACACACCGACAAATACACACACACACACACCGACAAATACACACACACACACACACACACCGACAAATACACACACACACACCGACAAATACACACACACACACCGACAAATACACACACACACACCGACAAATACACACACACACACACACACACAGACACACACAGACACACACACACACACACACACACACACACAATCAATGTTTTAATTTTTTAAAATAAATAAGAACCTTTCCTCCCATTATCTCATAGGTCTTTAGGCACTCCCAGGGTATGAAATTAACTATTTCACCCATTAGCCAGAGTGGCTTGTGGATTCCAAAAAATCACCAGCAATTTTCAACATTTTACCAGCCACATTACCTTTTACAATATAAAACAATCTGGTTGGTTACCAGCCAAAGTGGCTGCTAGAGTAAAACAATTTACCAGCCACAATCAACATATTACCATTATTTGGCTGGTGGCTGGTGTTAATTTCACACCCTGCGCTCCTATCTCTAGCTCTATGGTGTTTCCACATAGCTTAAGTGAGGGCGGCAGTGTAGTATAATGGTTAAGGAACTGGCCTTGTAACCTAAAGGTTGCCGGTTCAATTCCCAAGTAGTACACTGCCGTTGTACCCTTGAGCAAGGTACTTAACCTGAATCGCTTCAGTATATATCCAGCTGTATAAATGGATATGTAAAATAAATAATAAAAGTTGTGTAAGTCGCTCCGGATAAGAGCATCTGCTAAATGCCTGTAATGTAATGTAATATTTGTGATATCCAATTTGTGATATCCAGTAAATCCAACGATTTATTTGTTTACTTAATAATATTGCGTGCAACCACAGCGATTATTTCTTTTGAATGCACTTCTATATCCAAGTCATCAATAAGAGCTATGATCATTTTATCAATGCGACGGATTAATACGTTCACTGCCTTCCCCATCAGGCAAGAGCTACTACGATGCACAAAGGTAGGATTTTACAAAGGCAAATGCGGTTATTAAAGGCAATGTCACTGACACGTTGAAAATGTATACCCTGCACACATTTTATTAGTAGAAAGCTGGCAACCCTGGGGCAGGTACAAGAAACAGGTCATCAGAATATCATGCCCTGTGCCACCCACATTTTGAGAAACGCACCCGCGTAGCGCAGGTTAGAATACAGCGTATCGCAGTTCATGTTAAATCCACGCAGGAGAGGCACTTAAGTGCATGACTTAAGTTGGCCATCTCTGAATCCAGCCCTAAGTTGTAAGTAAACTCTTGCATGTTGTTTTGGACTGAATCATGTTTCTCATCACATTCAGAGACAGAAGTTGGGGTCCTCAGCCCAACGAAGTTTCTCCTGATGCTGTAAGACACCAGTAACTGAGAGGAGTGTTTGATGCGCTTGTGATGCAAAAGAGATAAATGGATCACAGGAAATGAGAAAGCGCTTTCACACACGGCAGTGCAGGGCTGCAAGTCAGAATGACTGTGCAGTATTAAAGAGAGGGGAATAAAGATAACTGTGCTTACAGAGGATGATAGCACTAAATAGAACTTTCCATTCCCACCACTTTTTAAATGATTAATTCACAAGACCCAGTACTCATATAAAAAGGATCCTTCTTTGGACATATGCCTGATCAGTGAATCAGTGATAAATACATTTTCACTGAGATATACCTGAGGAGGTGATGTCATCAGCCACCAAGGGTCACTGAAGCAAGTCAAGCAAAATCGGGATGCATGATGCAATCTGATCACTCAAATGGCTTCCCTCCCCAACCAAAGTTTTCCATACATAACATTTACAGCATATTTATGCATTTAGCAGGTGTGTAACTTACACAGAAAGATTTAAATTCTTTACCCAAACCAATTTTTGTAGATAGTTTTTTTTTATTTTTTATTTTTTACTCATCTGGGAATTTAACCTACAGTGGGGACGGAAAGTATTCGGGCAGTGACACAAGTTTTGTTGTTTTGGCTCTGTACTCCAAAACATTGGATTTGAAATGGAACAGTGACTATGAGGTCAAAGTGCAGACTTTAAGCTTTAATTTGAGGGTTTTTACATCCATATTGGGTGAACCGTGTAGCAATTGTAACCCTTTTAATACATAGTCCCCCCCATTTTAGGGGACGAAAAGTAATTGGACAAATGAACATAAATTTAAATGAAGTCCTCTTATTTAATATTTGGTTGCATATCTTTTGCATGCCATGACTTCCTGATGTCTGTGACCAAACAACATGAAGACTGTTGCAATGTTATTTTCTGGTGCATTTCAATGGATTTCTATGGGAATTGGGGGGGGGGGGGGGGGTCCAGATTAAGATGTAAATTACGCTGGAACAGTATGGATCACATGGATGGCTAAATGGCTGTAAGTCATCAAGGTTCTGAGGTATCAAACGAGCCTCAAACAATCACTCTGCTGCCAGATATGCAGTAGATATGGATGGATCACTTCAAGAGTTGTTTCTCCTGACTTATTGAAAACACTGTCACAGCATGCTGTATCTATAGCCCATTTATCAATCTTACATTCTGCCCAGAGTGACCGTGATCCCCTGCGCTTCTGCTTTTAAATTAACACATCATTAGCCCTCATTAGGGGAGACGGGCAATCAGTCACAACAGAAAAGACCACAGGAGGGCGCCACCGTTAACCCTGCAAACAAACTTGACTCAATATCCTCTTAAAAGGGCTTTAAAGAAATTGATTTTATTTTGCCTTTTTTTTTTTTTAAGATAAGTTAAGATAAGTCATATGTATCCATGTAAATGAATAACAGGTGAAAAGCACAAATTATACTGCTCCTTCTGAATTGTCATTAGAACTAGCCTAACAGAGAAAGAGGGTAATTATTGCCTATTAAATAAGTGGCACTGGAGGATTACTGGGCATCTGTGTTGGACCGTCTGTAGATCATTGCAGTCAGCCAGGAAGCATGCTGCATGTAAGCCACTCGAGGAGACTAATGTGAGTCACACCAACAGAACCAAAATTCAGAGGAGGAAGCCGAGTGTAATCAGAGAACCACAGATTCGAATCAGTGGAAAACGCCTGCCATGCTAAATACTAACAATGTCACGTCTGCAACTTCCTGCAAAGCCTCACATTCTAATGGGGAATTTTCATTAAAATACCCGGAACAGGTACTATTTTTTTCAACAGTATCATGGTCTAGTGACACTTCTGTGTATGTATTGTTGCTATGATTGCAACAAGGAAGCTCTCTCTCTCACCATATCCATATTTTGACAGGTAAGACATTTCGGACATTTTTGAGACAGCTTTTTCTCAGAAGTATACAGACAGGTTCTTGGGATGCTGTGGCAACCAGTTTGAGAACCGGACACAGGTTCTCAAACCTGACATCCGCAAACACAGCAAAATGAGCAAGACATTAAAAAGCTTTCACCTGCATAGGACTTATGAAATATTATACCAACATATTTTTCCAAGTGATTTCCCTTGAAGCTTATATTTAAGCTTATATCTCATTTGACTTTGGTTTTAAAGTTTCTCTCTAAATATCTCCATCCTTTGTGTTATACCTGCTTAACACATGCTACATCTGAATAAATCTATATAATCTGAATAATCTAGTCAAGTCATTATATGTAGTCATATTTAGTATTCTCGGTTTATTTATTTTAGTTTTATACTAATCGGCTGGCCACGCCATCGGAAGCATGTACACCGGGTTTTATGAGGCTCTGACTCGACTAGAGTGCGGTGGTACAGCATATTTATTCACAACAGTACAGTACAGCTAGTACCGAAGATGACGAACACAATCAAAAGTAGACGACTTCAAAATGGATGTTTTAAGTTTTCTCCTGGCGTCAAAGTTTATAGAGTTATGCCTGCCGGTTATTTGGGCAGCTTCTACCAATTTAATAGCCTACCCAGTTATTGTTATTAAACCAGTCTAACCGCATTTCAAGAACAGTAGCTAACCTGTAGCCGTCACGCGTCAGAATAATCACATACAAGCAAAATTATCTAACGTTAGCTGTTTCGCCAAAATATGTAATGTTACCTTGCCCTCTGAATCCATCTTGTCAGCCTATGTCCTCTTGGAATAGGCTATTCAAGTTGAAGTACTGTCGCTTCTGCAGGGATCTGATGAAATTACGGACTTTTATTTTAATTAATAGGCAGCTGCGCTGTCTTTAAAAGTTAAGTACACTTTAAAGTCCACAGCTCGTCGCGTATTTCATAAGCTGGCTCCCTTTACTGTGGAATCCTCGCCGATTTTCAGTCGAATGTAGAATTAACTTTTTCTGTTTCAACTGGCTTCTCAAAAATTGCTCTTGGGAAAAATCAACGGCGCATATATTTAGTTGGATCTGTCAGCTGTGATTGGCTGGAAGAAACTTTTGCACCTCCTCCATGGAGGTGTGTGGGGGGGCCTGCTTCCATCTAACCGCAATGATTGGCTATAGTACTGCACCGCACCGTCGCCCACCCCAGCAGAATGACGCAACAGTCATTACCTTTCTAATACTGAAATAGACGTTTATTTAAAAAAGAAAAAGAAAAACACACAATTCAGAGTACTAGTTAACACTCAGATTTAGGTCATGAGGATTTTCAGCGAAATAATAGTTCAATATCGCGAGAAAATAACTGACGTTAAAGGACAAGCATCTTGCCATCACTCGAGAGTAGGCTATGCTGCTGCGAACGATAGGTTCAGCAAGGGGGCGCCGAGCTACTACACCAAACGACTGATATTGAATGACTTTTTATTTTCAGGTATACAGAAAAAGAATAATAATAATAATAATAATAATAATAATAATAATACGTTTTAAAATCAAACTTTAAAATCTAAAGTAATTGTGAAACGTAATTGCTCAGTGCCCATTTGGCATTGCATTATCACAGCCCTGAGAACCAACAAATAAAGCATTCCATAGGTATTTATTGGACCAGAGATCAGGTCACCAGTTGTCGCAGGGATTTTCTAGCACCTCTGCCCCCTTCCACACTATCTTTCCCAATGTGCATCTCATAGGAAATACATGTCAATGTCAGGGAGTCTGAGGACAACGATGAGAGAATGTTTGATAGTGTTCAGTTTAATGAGCATAGTGCATTTCAGAAATATAATTCAATAGCAATTAATTGCTTCAGGAAGTAAATTATGATATTTTTTCCTGTCATTTCCCTTGGTGTTTTATAATAGGTGTTAATTTAATGAATTTGCGTCAAAAACACAGTGGTTCAGTGAGGCCAGTGATTTAATAAGGCAAGTGATTAATTCAGTAAGACCAATGATTCAATAAGGCCACCGATTCATTCAGTAAGGCCAGTGGTTCAGTAAGGCCAGTGGTTCAGTAAGACCAGTGAATCAGTAAGACCAGTGAATCAGTAAGGCCAGTGATTCAGTAAGACCAGCGAATCAGTAAGGCCAGTGATTCAGTAAGGCCAGTGGTTCAGTAAGGTCAGTGATTCAGTAAGGCCAGTGGTTCAGTAAGGCCAGTGATTCAGTAAGGCCAGTGGTTCAGTAAGACCAGTGATTCAGTAAGACCAGTGGTTTAGTAAGGCCAGTGGTTCAGTAAGACCAGTGGTTCAGTAAGGCCAGTGGTTCAGTAAGACCAGTGGTTCAGTAAGGCCAGTGATTCGGTAAGGCCAGTGATTAAGTAAGGCTAGTAGCTCAGTAAGGCCAGTGGTTCAGTAAGGCCAGTGATTCGGTAAGACCAGTGGTTCAGTAAGGCCAGTGGTTCAGTAAGACCAGTGAATCAGTAAGGCCAGTGATTCAGTAAGACCAGTGAATCAGTAAGGCCAGTGATTCAGTAAGACCAGCGAATCAGTAAGGCCAGTGATTCAGTAAGGCCAGTGGTTTAGTAAGGCCAGTGATTCAGTAAGGCCAGTGGTTCAGTAAGGCCAGTGATTCAGTAAGGCCAGTGGTTCAGTAAGACCAGTGGTTCAGTAAGACCAGTGATTCAGTAAGACCAGTGATTCAGTAAGACCAGTGATTCAGTAAGACCAGTGGTTTAGTAAGGCCAGTGGTTCAGTAAGACCATTGATTCAGTAAGGCCAGTGGTTCAGTAAGACCAGTGGCTCAGTAAGGCCAGTGATTCAGTAAGGCCAGTGGTTCAGGAAGGCCATTGATTCAGTAAGGCCAGTGATTCAGTAAAGCTAGTGGCTCAGTAAGGCCAGTGGTTCGGGAAGGCCAGTGGTTCGGGAAGGCCAGTGGTTCAGTAAGGCCAGTGATTCAGTAAGACCAGCGAATCAGTAAGGCCAGTGATTCAGTAAGACCAGTGGTTCAGTAAGGCCAGTGGTTCAGTAAGGCCAGTGATTCAGAAAGGCCAGTGGTTCAGTAAGGCCAGTGATTCAGTAAGGCCAGTGGTTCAGTAAGACCAGTGGTTCAGTAAGGCCAGTGGTTCAGTAAGACCAGTGATTCAGTAAGACCAGTGAATCAGTAAGGCCAGTGATTCAGTAAGACCAGTGAATCAGTAAGGCCAGTGGTTCAGTAAGGCCAGTGGTTCAGGAAGGCCAGTGGTTCAGTAAGGCCAGTGATTCAGTAAGGTCAGTGTTTAGGGAACTGGACTTCTATCTCAGAGGTTGCAGGTTTGATTCATAGCAGCACTCTCAGCTGTACCATTTAACTTGTTTCAGTAAAATATTCAGCTGTTAAAATGGATTGCAGGCATAACCCCACTTCCCAGTTTCAGCCTACCTCCAGCTCACTTCCCAGTTTCAGCTCAGTTCCCAATTTCAGTCCACTTACCAGTTTCAGCTCAGTTCCCAATTTCAGTCCACTTACCAGTTTCAGCTCACTTGCAACTTCCAGCTCACTTGCCAGTTTCAGCCCACATCCAGCTCACTTCCCAGTTTCAGCCCACATCCAGCTCACTTCCCAGTTTCAGCCCACATCCAGCTCACTTCCCAGTTTCAGCCTACTTCCAGCTCACTTCCCAGTTTCAGCCTACTTCCAGCTCACTTCCCAGTTTCAGCCCACTACCAGCTTACTTCCCAATTTCAGCCCACTTGCCAGTTTCGGCTTGTTCATGAAAAGGATAAATGTGGAAATCTAATGCACGATAATCTGTAAATAATGTAATGTAATTTCCCCATGCGTTATGTTCCATGGCCTTCCAAATTTCCTAATAACTATAAATGCTGAGTAAATTTTATTTTATTTCGAATATTTTATTAAATTTATTTTATTTCGAATGAAATCTGATAAGACTTAATATGTTACATCGGAACTATAGGCCACTGTGTAAATGTGTAGCCTGCATTGGAAATCCGTGTACAACCATGAACATTTATTGTAATAAGCCTGTAAAAATAAATATTTTTGAGCTAAAACAAACACAGTTATGTTCATGGCTTTTGTAGGAGATGGCGAGGAAGCATCCAGCAGTTCTGTACAAATAATGACTAGTAAGGAATGGGAAAGGCCTTCTGTACGATACATACTAAAACACAAAGACCTGACAAATATGGTGCAATTCCGTTCCTTTGTCATATTTTGTTCTTGATGAAATCCCTTTGAAAGCTAAAGAAAACAATAACAGACAATCAATGAAACAAAGAAAAGGAGAGGGTGTGCCACATGGCCAGAGGTGAGCGAGCGGATCTCCAGGCACAATGCATTCTGGGAGTATGCCCCAACTGAAGGTAATGGAGAAGTTTTGAGACCTTTAAGTCACTTAAAAAACAAGTTGGATACATTTGAAAACAGGTTTCAAGAATGATTGCAGGTGTTGAGTGGGGAGCCTTTGTGCTTGCATTTACTGCCTACAGCTGTAAAGACCCTACGGTCCACAGAAGCCTTTCACTGCTCCCCCAGACTGTCTGCGGTGGCCTTAAGACCTCTTTAACAAAAGGCCAGAACTCTTTATACGTGGTAATGAGTTCTGATTGGACCATGGCCCCATATTCACCCTAGCTCAGCATGGGGCCATGGTCCAATCAGAACTCATTACCACGTATAAAGAGTTCTGGCCTTTTGTTAAAGACGGTGGGGCAGTCTCCGGTCAGAGACCATGCAGAAAAGAAAAATAAATAAATGGCGTGGAGAGGCAAAAGGCAAGTGCATGCAGAGAAAGCAAATGGAATGGGCGGGAGAGCAGGAGGGAAAGCAGGACATATTGACTTGCTGTAGAATATGGTTCCTCTTCCCTATTTTTCATGAAATCTCTTTGAAAGCCAATAAAAACAATAACAGACAAATGGCAAGACAAAGAGCGGGAGAGGGTCTTTGAGAAGGCCAGCATTGTGTGGCGTATCAAAAGCTTGCATGCCCGTCTCTGGGTGTTCGGTCTACACCACTGACGTCCAGGAAACCTTTGGCTTTTGGGATAGCATGATTTTTCCCTTATTTGGGCCCCTAACTAAATTCTAACAGAAAACTGTGCTATAGTGCAATAAGGACTTAGCACTGAGTCGTAGCTCCTCACGCTCCTTATCACTAGGTTGCGAAAGAAAGTATAAGTTTGATGCAAGAAACAGGTGGTGATATTTCAGCCGCTATGAATGCCAAGCAAGTGAAGATAATTGAGTCGTGCGTTTTGTGTTTGCTGTAGAGCAGGGACATTGACACTCTTAAGCAATTCATACAAGTGAAAGTGCCTTACTCTACTTACACTGAAGAATGGTCCCTGCCCACATGTACATATGCAGCTGCCAATAATCAATCAATTTAGTGACATAACAACGTTGCGACCCTCTTGGGTCTTTTCTTTTCAGGCAACCTGACAAACACCAGAACTGTAACTATCAATATCAATTTACTTTCAGTTAGAGAGCTTATATAATACTTAGATTGAACTTTCCTTATTGAGGCGGGGCATCTATGCTGCCAGTCAGAGAGTGAGTCTGTCTCTCTGGCGCGTTTCCATTCCTTGTCTCTATCGTGCAATTCACTAGATAAATCATTAGAAAACCAGGGGTTAAGACTTTTAAGAGAGGTGTTGTTTATTTAAAATAGTTAAACGTTATGGAGAAATAGCAAAATTATAGATCCTGGTCCGGGATGGAGGCAACCCAATTGATATCGCTATCACTTCAGTGTATATCAGGCCAAAATTCTTGTTCAGAAAAGTGCTAAAAATTCGTTCTAGTAATAATACGGGATGGAGCTTGAACCGATGTATCATCCCAAATGCAGGCAACAGGAAAACGTTCACTGATGTCAACTGGAAATCTCCACTAGAATACGTATGCAAATTATGTATTATAAGGGTATCAATCAAATGAAGACTTTGTGGGGGGGGGGGGGGGGGGGGGGGGTTATTTTTAATTAGGGCGTGTGGAAACTGTAATTGCAAACCACGTTGAAATCATCTGAGATTCCTGATAACCAATCCAGATTTAAATTGCCCAGAACTAGAAATTCAGATTGAGCATAATGTCAATGATGTGGATAATAAACTAGACATTTATCAGCAGCACTGGACAGAGCGTTTTGGTCTACAGGCTCCCACAGTCGCAAGGTTAGTACAAAAAAATTACCGAACCTTTACAGCCAGGCATACAAATTCCTGGCAGATGCGGAGAATAAAACAGTCACATACCCCTGTCATTTTCTATCACATCTAAAAATATAACCATTCAGTGTAATCTCACTATCCAGAACTGTATCACTAACCAAGATGCAATGATTATAAAAATATCTATATTATGCACACACAGGGGATCCTTGAATATGTGAACTATCCACAGTGAAAATGTTTACCTCCCATAGTTGCATGATATTCAGAAAGAGCAGATTTAAAAAAAAAAGATTTTGGAAATACCCAATGCCCAGGTCACATCAACAATCACCATCATTTGTGTGGCTTTGTTACCATTCTGGTGGTGTTCTGCTGCTTTTGATTATTCCTCATTTTAATTTGAATTATTTCCAGCAAAAAATATGTGCTGAACATGACATTTTTAAAATGCGAATGCATTATGGAATCACCGTCATACTCTGAAAGAAACATATGAAGCCTCTATTCAACTGGAAAACCTCGTCACTTTAGACCATGTGTAGCCAATGTTCCACAAATGTGCACACATGCACAGACACGCACACACACACACACACACACACACACACACCCTAATGCATCCTACAGCACACAGAAATGTGAATTTGGCTCTGGGCTAATGGGGCTACAGGTATTCACTGGCCTGGTCTAGAACACTGTCACCAGGGCTCTGGTGACAATGTCCTACTGTACTTCCCATGTTTACATCATTTGTAAGGCCATGGAAGGCCACAATTTACATGAGAGTTTAGACCAAACCCATAATGCCAGAGGCATTGGGAATAACCAAGTCAGGCAGCTTTCTTACTTAACAGAAGAAACATAAAAGCATCACAACTAATTCTGTATGCATGCGCTTACAGCAGAGAGCATGTCCTAACCGAGTGTCTGTGTGCATGCACTTACAGCTGAAAGCATGTTCAAAACCAGTGTTTGTATGCATGCGCTTACAGCAGAGAACATGCTCAAAACAAGTGTCTGTTTACATGCACTTACAGCAGAAAGCATGTTGAAAGCACATTCAAAACCAGTGTCTGTATGCATGTGCTTATAGCAGAAAGCACATTGAAAATCAAAGTGTCCATTTACATGCGCTTATAGCAGAAAGCATGTTCAAAACGAGTGTCTGTATGCATGTGCTTACAGCAGAAAGCCTGTTCAAAACAAGAGTGTCTGTATGCATGCGCTTACAGCAGAAAGCACGTTGAAAACCAAAGTGTCTGTATGCATGGGCTTACAGCAGAGAGCATGTTCAAAACCAATGTCTGTTTGCATGCGCTTACAGCAGAAAGCATGTTCAAAACGAGTGTCTGTATGCATGCGCTTACAGTAGAGCACGTTCAAAAAGGAGTGTCTGTATGCATGTGCTTACAGCAGAAAGCCTGTTCAAAAGGAGTGTCTGTATGCATGCGCTTACAGCAGAGAGCATGTTCAAAAACCAATGTCTGTTTGCATGCGCTTACAGCAGAAAGCATGTTCAAAACGAGAATGTCTGTATGCATGCGCTTACAGCAGAAAGCATGTTCAAAACCAGTGTTTGTATGCATGCGCTTACAGCAGAAAGCACGTTGAAAACCAAAGTGTCTGTATGCATGCGCTTACAACAGAAAGCATGTTCAACACCAAAGGGCCTAAAACAAGGAAATGTTGAATACTCAGCACTAAATATAAACCTTCTCTGTGTGTGTGTAGCTATACACCTGCTCTTTCTTGGTCTTCATCAGGGGGTTAGTGGATATTCTGCAATCCAGATATGTTTGCTTCCTTGTTGATAGGCCCAGTAGGACAAGTCATCTTTTCTTTTCCACTTTTTATGTTCAGGCCAGTCTTCATATTTTTTTAAAAAGGTTCCTGGTCCTCTGAGATTAATGCTGAATAGATGCATTGTGAAATTGTACCTTTGCGTAAAATAAAACAGTATCATTCCTGAAGTATTTTACAAAAGAGCCTTAAAATGTGAATGGAATTTGTGACTGCTTTCACAGAAAATCTATCCACATTATCCACAAGATGATTCTTCCATATCAGTTTCCCTATCAATCGATTTTCTGATCACACCGGTTTTACATGATACCTGGGAGAAGGTTTCTCCCTGACAGCCAAGTGCTACTTACTAAGTGACCTAAACTTTCTCCATTGAGCTCCATGAAGTGACGTGGGGGAATTGTAAAGACGGAAATCGAACAATGGCTTGGTGTCCCCCTTACGCCAGATTTACAAAAGACGGACGAGTCACCGTTTGGATCCCCTGCCAGGAGCCTTCATCATACCAGGACGGGTGAATGTGACCGCCCCGGATAATTCCAAAAGCACTTCAAACACATAAAAAGGTTTCTCACTTGTTGAAAGAGCCGGAATCACGTCACGACTTTATTTCGTCGGCTCCCACCCCACCCCACCCACCCCCTCTCCACTCCCCAAGGTGGGAGTGTTCTGTCGTGCACCCCTTGCTCTTTGGACTGCAGACTGGGACACTGCACGGGGCGAACAGTCTAAAAACGGGACTCGCAGGTGTCATAAAGGTCAAACGGCACAGGTATGTGACCCAATCCCAGATTAAGGAACAGCACATAAACTCAGAACTACAGCACAGTGGAGATGAGAGCACATCTACAGCACAGGGGAGATGAGAGCACATCTACAGCACAGGGGAGATGAGAGCACATATACAGCACAGTGGAGATGAGAGCACATCTACAGCACAGGGGAGATGAGAGCACATCTACAGCACAGGGGAGATGAGAGCACATCTACAGCACAGGGGAGATGAGAGCACATATACAGCACAGTGGAGATGAGAGCACATCTACAGCACAGTGGAGATGAGAGCACATTTACAGCACAGGGGAGATGAGAGCACATCTACAGCACAGGGGAGATGAGAGCACATCTACAGCACAGTGGAGATGAGAGCACATCTACAGCACAGTGGAGATAAGAGCACATTTACAGCACAGTGGAGATGAGAGCACATCTACAGCACAGTGGAGATAAGAGCACATCTACAGCACAGTGGAGATGAGAGCACATCTACAGCACAGTGGAGATGAGAGCACATCTACAGCACAGTGGAGATGAGAGCACATCTACAGCACAGTGGAGATAAGAGCACATATACAGCACAGTGGAGATGAGAGCACATCTACAGCACAGTGGAGATGAGAGCACATCTACAGCACAGTGGAGATGAGAGCACATTTACAGCACAGGGGAGATGAGAGCACATCTACAGCACAGGGGAGATGAGAGCACATCTACAGCACAGTGGAGATGAGAGCACATCTACAGCACAGTGGAGATAAGAGCACATTTACAGCACAGTGGAGATGAGAGCACATCTACAGCACAGTGGAGATAAGAGCACATCTACAGCACAGTGGAGATGAGAGCACATCTACAGCACAGTTGAGATGAAAGCACATTTACAGCACAGGGGAGATGAGAGCACATCTACAGCACAGGGGAGATGAGAGCACATCTACAGCACAGGGGAGATGAGAGCACATCTACAGCACAGTGGAGATAAGAGCACATCTACAGCACAGTGGAGATGAGAGCACATCTACAGCACAGTGGAGATGAGAGCACATTTACAGCATAGGGGAGATGAGAGCACATCTACAGCACAGTGGAGATGACAGCACATCTACAGCACAGTGGAGATGAGAGCACATCTACAGCACAGGGGAGATGAGAGCACATTTACAGCACAGTTGAGATGAGAGCACATCTACAGCACAGGGGAGATGAGAGCACATTTACAGCACTGGGGAGATGAGAGCACATCTACAGCACAGTGGAGATGAGAGCACATCTACAGCACAGGGGAGATGAGAGCACATTTACAGCACAGTGGAGATGAGAGCACATCTACAGCACAGGGGAGATGAGAGCACATCTACAGCACAGTGGAGATGAGAGAGCAAATCCATTCAGGCATTTTCTAGAAACTATCAGCAGACACTTGCTAGTGCTGGGAGAGGGGCTTCATGAGCTCAATACATGAACGCGTGCATTTAACCAATCACCAATCACTGCACTTTGCTAGTGAGTCATCGGTTCATTTGAGTCAGTGATTAACAATCACTCTGTATCTCCATCCATTATGAATCTTCACATTCTCATCATTGTAGACTGCAATACAGATAAAGAATCAAACCCAAACAATAGGCTGGCGATCCCCTGGATAAGACTGTTTACCCAGAGCAGAATCATGAGCACACCAGGCCAGACATTACACTGAAGCTCTGAGCATTTGGAAGAAGTTGTCTGATCCCCATTTGACTCTTTGGCCATGTTGGCCTCACTGAGAGAAGGAGAGTGCAGGAGAGAATGAAGGAGAGAGTGAATCTCTAACTAAACCTCTCACCCAAAGCCTTTAGAGGAAGACAGGACACATGGATATTCAATAGTGAGGATGTGGACAACAAGCAGCAGGAAATGATGCAACACTGTAGCAGCTCTGTTCGGCCTGCACACTCACCCACAGGCTGTAGCAGCTCTGTTAGGCCTGCACACTCACCCACAGGCTGCAGCCGCTCTGTTAGGCCTGCACACTCACCCACAGGCTGTAGCAGCTCTGTTAGGCCTGCACACTCACCCACAGGCTGTAGCAGCTCTGTTAGGCCTGCACACTCACCCACAGGCTGCAGCCGCTCTGTTAGGCCTGCACACTCACCCACAGGCTGTAGCAGCTCTGTTAGGCCTGCACACTCACCCACAGGCTGTAGCAGCTCTGTTAGGCCTGCACACTCACCCACAGGCTGCAGCAGCTCTGTTAGGCCTGCACACTCACCCACAGGCTGCAGCAGCTCTGTTAGGCCTGCACACTCACCCACAGGCTGCAGCCGCTCTGTTAGGCCTGCACACTCACCCACAGGCTGTAGCAGCTCTGTTAGGCCTGCACACTCACCCACAGGCTGCAGCAGCTCTGTTAGGCGTGCACACTCACCCACAGGCTGTAGCAGCTCTGTTCGGCCTGCACACTCACCCACAGGCTGTAGCAGCTCTGTTCGGCCTGCACACTCACCCACAGGCTGTAGCAGCTCTGTTAGGCCTGCACACTCACCCACAGGCCGTAGCAGCTCTGTTAGGCCTGCACACTCACCCACAGGCTGCAGCCGCTCTGTTAGGCCTGCACACTCACCCACAGGCTGTAGCAGCTCTGTTAGGCCTGCACACTCACCCACAGGCTGCAGCAGCTCTGTTAAGCCTGCACACTCACCCACAGGCTGCAGCCGCTCTGTTAGGCCTGCACACTCACCCACAGGCTGTAGCAGCTCTGTTAGGCCTGCACACTCACCCACAGGCTGTAGCAGCTCTGTTAGGCCTGCACACTCACCCACAGGCTGTAGCAGCTCTGTTAGGCGTGCACACTCACCCACAGGCTGCAGCCGCTCTGTTAGGCCTGCACACTCACCCACAGGCTGTAGCAGCTCTGTTAGGCCTGCACACTCACCCACAGGCTGTAGCAGCTCTGTTAGGCCTGCACACTCACCCACAGGCTGTAGCAGCTCTGTTAAGCCTGCACACTCACCCACAGGCTGCAGCAGCTCTGTTAGGCCTGCACACTCACCCACAGGCTGTAGCAGCTCTGTTAGGCCTGCACACTCACCCACAGGCTGTAGCAGCTCTGTTAGGCCTGCACACTCACCCACAGGCTGCAGCAGCTCTGTTAGGCCTGCACACTCACCCACAGGCTGTAGCAGCTCTGTTAGGCCTGCACACTCACCCACAGGCTGTAGCAGCTCTGTTAGGCCTGCACACTCACCCACAGGCTGCAGCCGCTCTGTTAGGCCTGCACACTCACCCACAGGCTGTAGCAGCTCTGTTAGGCCTGCACACTCACCCACAGGCTGCAGCAGCTCTGTTAGGCCTGCACACTCAACCACAAGCTGTAGCAGCTCTATTAGCAGCTCAACTACAAGTTTTGAAATTTTATCTCTCCAAATTATCACTATTTAATTGAATTTAATGTAGCATCCAGTGTTACAGGAAAGTATGTTTAGAGAGGAAGTTCTGATGCAGCAGAACTAGTCCGTTTCACTGCCTTACAGAGTAGGAGGATGTGTGTCAGAAACCCAGCTTATCAAACCCAAACGCTTATCAATCCCATCTCACATTCCCCTTCCGCATTCAGCAGAGACAGATGGCCAACCTTCACCTCCTCAGGCACTCTGATACAGATGGTCCCTGAGCTGTCCTGTTGGGCCACATGCCTGCACTGCGGACCGAGTCAGGCCTTCATTTTGATTCTTGTTAAACCAGTGATGCTTTACTTCAAAAAGAGTTCAGTGTTTATATGATGTGAATGAAGAGATATACGCAAATGAAAAACACACATTGAAAGAAAAAATTCTAATTTCATCTCACAATTATCATTTAACACGTGTCTGGCAGGAAATAGAAATTAAAATGATTCATGCAAAAATAAATACTTGAAATGAGCTACTGGCAGAGCTTTGGTTGTATATAGCAGACATTCAGCAAAACAAAGGCCCATTTTTGCAAGGCAAATTTTACATACTTGGGAGTGATTCCCATACAGAACAACAAGCAAGTATGTAATTTAAAGCTCCACCCACCTCTGCCCTTTGCAAAGCCTATTCTCTGCTCAGTCAGAAACACCTGATGCATTGGGAAATGAACCTTTATAGAACCCATTGTTAGGGGGCTGTTCGTTCTGGAGAGGGAATCCTGGTTTACATATTTTAGGAATCCTGGTAAGATGCCAAGAATGCAGCTGAGTCCCTGCAAGGGGACAGAAACCATAATGCAGCTTTAAGAGAACCATAGCGTGTGACCTGCTTTCATTTGGCTGCACAGGACACCTGTACTACTCAAATGCCCCCCCCCCCCCCAGCCCCCAGGTCTCTTCTGCACTCCCCAGGTTTAACCCCCTAGGTCTGACATTTCATTTAAGGTGACTGGGGTAAGCTCCATCCTGAAATAACCTGGACACCCTGCTTATCTAGAACTTGTCCACACTCAGGGAGGTGTGTCCTCCTCAACCCCCCCCCCCCCCCCAGTACCCAGCCAGCTGGCTCCTCTTTTACCTGTGGTTAATGTGGGCGCTCGCCCTGTAGTGCGGCTGGCTGCTCCGTCCCCTCACATGACCTTGCCCCTGTCCTCATCATGCTTGTCTGACATTTGTCATTTGAGCCAATCTGCTCCTGCGCAGCACGGCAGAAATCTAAAAGGTAAATCTGTTTCCCTGTGTCTATCTGTGTCACATTTCTTCACATGCAATCACAGGTTTTTCTTTCCTCATACTTCTCTTGCTCTCTTTCCTTGTTTTAATCGCAAAATACGACAGAACCCCAGTGGAATGAGCCAATGCAACATGCCACTCACACAAGTCAGTCATTTCCTTCATTTCAAATTGCTTTTGAGCCGAGTTGCAATTTCTCCTAACTCTCAAACTGGGGAAATAAATTGACCTGCCTTGTCAATCATCTTGAAGGCTCATAAAATCTAATTTTAAGGCTTATTTTATCCGTAAGCATGCTCAACCCTGTGGCACATTTTTTACAATATGACCGGATTTGAAATATTTTATAGAGTGACAGTGTTGCAGTATCAGTGCAACAGTATTCACCGTTTGCCAGTCTTGCCCTGGCTGGCCCTGTAGATTCTCTCTTAACATAACTGCTATTAATAACTATGCACCGCATAACGGCTATTAATAATTACGCACCGCATAACTGCTATTAATAATTAAGCACCGCATAACTGCTATTAATAACTACGCACTGCATAACTGCTATTAACAATTATGCACCACACAACTGATATTAATAACTACGCACCGCATAACTGCTATTAACAATTACGCACCACATAACTGCTATTAATAACTATTACATTACATTACATTTATTTAGCAGACGCTTTTATCCAAAGCGACGCACTGCATAACTATGCACTGCATAACTGCTATTACGCACCATCTAATTGATATTAATAATTATGCACCGCATAACTGCTATTAACAATTACGCACCGCATAACTGCTATTAATAACTATGCACCGCATAACTGCTATTAATAATTACGCACTGTATAACTGCTATTAATAATTAAGCACCACATAACCGCTATTATGCACTGCGTAATTGATATTAATAATTATGCACCGCATAACTGCTATTAACAATTATGCATGGCATAACTGCTATTAATAATTATGCACCGCATAACTGCTATTAATAATTATGCACCGCATAACTGCTATTAATAATTATGCACCGCATAACAGCTATTAATAATTATGCACTGCATAACTGCTATTAACAATTACGCACCACAAAACTGGTATTAATAACTATGCAATGCATAACTGCTATTAATAATTACACACCACATAACTGCTATTAATAACTACGCACTGCATAACTGCTATTAACAATTACGCACCACATAACTGCCATTAATAACTACGCACCGCATAACTGCTATTAATAATTATGCACCACATAACTGCTATTAATAACTATCCCCCGCATAACTGCTAATAATTACGCACTGCATAAGTGCTATGAATAGTTACACACCGCATAACTGTCACATAAAGTAAGAGCTGCAGTGACTGTTGGAGCCACAGGTGGCGCAGTGGAGCAATTTTATAACAGTCAGTCGGTAGCTTGCTCGCTGTAATTGGGCCAGCTACCTGTCTTTTGTGTTGCTAATTAGAACTAGTTGGAACCAGTTTCACGTGTATATTAAGCGTGTTTGCAGCTCATCACTTCAGAGTGAGTTCTAATTCAACTAGTTCTAAATAGCAACACAAAAGACAGGTAGCTGGCCCAATTAGGCTACAGCGAGCAAGCTACCGACTGACTGCAAACAATTCAAAATAAACTATGCTACCGAGTGACTCCAATCTGTTCAATTAACTAAGAACAGTTGAAAGCAATGAAAAAAGATACGCTTATCTGAGTCCGAGTGTAGCCTAGACGATCCACGACGCAGCAATTATGCACTGTTACCAATGCGTGACTTCAAAACCGAGATACGTACCAAACCGTGACTTTTGTGTACCGTTACACCCCTAATAATCACAGGCTATTAGCACGGGGCATACCTAAATTTCACATTCATAATGAGCAGAGAATCTACCCACATCTCACAACCACAGGGAGCACAAGCCGGCCATTCAGCCTGGACAGGCAACAGCTGATTCCTGTGCCGCGGCTTTGCTAGAGAGCTACATAAATGCACCACCCACAAAAACGGCCACGTCACATGTTCATCCCAGTACTTCTGGGGCTGCCAGAATGTGTGAGCATGTGGGTAGAGATGTGCATGTGTGTGTGGGGGGTATAATCACTGGAGAGGCTTCCTCTGTCCCAGTCCTCTGGAGCTCCTCTGTGTTCTGTACTGACCATAATACAGGCGTACCATCCAGAACTTCATCTCAGGGCACAGGGAGGATATCATTTTTGCTGATGGACTGCAGGATCACACCCAGTACTGAGTCGATGTTATCCCCAACCTCCATGTCCAAGAATCTCCCTGAGGGACGCACATGCACAAGGTCAAACCACTCCGGAAGATTCTGTCTCTTACTGTATCTCAATCTGGCCAGATCCTGGGAAAGAATGAGTTTTGGGTTTGCAGTATTGGGGTCCAGAGGGAGTGGACTATACTGAATACTATCTTGCAGGCAGCCCAGGTGCTGGCAGCCAGTCTCGGCTCCCAAAACACCATCTGAATCTCCCAGCATGCAGTGGTTCTCCTTGTAATTCTGAAGGAGCAAAAGGCTGTCGGTTCCCACCATTTCCCCCCTGAGTGGCTCTGAGGGGGTGACTGCTCTTCCTGATCCTCTCCTTGGGGGGGGGGGGGGGGGGGGGGCTCCTCATCCCGCAATAACTGCAGAAGCTTCTCAATTCTTCTCCCCCCCCACCCCCACCTTTTACTTGCCCCTCTATGTGCTGGGCCAGTACTGCACGGTCTCGCTGTAGCCCCAAACTTACCAAGAGCCTCCAGCTTCATGCCCAGGGATTACAGTGTCACAGAGCTGGTCTCTGCCACCCATCAGCCTTTCTCCTTGGGACAGAAGGGATGGCCCCTGGGCTGCATGGATAAACCACACAGACCAGCTGCAGACTGAAGAACCTGAGTTTCCTGCTGGGTGATTGCTGGCTGTTTGTCCAGCAGACTGAAGAGCCTGAGTTGCCAAGTTACAATAAAAAATGCTGGCTATCTTAACCCACACAAACTAAACAAGCTCTATTCCAAAGCAATGCTACCCAATGTTTCCTAAATTATTTCATGTAACTTGGCCCTTTGTTTTTTCATCTTACCATCTGAAGAGAATGTATAACTTGGCATTTTTGTACATTGAAAACATTTTTTGTTGAGAAACAACTAACATGGAACAAGAAAATAAATTGGGGAAACAGAGGTGAAAGCATCTCACTAGTACTTCCTAGTTGCTGTATGTGCAGTTAGAGGAGGTGAGGTCAGAGAGGGCGGGTTCACACCCTGGCCACAGTGCCTTGAGTGGCAGTGTGGTCGAGCAGACAGCAGACTGCAGATTTCATGGGTTGTATTGGGCTGATTTAAGGAAGGACTCATCTAACATGCTCTTTGTACGGCCTTCTTCCCCCCAAACAGTTCAACAGTGAAAAACATCCTTCTTGTATCCATAGGAGCAAGACGAGTGAACATGCATTAAAGCAGAAACGCTACACAAATGTTGAAAGAGTGAATGTTACCGTGAAATCACTGATGGTGATTAAACTGGCTTACAGCTGCAAACCCCCCCCTCCCCCCCAGCACGGCGGACAATGTTTATTTTCATTTCAGTTTACGAGCCAAAGTAAAATATATCTTGTCCGAAGCTTTGCCGTGTAAAGCCGCAAAGATCCAACCTTAAACTGCATAAGTAACTTGCATGAGAAACTTATGCACCCCCGCCCATCCCCTCCCACAAACACAACCCCCCATGCCTGCAGATTAACACACCAGAATGCTGGCTGGTAAGCATGGCTTTGGCGTTAATTACAGACAGGATTGTTATGGGTCCCTGAAAAGAGCCGTTTTCAAATCGTTAACCCTATTTTAAGCATATTCACAGATGCTTTTCATTTGCTTGTTCTTTTGAATTAATGCACTTAAACTGGTTTAGTTTCCCACATCATTGTACAGAGAAAACCATTTAAAAAATGCTGTTTGTGGACATTAAGACATGCAGTTTCTTCCCCACAGTTACACTCAAACCCCAACCTGAGCTGTGGGCTGGGAGTCATGCAGGGTGACAGAATGTAACTAACTCTTTATGATTAAAAAAAACAAAGACGAAAGATAACCGATACACCACATTCTTATTATGCTTTAAAAAAGGGGATTAGATACATCATGCAGACCCAACTGCCATCACCTCAGCAGCACCAGAGAAGCAGCCAGATCGTGTACATCTGTAATTTCTGCTATCATAGCCAAGGCCCCTCATGACTTTCATCTCTGCAGAACTGATCTATAAACATCTGAAGTGGCAAAAAAATATGAAGGCAAAAAAGAACCCAAATGACCTCAACTTTGGTGCATAATGGCTGGGTGAACTAGCCTTTTGATAACTTGCCCCAATAATGCCCCAAGGGGTTTCAGAGCAGCTCTCAGCTCTGGTCATCAGTGGAATAGCAGTGACCCTACAGGCCCTGTGGCGGTTTGGAATAGCAGTGACCCTACAAGCCCTGTGGCGGTTTGGAATAGCAGTGAGGCTACAGGCCCTGTGGCGGTTTGGAATAGCAGTGACCCTACAGGCCCTGTGGCGGTTTGGAATAGCAGTGACCCTACAGGCCCTGTGGCGGTTTGGAATAGCAGTGACCCTACAGGCCCTGTGGCGGTTTGGAATAGCAGTGACCCTACAGGCCCCGTGGCGGTTTGGAATAGCAGTGACCCTACAGGCCCTGTGGCGGTTTGGAATAGCAGTGAGGCTACAGGCCCTGTGGCGGTTTGGAATAGCAGTGAGGCTACAGGCCCTGTGGCGGTTTGGAATAGTAGTGACCCTACAAGCCCTGTGGAGGTTTGGACTCTGTGGGATTCTGGGATTAGCCCCCTGCTGGGTACAACTGGATGGTGTTCCAAATATGTGTGTGTGTGTGTGTGTGTGTGTGTGTGTGTGTGTGTGTGTGTGTGTGTGTGTGTGTGTGTGTGTGTGTGTGTGTGTGTGTGTGTGTGTGTGTGTGTGTGTGTGTGTGTGTGTGTGTGTGTGTGTGTGTGCGTGTGTGTGTGTGCGTGTGTGTGTGTGTACACACTGTAACTGTTGCAGCTGCCTCACACATCTTCCCTTCATTAAGCAAACTGTCCCACATTCCCCATTTGGGTCATAGACCATGATTCAGTATTTACTGGTGGCTCACTTTCAGGCACAGTGTGAGCACAGAAGAGAACTGAGATATTTTCAGAAGACCTGCGATTATCTCACCCTCCTGACCATCTGAATATATACCTGACCAAACACCTTCAAAACAAATCGAGTGTTGGTTCCCTGTGTCATATGACTGCACAAGATTTCACCTGACTTTAAGAAGAGGAAACGGTGACTGTACATTCAATTCACAACCCTAAACTTATCATATTTAACTGCCAACACAACCTAACATTTTATGTATGTATCTGCCAACATAGCCCTAAACTTACCATATTTAACTGGCAATCCACTGTCGCATTTCTCTGGCTCGACCAACATATTTTGACAGCATTTTATTTCTCTTCCTTAAAGATTATATCTCGCACAACCGGTTTCAGCAGACATATCCTTAAAGAGTACTGGATTTCCTGAAATGTGATTGACTGAGTTAATGAGAACATGTGCAGGGTGCTTTGGGTCCTGAGCGCTTTACGGTTGACAGTAGAGAGGTGGCAGCTGAACATGTGCAGGGTGCTTTGGGTCCTGAGCACTTTATGGTTTACAGTAGAGAGGTGGCAGCTGAACATATGCAGGGTGCTTTGGGTCCTGAGCACTTTACGGTTTACAGTAGAGAGGTGCAGCTGAACATGTGCAGGGTGCTTTGGGTCCTGAGCACTTTATGGTTTACAGTAGAGAGGTGGCAGCTGAACATATGCAGGGTGCTTTGGGTCCTGAGCGCTTTACGGTTGACAGTAGAGAGGTGGCAGCTGAACATGTGCAGGGTGCTTTGGGTCCTGAGCACTTTACGGTTTACAGTAGAGAGGTGGCAGCTGAACATGTGCAGGGTGCTTTGGGTCCTGAGCACTTTACGGTTTACAGTAGAGAGGTGGCAGCTGAACATGTGCAGGGTGCTTTGGGTCCTGAGCACTTTACGGTTTACAGTAGAGAGGTGCAGCTGAACATGTGCAGGGTGCTTTGGGTCCTGAGCACTTTATGGTTTACAGTAGAGAGGTGGCAGCTGAACATATGCAGGGTGCTTTGGGTCCTGAGCGCTTTACGGTTGACAGTAGAGAGGTGCAGCTGAACATGTGCAGGGTGCTTTGGGTCCTGAGCACTTTATGGTTTACAGTAGAGAGGTGGCAGCTGAACATGTGCAGGGTGCTTTGGGTCCTGAGCACTTTATGGTTTACAGTAGAGAGGTGGCAGCTGAACATGTGCAGGGTGCTTTGGGTCCTGAGCACTTTACGGTTTACAGTAGAGAGGTGGCAGCTGAACATGTGCAGGGTGCTTTGGGTCCTGAGCACTTTACGGTTGACAGTAGAGAGGTGCAGCTGAACATGTGCAGGGTGCTTTGGGTCCTGAGCACTTTATGGTTTACAGTAGAGAGGTGGCAGCTGAACATATGCAGGGTGCTTTGGGTCCTGAGCACTTTACGGTTTACAGTAGAGAGGTGGCAGCTGGCCGTTTCCCTGAAGCAGAGGGAATGTTAATCTGAACAGATTCTGCTTTATATCTCACTGGAGGGATTAATTTCTTAAAGCCACTCAACTTCCACCATGGAATTCCACTGATAAAGGTGAGACATGCTTCTGACCAACATAAAGCTTCTTTCTTTTACAAACCGCAATCATTATCAGATGGCTCCTCAATATACATTTTTCTAACCAACACAGTACTATCACAGCTCAAATTTGATTTAAACACGGTTTCAAATCAAATGGGGCTGCAGACTAGTGCTAGTGGGGTGTCATGTGGGTGCCAGTGGGGTGACCTCAGAGGAAAGAAAGCAGAGAAAGAGATGCCTTAACCTTTAACCCCTAATCATACTGACAAGGTTGGGGATCCCATTAAACCCACACCATACACTGCATGTGTGTGTGTGTGTGTGTGTGTGTGTGTGTGTATGTGCTCGTATGGGCTATCGCTGCTTCTACATGCGTGAACATTTCACTCAGTGCCACAATTTTATATTTTCTTCCTCTAATGAAGGCCAGTAGGCCTTTGTATGGGTCCTGATGTGTGAGGTTTTATCTGTGAGCCAGCCTGCTGCTGTCCCTTTATACAGCACATGGTGTGTGAGGTTTTATCTGTGAGCCAGCCTGCTGCTGCACCTTTATACAGCACATGGTGTGTGAGGTAATCAATGGGCACACTTCCCCCCCTTTAAATATTACTCAATACCACAGCAATGCCCAGCTTTATGCCATTATCGACTGTGGGCGCCAATCTCCTAGGTACTCTGACCTCAGCACCAGCAAGTATGAGGAAACAGTCGTGGCTATAACATTTATATCAAAAGCAAATAGTCTTCCAGTGAAATCAGCCCTTTGTCTAACTTTTTTTTTTTTAACTTGAAACCAATTCTGTATTTTTTCTTTCACGAAAAATTGGAGTTTGAAGTTGTCAAAGAGTTTATGAAAAAGAACCTTTGAGTCAATTAAAGCATTAAACACTAATAAACACTTAAACACGATTGTTTTCACAAAGTTGTAAGATCACCCTTTTATTCTGCAGGTATTATTTTGCCTGTTGTAATGTTGCCACATTCAATCCTTTGTTGTTCTTTGTTGTCCTTTGTTGCCCTATTCAATGCTTTGTTTTTTTTCCCACATTCAATCCTTTGGTACCCCCCCCCCCAAATTGAATCCTTTGTTTTTTTTGCCACATTCAATCCTTTGTTTTTTTGCCATGATCAATCCTTTGTTTTATGCCACATTTAATCCTTTGTTTTTTCCTGGTAAAACAGGGAAGCATTTATTTCCATATTTGGGCTAATATACGTCTGTGAGAACACAGGTGCTGTAATCCAGTTAGTCATGTGACCTTATAAACATAAACAGAATCTGCCCCCCCCCCCCTCCACTATGACTCATGGTTAGCTTAAGGTAAACTGCTGTCATGGCAACAGGACACCTGCAGGGAAAGGTGTGCCAGAGAACAAGGTGTTAGGATGTACGGAGCAACAGGGACCATGTACATTATAATGGCTCTGAACAAGAATGCAAAACATTAATGCTCTAAAGCCTGACATGGTTTATCCAACAGCAACAACACATTTAGGACACATTAATCCTGGGAATGTAACTATGAACAAAAGCATACAAATGTCACTGGAAGTGCAAGAGATAGGAATCTAATGTCACATACAAACCAGTGTGGGACACTGATCAGAGCATTGGGCTTGTGTCCAAGAAAATGGGGATTTTGTTCCTGCTGTTAATTAACTGGGCTTTTAAACAGATATTCCATTTGATTGATGGAGAGATTAATTACAGGGAAGAGCACCATTGGTGTAGTTCTGGGAACTCATGCAAATATATAAACAGCGTGCAGGTGGAGAGAGAGAGAAAAACACTGAGCGGAACGATGGACCCTGCTCTGCAAAGCATATGAAGAACACAGACTGTTCACCTGTATTACACCTGCAGGCTGTTCACTTGTATTAAACCTGCAGACTGTTCACCTGTATTAAACCTGCAAATTGTTCACCTGTAGTACACCTGCAGGTAGGGCTGGGCGATATATCGCAACGATAATTATCGATTGCAATAACGGCCGTTGCCAGCATGTGGGGTATTGCCTTTTTTTTCTTTAATTATACCTGATGCGGTAGTAATCTAAACTTCAAAACCCGTGTGAAATTCTTCCGGGGAAAAAAACGTCATCACTGTCTACTGCGCGTTGATAAGACGGACAATCACAGAAAGGCGTTGCACCTTTCATGCGATTGAAAAAACACATCACATGATCACGTGAAAGCTGTATGATCTTGCTGCTGGTTGGCTGTCTTATCAACACTCAATAGATATCAGCGGTGATGTTTTTTTCCGGATGCATTTCACGCGGCCTCTGAAGTTTGGATGTTTACTGCCGTATATTGGGTATACTTAAAGAAAAAAAGACGAAAAGAAAGGTGCCCCACACGGTGGCAACGTCCGTTATTGCATTCGATAATTATCGATGTTGTATATCGCCCAGCCCTACCTGCAGGCTGTTCACCTGTATTAAACATGCAGGCTGTTCACCTGTATTAAACCTGCAGACTGTTCGCCTGTATTAAACCTGCAGACTGTTCGCCTGTATTAAACCTGCAGACTGTTCGCCTGTATTAAACCTGCAGACTGTTCGCCTGTATTAAACCTGCAGGCTGTTCACCTGTATTAAACCTGCAGACTGTTCGCCTGTATTAAACCTGCAGGCTGTTCGCCTGTATTAAACCTGCAGACTGTTCGCCTGTATTAAACCTGCACGCTGTTCGCCTGTATTAAACCTGCAGACTGTTCGCCTGTATTAAACCTGCAGACTGTTCGCCTGTATTAAACCTGCAGGCTGTTCACCTGTATTAAACCTGCAGACTGTTCATCTGTATTAAACCTGCAGACTGTTCACCTGTATTAAACCTGCAGGCTGTTCGCCTGTATTAAACCTGCAGGCTGTTCGCCTGTATTAAACCTGCAGACTGTTCGCCTGTATTAAACCTGCAGACTGTTCGCCTGTATTAAACCTGCAGGCTGTTCACCTGTATTAAACCTGCAGACTGTTCATCTGTATTAAACCTGCAGACTGTTCACCTGTATTAAACCTGCAGGCTGTTCACCTGTATTAAACCTGCAGACTGTTCGCCTGTATTAAACCTGCAGGCTGTTCACCTGTATTATACCTGCATACTGTTCGCCTGTATTAGACCTGCAGGCTGTTCACCTGTATTAAACCTGCAGACTGTTCACCTGTATTATACCTGCATACTGTTCGCCTGTATTAGACCTGCAGGCTGTTCACCTGTATTAAACCTGCAGACTGTTCGCCTGTATTAAACCTGCAGACTGTTCGCCTGTAGTAAACCTGCAGACTGTTCATCTGTATTACACCTGCATACTGTTCACCTGTATTAAACCTGCAGACTGTTCACCTGTATTAAACCTGCAGACTGTTCACTTGTATTAAACCTGCAGACTGTTCATCTGTATTACACCTGCATACTGTTCACCTGTATTAAACCTGCAGACTGTTCACCTGTATTAAACCTGTAGGCTGTTCACCTGTATTAAACCTGCAGGCTGTTTATCTGTATTATACCTGCAGACTGTTCACCTGTATTAAACCTGCACGCTGTTCGCCTGTATTAAACCTGCAGACTGTTCGCCTGTATTAAACCTGCAGGCTGTTCACCTGTATTAAACCTGCAGACTGTTCATCTGTATTAAACCTGCAGACTGTTCACCTGTATTAAACCTGCAGGCTGTTCGCCTGTATTAAACCTGCAGGCTGTTCGCCTGTATTAAACCTGCAGACTGTTCGCCTGTATTAAACCTGCAGACTGTTCGCCTGTATTAAACCTGCAGGCTGTTCACCTGTATTAAACCTGCAGACTGTTCATCTGTATTAAACCTGCAGACTGTTCACCTGTATTAAACCTGCAGGCTGTTCACCTGTATTAAACCTGCAGACTGTTCGCCTGTATTAAACCTGCAGGCTGTTCACCTGTATTATACCTGCATACTGTTCGCCTGTATTAGACCTGCAGGCTGTTCACCTGTATTAAACCTGCAGACTGTTCACCTGTATTATACCTGCATACTGTTCGCCTGTATTAGACCTGCAGGCTGTTCACCTGTATTAAACCTGCAGACTGTTCGCCTGTATTAAACCTGCAGACTGTTCGCCTGTAGTAAACCTGCAGACTGTTCATCTGTATTACACCTGCATACTGTTCACCTGTATTAAACCTGCAGACTGTTCACCTGTATTAAACCTGCAGACTGTTCACTTGTATTAAACCTGCAGACTGTTCATCTGTATTACACCTGCATACTGTTCACCTGTATTAAACCTGCAGACTGTTCACCTGTATTAAACCTGTAGGCTGTTCACCTGTATTAAACCTGCAGGCTGTTTATCTGTATTATACCTGCATACTGTTCACCTGTATTAAACCTGCAGACTGTTCACCTGTATTAAACCTGCAGACTGTTCATCTCTATTACACCTGCATACTGTTCACCTGTATTAAACCTGCAGACTGTTCACCTGTATTCAACCTGTAGGCTGTTCACCTGTATTAAACCTGCAGGCTGTTTATCTGTATTATACCTGCATACTGTTCACCTGTATTAAACCTGCAGACTGTTCACCTGTATTAAACCTGCAGACTGTTCATCTGTATTACACCTGCATACTGTTCACCTGTATTAAACCTGCAGACTGTTCACCTGTATTAAACCTGTAGGCTGTTCACCTGTATTAAACCTGCAGGCTGTTTATCTGTATTACACCTGCATACTGTTCACCTGTAGTACACCTGCAGACTGTTCGCCTGTATTAAACCTGCAGACTGTTCACCTGTATTAAACCTGCAGACTGTTCGCCTGTATTAAACCTGCAGACTGTTCGCCTGTATTAAACCTGTAGGCTGTTCACCTGTATTAAACCTGCAGGCTGTTTATCTGTATTACACCTGCATACTGTTCACCTGTATTAAACCTGCAGACTGTTCACCTGTATTAAACCTGCAGACTGTTCATCTATATTACACCAGCATACTGTTGTCCTGTATTAAACCTGCAGACTGTTCACCTGTATTAAACCTGCAGGCTGTTTATCTGTATTACACCTGCAGGCTGTTCACATGAATTACACCTGCAGACTGTTCATCTGTATTACACCTGCATACTGTTCACCTGTATTAAACCTGCAGACTGTTCACCTGTATTAAACCTGCAGGCTGTTTATCTGTATTACACCTGCAGGCTGTTCACATGAATTACACCTGCAGACTGTTCATCTGTATTACACCTGCATACTGTTCACCTGTATTAAACCTGCAGACTGTTCACCTGTATTAAACCTGTAGGCTGTTCACCTGTATTAAACCTGCAGACTGTTCACCTGTATTAAACCTGCAGGCTGTTTATCTGTATTATACCTGCAGACTGTTCGCCTGTATTAAACCTGCACGCTGTTCGCCTGTATTAAACCTGCAGACTGTTCGCCTGTATTAAACCTGCAGACTGTTCGCCTGTATTAAACCTGCAGGCTGTTCACCTGTATTAAACCTGCAGACTGTTCATCTGTATTAAACCTGCAGACTGTTCACCTGTATTAAACCTGCAGGCTGTTCGCCTGTATTAAACCTGCAGGCTGTTCGCCTGTATTAAACCTGCAGACTGTTCGCCTGTATTAAACCTGCAGACTGTTCGCCTGTATTAAACCTGCAGGCTGTTCACCTGTATTAAACCTGCAGACTGTTCATCTGTATTAAACCTGCAGACTGTTCACCTGTATTAAACCTGCAGGCTGTTCACCTGTATTAAACCTGCAGACTGTTCGCCTGTATTAAACCTGCAGGCTGTTCACCTGTATTATACCTGCATACTGTTCGCCTGTATTAGACCTGCAGGCTGTTCACCTGTATTAAACCTGCAGACTGTTCACCTGTATTATACCTGCATACTGTTCGCCTGTATTAGACCTGCAGGCTGTTCACCTGTATTAAACCTGCAGACTGTTCGCCTGTATTAAACCTGCAGACTGTTCACCTGTAGTAAACCTGCAGACTGTTCATCTGTATTACACCTGCATACTGTTCACCTGTATTAAACCTGCAGACTGTTCACCTGTATTAAACCTGCAGACTGTTCACTTGTATTAAACCTGCAGACTGTTCATCTGTATTACACCTGCATACTGTTCACCTGTATTAAACCTGCAGACTGTTCACCTGTATTAAACCTGTAGGCTGTTCACCTGTATTAAACCTGCAGGCTGTTTATCTGTATTATACCTGCATACTGTTCACCTGTATTAAACCTGCAGACTGTTCACCTGTATTAAACCTGCAGACTGTTCATCTCTATTACACCTGCATACTGTTCACCTGTATTAAACCTGCAGACTGTTCACCTGTATTCAACCTGTAGGCTGTTCACCTGTATTAAACCTGCAGGCTGTTTATCTGTATTATACCTGCATACTGTTCACCTGTATTAAACCTGCAGACTGTTCACCTGTATTAAACCTGCAGACTGTTCATCTGTATTACACCTGCATACTGTTCACCTGTATTAAACCTGCAGACTGTTCACCTGTATTAAACCTGTAGGCTGTTCACCTGTATTAAACCTGCAGGCTGTTTATCTGTATTACACCTGCATACTGTTCACCTGTAGTACACCTGCAGACTGTTCGCCTGTATTAAACCTGCAGACTGTTCACCTGTATTAAACCTGCAGACTGTTCGCCTGTATTAAACCTGCAGACTGTTCGCCTGTATTAAACCTGTAGGCTGTTCACCTGTATTAAACCTGCAGGCTGTTTATCTGTATTACACCTGCATACTGTTCACCTGTATTAAACCTGCAGACTGTTCACCTGTATTAAACCTGCAGACTGTTCATCTATATTACACCAGCATACTGTTGTCCTGTATTAAACCTGCAGACTGTTCACCTGTATTAAACCTGCAGGCTGTTTATCTGTATTACACCTGCAGGCTGTTCACATGAATTACACCTGCAGACTGTTCATCTGTATTACACCTGCATACTGTTCACCTGTATTAAACCTGCAGACTGTTCACCTGTATTAAACCTGCAGGCTGTTTATCTGTATTACACCTGCAGGCTGTTCACATGAATTACACCTGCAGACTGTTCATCTGTATTACACCTGCATACTGTTCACCTGTATTAAACCTGCAGACTGTTCACCTGTATTAAACCTGTAGGCTGTTCACCTGTATTAAACCTGCAGACTGTTCACCTGTATTAAACCTGCAGGCTGTTCACCTGTATTACACTGCATACTGTTCATCTGTATTAAACCTGCAGACTGTTCACCTGTATTACACCGGCACTGACAGGCTGTTCACCTGGGCTGCATTCGGATCTGAATTTTATAATTTCATCCTGTCGTTCCCTTCCCTTGCCCCAGGATGAAATATGGCAGCCACACCAAGTGGGATTCACTTTCAATTTACAAAAGGGGAGGGAGCAATTATATTCCCTCCCTCGTTTATCCTCCGTTCCACCAAGGCTATAAAATGCAAGCTTCTAGCAAGAAGGGAATCCCACAATGCAATGCTCCACACGTGAAGAGAGGATGGGTCAGTCAGTGCACAGCTGTCAAATGGAGTAGGCAATATTTTTTTTTTCATAGCATTTGGAAAACAAATTTGGAAAAAAATTGAGTTTGGGAGGTTCCTGAATAATTCATGAGGGCATGTTGAGGGATTAACAATTGAGAATTTAACTTTGTCAGATCCTTTAGCCTACATATTTTTGGGTTTGTGTTTTTGAGTGAGGTTTTCTCATGAACTATTCATGAACCTTCCAAAGTCACATGGAGCAGAGGTTGCTATGGGGTAGCACTATATCGGTTGCGAGGGCCATTCAGTTCTGTTTCGGTTTTTTCCTCACCCATCCTCCCTTGCAGAGCAAGTCATACATTTTATCACAAAATAGCTCACTCAAGGGAAGAGAGTAAGGAAAAGGAATGTGATAAAGTGGATCTGAATGCAGCCCTGTATTACACCTGCAAAAGCACAAAGCAAGGGGACATCTCACAAGTGCTGGAGGCAGGTGTCCATGTGGGTTGTGCAGGAGGGAACCGGAGAAAGCCAGTTGTAACTGGGTCCAGTTTTTCTGAATAGGGCCCAGTCCCATTTCAATCCCCCACTAATTGGACAGTAAACTTTTGCCAGCTGCACTCAATGAGCCTGTAAAGCTCCCATTCGGTCAGAGCTAGAGAAAGAGGCTTAACATAGCAACACCACAGCAGGACTGTAAACGTGCTCGCAAGCACTCTCATTCACTCTTTGCGCTCTTAGTGCTGAGGAGCTTATTACTATTTTTGACTCTACATGTAACAATATTTTGGACTCTGTTGCTCCTTTTAGACTTAGACGCACTAAAGCACTTTCTGAGCCGTGGTTGAATGATTCCACCCGCGCTCCCAGACGCGCATGTCGGCGTGCTGAGAGAAAGTGGAAGAAGGACAAACTCCACGTCTCCTTAGAAATCTTAAGGGTCTGTTTATCAGACTATCAGAGAGCCGTTTAAAACTGCTAAAATGGAGAATTTATCCAACCTTGTCTCCAATAACAGTCATAAGCCCCAAGTTCTTTTTAATATTTTTAATTCTCTTGTAAATCCCTGTGATATTTCTCCCATTGTGCCATCGCCTACTCTTTGTGAAAACTTTCTTAAAGAAAATCTCTGCTCTGTAGGTCAGCTGCTCACACCTTCACTGCCCCAAACCGTTTGCCTTTGCATATTAGATCTGCCCAGACCCTAGAGGTTTTTAAGTCCTTATTGAACTCACCTTTTCTCCCTGGCTTTCAGTTCAGGTTGAGCTAGACACCCTTGTAATTGTATTTTATGTGTACTTTTTCTTACTGTATTGTATTACGTGTACTGTTTTGTAACCTACTGTTTATTGACCTGTACAGCACTTTAGTCGACCGTTGGTTGTTTTAAATGTGCTCTATAAATAAAGTTTGAGTTTGAGTTTGAGTTTATATACTGGACTTGCTTCTGGCTTAGCAGGTTCCCACAGAATCACCCCAGTATGATGGAGCACCCTTATTCTCAGGGGGGTACCCTGATACCCTGAAAAATTGCAGGGTTATTGCATTAAAATGGCCCCCTTGTTAAGATTTTGACACAGAGTAAACAGAAACCTGATATTTTGGCTGCTTTGGCTTCTCTGTGGTGGCACACAATCCTGGCTGTGTATGAGACACATGAAGGGTTAAGTTGGTTACAGTACAAACTTAATAAATCTCAAGTATCTAGGTTTATCATACAACAGTCCACCATTTTGGCTCTTGCCATGGTTCCACCAGCCTGCAGTGCATTGTGGGGAGATTTATATAGTGGGAGCCATGTTCAGTGGAGCTCCAGTCAGACCTGCCGTGCCTCTCTTTAAAAGACCAGTCAAGGGGGATAATTAAGCCCCAGTGGTTGAATAGACAGCCCTGGATAAAGCCAAACTCTCACAGGGACACAAATGCAGGAAGTCTGTCTGTTCTCCTGCCCATGTAGCTGAACTGAAGAAAGCAGGTAATAAACGGCCCACATCCTGTTCTAACATTCCAACACTGCTTTATGAAAAAGGACCACATCCTGTTCTAACTTTCTAACATACTTCTTTCATGGTTTGTTAAGGGGCACTGACATATTCTCATTGGTTCCTGTATGCATTGGTCAAATAGGCCGAGCAGATCAGCATTCAACAGCAGTGTGAAGATGAGGGAGCATCTCATTGTATGATTCGTACAATGTATGAACATAGGATGAACACAGGCCCCTCAAACAGCACAGAGTATGAACACAGGCCCACAGCAGCACAGAGTATAAACACAGGTCCAGAGCTATACTAAGTATAAACACAAACCTCTCTGAAACAGCACAGAGTATGGACACAGGCCCAGAGCAGTGTAGAGTATAAACACAAACCCAGAGATGCACAGAGTATAACACAGGCCCAGAGCAGCACAGTATGAACACAGGCCCCTCAGAAATGGCACAGAATATGAACACAGGCCCAGAGCTGCACAGAGTATAAACACAGGCCCAGAGCTGCACAGAGTACAAACACAGGTCCAGAGCAGCATAGAGTACAAACACAGGCCCAGAGCAGCATAGAGTACAAACACAGGCCCAGAGCAGCATAGAGTACAAACACAGGTCCAGAGCAGCATAGAGTACAAACACAGGTCCAGAGCAGCATAGAGTACAAACACAGGCCCAGAGCAGCATAGAGTACAAACACAGGCCCAGAGCAGCACAGTATAAAAACAGGCCCAGAGCAGAATAAAGTACAAACACAGGCCCAGAGCAGCACAGGATAAACACAAGCCCAGAGCAGCATAGAGTATTAACACAGGCCCAGAGCAGCACAGTATTAACACAGGCCCAGAGCAGCACAGTATGAACACAGGCCCCTCAGAAATGGCACAGAATATGAACACAGGCCCAGAGCTGCACAGAGTATAAACACAGGCCCAGAGCTGCACAAGTACAAACACAGGTCCAGAGCAGCACAGGATGAACACAGGCCCCTCAAACAGCACAGAGTATAAACACAGGCCCAGAGCTGCACAGAGTATAAACACAGGTCCAGAGCAGCATAGAGTACAAAAACAGACCCAGAGCAGCATAGAGTACAAACACAGGCCCAGAGCAGCACAGTATAAACACAGGCCCAGAGCAGCACAGGATGAACACAAGCCCAGAGCAGCATAGAGTATAAACACAGGCCCAGAGCAGCATAGAGTACAAACACAGGTCCAGAGCAGCACGGCATGATCACAGGCCCCTCAAAGAGCACAGAGTATGAACACAGGCCCACAGCAGCACAGAGTATAAACACAGGCCCAGAGCTGCACAGAGTATAAACACAGACCCCTCTGAAATAGCACAGAGTATAAATACAGGCCCAGAGCAGGACAGGATGAACACAGGCCCCTCAAACAGCACAGAGTATGAACACAGGCTGAGAACAGGGCTTCATTGGAGATTATATTGCTGTCCCAACGCGTTTTGGGTGATCAGCAAACGAGTCCTCCTCCTGTGCACTCGGATATCCCCGTTGTACCTGCGCCGGCTGCCTTACGCCTTCCCCCGAAAAAAGCGCTTTAAAAGACGGGGAAAGCGGGGGTGGTGTGCTTGTAAGACTTAAGGCCTACCTGACAGCCTCTTCAGTGACCGATCCACGCTCCGGGCTGCCACTATGCTCCCGCTGTCCGCCACTCAAGTGGTCGGTGGATCCGCCCTGTCTCCCCGGAGCCGCAGGCCCTACTGGGCCCGCTGATGGGACCTGTTCCACCTGCCCTGCTGACAGCCCTTGGCCCGCACTCAGACGCGGCGTTGGCCATGCCTACCTCCGCCCACTGAGACGCGCTGCATCATCATCTAGCCTGGAGCTAAACCTTCGCATGGCTCTGATAATTGCTAGGTCAGTAGTAAAGAAAACGTTCCTGCTGAATGACTTCTTCACCTTTCGTGAACTGGATTTTATGTTCCTGACGGAAACCTGGCTCCACACAGGCGAGTATACACCACTCTCCAAACTCCTTCCTCCTGACTGTTCATTCTTCAGCTCCCCTCGCACCACTGGCAATGGTGGGGGGATAGCCTCAGTGTTCAGATCTAATCTCCAGTGCCGACTGTTTCATCCTGCTATCAGCTATTCTAGCTTTGAGCTGCAGATGTTTTGTTCTGAACCTGTCCCCTCCTGTGCTTTGCGCTGTCGTTTATCGTCCGCCAAAACACAATAAGGACTTCATTAATGACTTTGCCGACTGTCGGGGATCACGGTGAAATACGATCATGTTTTAATCTTAGGTGATTTTAATGTCCATGTGTGTTGCGAATCACGACCTCTGGTCAGGGATTTCTTGAATCTTCTTGATTCGTTTAATCTCACCCAATCCGTAACTGGCGCGACACACGAAAAGGGTCACACATTGGATCTTGTGCTATCGTACGGTCTATCTGTTTCTGTAAATGAAATCTGTGCAACAACATGTATCTCAGACCATCTACCTGTTTTGTTTACAACATCAGTCCCGTGCTCGGTAGTTAAATCATGTGCCCCTGCACGCAGCCTGCGCTCGATTAACCCTTTGACTGCATCACAGTTTTCTGATATTTTTAACGATTCCCTGTTTTTGTGCGTTGGATGTAAATTGTGCTCTCAGTGCTGAGAGCTTATTTCCATGTTTGATTCTACATGTACTGAAATATTGGACACTGTTGCTCCTCTCAGGCTCAGACGCACCAAAGCTCTTTCCGGAGCCGTGGCTTAATGACTCCACTCGCGCTCTCAGACGCGCATGCAGGCGCGCTGAGAGAAAATGGAAAAAGGATAAACTCCACGTCTCCCTAGAAATCCTACGTGACTGCCTATCCGACTACCAGAGAGCTGTCAAAGCTGCCAAAACTGACTATATTGCTACTTTAGTCTCCAATAACAGCCACAAGCCTCAGGTTCTTTTTAATGTCCTTAATTCTCTTATTAATCCCTGTGATGTTTCTCCTATTGTGCCATCGCCTACTCTCTGTGAAAGTTTCTTAAATTTTTTATTGATAAAGTCTCTGCTCTTAGGCCTGTAAATATGTGTGTCACCCCTGACCCTGCTCCCTCTCTGTGTTCTGCTGTCCTCAACCAGTTTGAGCCTGTGTCCCTCTCCTCACTCTCAGATGTAGTCATGCATCTGCGGCCTACAAACTGCCCCTCAGATAGCATTCCCTCTCGCCTTCTCAGAGACGTCTTCGATTCGGTTGGAGCAAGTATTTTACTGTTGATTAATACCTGTATCAGCTCAGGATGTGTCCCAGCTGCCTTCAAACACGCTGTGGTGTAGCCTTTAATCAAGAAGAAAAACCTCGACCCCTCTATTCTTTCTAATTTTAGGCCTATCTCTCAGCTACCTTTTCTGTCCAAGGTCCTGGAGAGAGTAGTTTATGTCCAGTTGCAGTCGTTTTTAGCGAATAATGGCATCCACAAAAAGTTGCAGTCTGGCTTCAAATCGAAACACAGCACTGAAACAGCCCTTCTGAGAGTTTTTAATGATCTGACCCTAGCCGCTGATTCAGGTAACCCTGCTTTTTTGGTGCTCCTGGACCTGACAGCTGCCTTCGATACTGTGGACCATGGGGTCCTGTTGTCACGGCTCGAGCAGTGTGTGGGCATCACAGGCTCTGCACTCGATTGGTTCCGGTCGTACCTGACAGACCGGAGCTTCTCAGTGCAGTTAGGTGAATTCTCCTCTGCTGTGGCCCCTCTCACCTGCGGAGTTCCTCAGGGCTCCATTTTGGGCCCCATCCTCTTTTTACTGTACATGCTGCCCTTGGGATTAATCTTTGCTAGACATAATGTCTCCTTCCACTGCTTCGCTGATGATGTACAGATGTATCTGCCTTTAGAAACCAAAAACAAGGACTCAATGCAGCCATTGCTGGATTGTTTAAGAGACATCAAATCCTGGATGTGCCTGAATTTCTTAAACCTCAATGAGAGCAAGACTGAGATAATTTTTTTTGGACATGTTTCTCCAGTTTTTCCTGATATCCTGGGCCCTCTAAGTTCCAACATCCGTTCCTCTGTGAAGAACCTCGGAGTGACCTTTGATAGCGGCTTCAATTTTGACAGGTTATCTGTAGTAAAAACCAGCTTTTTCCAGCTAAGACTCCTAGCCAAGACAAAGTCCTACCTCTCCCTGAAAGATCTAGAGAGGGTAATTCATGCCCTTATTACCTCGAGGTTGGACTACTGTAACTCCCTGTACATGGGCATTGACCTGTCCTCACTCAGACGCCTGCAGCTGGTCCAAAATGCAGCTGCTCGCCTCCTCACTGGCAAGAAAAAGCGTGACCACATCACTCCAGTGCTGGCCTCACTCCACTGGCTCCCTGTCTGCTTTCGAATCAATTTTAAGCTTTTGCTTGTTTGAGAGTTGCTTGTTTTTAAAGCCCTAAATGCGCTGGCCCCTCTCTACCTCGCCGAGCTCCTGTACCGCCATGCTCCAACCAGAGCCTTAAGGTCAGCTGACCAGTTGCTGCTGGATGTGCCCAAAACTAGGCTAAAGACCAGAGGTGACCGAGCCTTTGCGGCGGCTGCCCCTAGGCTCTGGAATAGCTTGCCTCTCTATATTAGATCTGCCCAGACCCTAGGGATTTTTAAATCTTCCTTGAAGACCCACTTTTTCTCCCTTGCCTTCAACTCAAGTGGAGCATGACACCCTGGCAATTGTGTGTTTTGTTTTGTACTGTTGGTTTTATTCTTTGTCTGCTTGTATTTCATTTGTGTAATGTATTTGATTATTTTATTTATCTGACCACTTGTACAGCACTTTGGTTCGACCGCAGTCGTTTTTAAATGAGCTCTATAAATAAATTTTGACTTGACTTGACTTGAGAGCAGCACAGAATGAACACAGGCCCTTCAAACACCACAGAGTATGAACACAGGCCCAGAGCAGCACAGCATGAACACAGGCCCCTCAAACAGCACAGAGTATAAACACAGGCACAGAGCAGCACAGAGTATAAACACAGGCCCAGAGCTGCACAGACTATGAACACAGACCCAGAGCAGCACAGAGTATAAACACAGGCCCAGAGCAGCACAGTATGAACACAGGCCCAGATCAGTGTAGAGTATATACAGCATGAGCATTTTTATCATTTAATAATTGTGACTCAAACACTTCGAATTAAATTCTGATTAATCAGCCACCATCATCAGAAGCTTTTTTCAGTTTCCTGAAAAGGACGTGCAGTAAGTCAGGCGCTATAAACTATGAGTCTGGCTCACACTGGCAGAAACTCCCCCTTCCTTGTTCTGATAGAAGCAGATGGTAGACAGAGCGGGGGGGGGGAGGGGGGGGCGTGATACATTATTTACTGTGGGTGTGGTCTGGTCTGGTGTGACACTGGCGTATTCAGGTTTCAGCTGGTTTGGTCAGTCTTGCGAAAAGCTGAGACTGCATGTCTGCATGCCTCTGCCTCTGCCTCTGCCTCTGCCTCTGCCTCTGCCTCTGCCTCTGCCTCTGCCTCTGCCTCTGCCTCTGCCTCTGCCTCTGCCTCTGCCTCTGCCTCTGCCTCTGCCTCTGCCTCTGCCTCTGCCTCTGCCTCTGCCTCTCATAGCACATATGTCTGTCTACCAAGCAGTTATTACACATGCACGCATGCCTGTATTGAGTATTGCTTCAGTTCCTAACATGCTAGCACATCCAGTCAAACAGTGAGAAGCCAGGACAGCCTGCCAGCTAGCTCACTGCACACTGAATGCCAACTGAAACACCACACAATACCAGCTGCACTGAAGCAAAATTATAATGTAAATCTTTACAGAAAAGGCCCGTCATAACAGGAAGAAATGCAAAGAAGCACAGAAACCGAAATATCCGGCTGATTCTGGTTCATCAGCTGGATGGAAAAAGTGACACTTCAGACCCGTGCCACATGGCAGGGGCTTGTTAACCATCAGAGAGGCTGGGCTTGAAGGTTTCTTTATGATACGGCTGTGGTTTTGCTTGCAGATGAGCCAAACCCTCACACCATCTCTGGGCTGTTTCGGTTTGTTCACTTCAGATGGACCCTTTAGAGGTGTAACCTCACTCAAGCACACTCATTTATACACACAGTGGGGCTGCTCTACCAGCACCTCACCCTACATCTCCTCCAAACAAGGCCTCACCCATTTTTGTTTTTTATAATTCTTTGTGGTTACCTGTGGTGGTGTATATACTGACTGCCTGGTTCCCCCCCGGGTACAGATCAGAGGAGAAGTTTGCAGGATGTAGGTCATCTACTCTGTGCCAGGGTTCTGTATGTTTCCCCGCAGACCGACTAGATTTCTGGAATTATACAATGAAAGCTTGAGTTAACCTGCGACAGTTTACTAACAATAATCTAGACTGGAATATGAGAAGCACATGGACCGGGCATGTTCAGAGCAGGTCTGTAGTTGACACCAGGCATGGCCAAGAAAGCTTTGAGTATAGCCGGACAAACCAGAATCTAGGCAATGATTGATTTTCCAAAGTACTGAACTTCTCAGATTCAGAGGTAGCCTACATATATAATCTAGAAAGATAGGTTTGATAGGTGATAGCCCCACCATATAATTTAGCAACAGAGGTTGATAGGTGATAGCCCCACCATAGCTTACTGTGTGAACTATATTCAATGTTCAATACTAGGGATAGCTGCTACGTTATGGGAAGGATGTGCGTTGTCTGATCTGTTCTGTAGTTGCTTCAATGACCTTCTGTATGCACTTATTGTATGTCGCTTTAGATAATAGCGTCTGCAAAATGATTGTAATGTAATATAATGTTCTAGCTCAATTATCACATACTCAAATGCAAAAGAGAGCAGCTACTAACACTCTGCAGATATCTGCTCCGTGTGGAGGAAAAACCTGCACATTAAACACTCTCCTGCCTCTCACATCATAATCCCTTTCATTCAACTCTCATTCTGTAAAAGGGTGATTATGTCACGGCATGTATAAATGGCTTTAAATGACATGATCAACGCCCATTTAGATAAGATATAAATGAGAAGGACGTTATTTTATTATGTCTCTAGTGTGAGACAGGATATGAAGCACACACACAGTCTGTGAGTAAGGCACTGCTAGTGTAATCCATTCTCTTTTGGATCAGACGAACATTTGGGCCATGGAGAACTGAGGCTCACACCACTGGGACCATTCTAACGATCGCAGGATGTAAAGATAGTCTCTTGGCAAACAAATGCGGCAGTTCACTGCCCAGCACGTAGCGTCCAATAAGAGGCTCTCAATGCTCCCCCTAAAAGAGCCGAGTGACATTCCCTTCGGAAACAGACATACTAAGTCAAGGTGCGCACAACCCAAGCAGCACCCCAGCTCTAATAGTGACCATACAAACCCAAATGCACAAGTCCCGATCCCCTACACGTCCCATACAAACCCAAACCCACGTCCCGTTCCCCTACACGTTCCATACAAACCCAAACCCACGTCCCGATGCCCTACATGTCCCATACAAACCCAAACCCACGTCCCGATCCCCTACACGTCCCATACAAACCCAAACCCACGTCCCGTTCCCCTACACGTTCCATACAAACCCAAACCCACGTCCCGATGCCCTACACGTCCCATACAAACCCAAACCCACGTCCCGATGCCCTACACGTCCCCATACAAACCCAAACCCACGTCCCGATGCCCTACACTTCCCATACAAACCCAAACCCCACGTCCCGTTCCCCTACACTTCCCCATACAAACCCAAACCTACACATCCCTACTCTGCCCATACAAACCTAAACATACTGTACATGCCCCCTACATGTCCCAAACAAACCCAAACCTACACGTCCCCTAGACTCCCCATACATGGATGGAAAAGTACTCGGACAACAATCGACCGAATACGATCCTCCTGCAATTACTGAAGATAAGTATGGGTCATCACCAAAAATGACTTTGAATTCAAGAAAGAATTCTTCTTCCAGACCAGCGGCACAGCTATGGGCAAAAAATTTGCACCAGCTAATGCCAACATTTACATGGCGCATTGGGAGGAGACTGTTTTTGAAAAATGTCCCAAACTTCCCACTAATTATTTTAGGTATTTAGATGACATTTGGGGAACATGGCCACATAACTCAGAAGATTTCAAACACTTCATACAGATCCTCAACACGCACCATACATCTATCACAATTAAACACACCACACACTATGAACATATAGATTTTTTGGACACTACCACATACAAGGGGCCCTCATTTCCCCAAACACACACATTAGACACTAAAGTTTTCTTTAAAGACACAGACACACATGCACTCGTACACAAGGACAGTCTCCACCCGAAACATACATTCAGAAGCCTAAATAATTTGCTCACTGACACTAATAGCATAAACTCAGTTATGGCCTTTAAATGCAAACAGTTTGGAAGGTAACTGCAGTGATGGTAACTACACTGATGGCTCTACTATGCTGTTGCACGTGGATGCAGAGTATGTGCGATCAGCACCTGTTCTTTCCCCTGCAGCCCACAAGGCTAACCAACCTGCTTCATCACTCCAATTTCTTTTACTTGACTAAATTCAGATTCAATTCAATACCGTGATGAATGAAATGGCGCACGGTCTGCATGCGCACGTGCATCTACAGCATGCACGACTCCTGATCCTTACATAGAGTGTAAACCATTTACTGTGAGAAAAAAATACAACATCCTGAGATGAGGATATTTGCAGATATTTATTATATTATGAACATTTCTCCAATGTAAAAAACGGGAAGTTTGCTGGCTTCTCATAAAAGGAAACGGCATCCATATTCTCCATAGGAGGGGAGGCCATGTACACCTCAGACTAAATATCCTAGTGAATCATTTTACAGCACAGGAATCTCTCTGAGCAAACAAACAGCCAGAGTGAAGGGGAATTTAAACATAAACACGACTCCCAAATCTTAAAGTCTTTCATATAGAAACACAACACAACATCAAAAAAAATATACTACCGTCACTTCTGAACTACTAGAACAACACTGGCGGACAAACCAGGAAGTAAAGTCTGAACAGGAAGTAGCGTGGAGCTTATGACTTCAGTCATCCACATTGTTTTCAAGAAATTGTCCTCTGTAAAATACCCTGAGCAGGGGGCGTCTTCCAAATACATAAATAAATAATAAGCCCAGTGATTATAATGCCCTATTCTCCTCATGGGCCTGGAGGAAGTGACTCAGGACGCCCCGCTCACAGCTGCCTACTTCCTGACAGGTTTGGGTCACCTTGGTTCTGACGGTTGAGTCGGTTGAGTTACCCCGGTGACTGGGCAAAGTCAGTCCAGCAAGGGACAGGGTAAATGGTGCGATAGGCGTCTCTGTTTATATGCATGTTTATAAGTATTTATGGCTTAAAAGGTCAAAACCAGACACTGCTGTGCTTGATTTGGATTGCCACCAAGAACTTAAGAAAATTCAGTTCCTGCTGAACATAAATAAAACTTTTTTTCAAATGAGTGATTATCTTTTTTTAAACTTTAGAGTGAAGTTTTGATTTTCAAGGCAGCATGTTAGTTCAAACACACAATTTCAGGACGTGAGCTAGACGGTCTTACTGTAACAGAGACCATATTTGGGCATTACTGATGCCTACATTCTCCAGAATATCTGTCCCACAAATGACCTGGGTGTGTGACGCTCTCTCATTTTAACCAAACGAAACTGCGTACTCCTGCTACGTGACCTGAGCTAAGTTGGTCATGGACAATATCCTGGCGCCCCCTGGTGGACATGTCACACTACGTCACCAAACGTCAGGGGACAAGGGATTGAAATTCTCCTTGAAGCTAGCAAACGCCAGTGGTCACTGGAGGTATTGCAGCCTCTGGTGCCAAAAAGCAAATTTGCCCATTGAAGGGAAGTCTAAAATTTCATCATACTGAACTAATTACTCTCCAGAGACCTATTTTTTTTTGTCTGAGCCCCACAGAAGAATTTTTTTCATTCCAATTGGGTCAACATGTTTAGGTATCCAGTGTGCATGTTCCTCTGGTTCCAAAAGCCATGTTAAGTACCCAGTGCGCATGCTCTGGTTCCATCGTCTAACATGGCGTCGCCATTAATTGGCTTCATGCGCAGCTCTCATAGGAATCCATGGAACCGGTAAGCGGAAGCTATCTCAATGTTATTTGTTCATTTTAAGTCTGAACTAAATAAATACAACCAACAGTGGGTGCCTATGGGTAAACTCTCACATCATGTATTTCTAACAAAATAATTTAATATGCAGACACACATTGCCTTTTTTATGAATTTGAACTGCAGTAATATGAAGCAATAGGGGGCACAAATATGTGATGGACCCAATGGTGAAAATGGTTAAATAGCAGCTGCAGCTTCAGCCAATGGCAAGTTCGCAACTGAGAGCAGAAACAAAGGAACGAATCCTTACAGGGAGGTGAGAATTCCTTTCATTCACCAAAAAGATTTGTTCATAAAGAATGAATCATTCACAAATGATATGCCACTACAGCCTGTCTGTATACCTATTACTAACAACCCCCCACAAAAAATCTACAGCAAAAACCCTTAAACTCTCTCAAATCAGGAGGAATGCTTAGAGACGGCCCATTATTACCATTATTCAGCACAGTATGGAAAAGGAACAGAAATGTTTCATAGCAGGAATAGGGAGTGAGCAACCCCTTACCTCCATACCTCCTGTCCTGACCAAGCCAGTCGTCTCCGTGGGAACAGGATGAGGAGAGTTGATGCCGTCCACCGTCATGCGGCAGGTAACCGGGGAGGCCAGAGGGCTGTGGGTGGGAGCAGAGATGGGAGGTGATTTCCACAAATCCATATCGGCCTCTCACTCGCTGCAGAGTGCAGACCCATCTCTGATCCCATCAGCAGAGGTCATTATGCTGTGAACCTGTCAGTCTGGAACAGGAAGAAAAGGCTCATTATGGGGCTGGTTATTAAAGGACCCACCAGAGAATTTATAATCTCCAGTTCCAAATGAATTAGCACTGTGAGCCTCTTTATATGCTTGCTTTATGCAGTTAAATATAAATAATAATAACGCCTTGCATGTATATAGCGCCTTTCTCACCAACCGGTGACTCAAATCGCTTTACGATGATGAGGGGGAAACTCGCCTCTACCACCACCAATGAGCCATTTTGCGCCAGAATGCTCACCACACATCAGCTGAGGTTTTTAGCCAATTACACTGGGGGATGATTAGGTGGCAGGTTGGGAATTTAGCCATTTAGCCTACTCTTTACGATAAGTGTCATGGGATCTTTAATGACCACAGTGAGTCAGGACCTCGGTTTAACGTCTCATCCGAAAGACGGCATCTCCTACAGCACAGTGTCCCCATCACCGCATTGGGGTTTATTTGAGCAGAGGGAAGATTGCCCCCTACTGGTCCACCAACACCACTTCCAGCAGCAACTTATTTTTCCCAGGAGGTCTCCTATCCAAGTACTAACCAAGCCCACACCTGCTTAGCTTCAGAAATTCAGCAGAAGCAGAGTGCATGGTGGCATGGCTGCTGGCTACAAACTAAATACAAACTGAACTTGCGAGGCACAAAATTGAAACCCAGGAATTCTTATTTCAAGCGTGAAATAATAATCCAATAATGGCATCGTCATGATAACTGTAATTGTATAAATTGTTATGTGTTAAATAGGTATTTTGAGGGCAAGAAATGTTATGAAGTATGGGGAGTGTTGCTTGCCTTCTATGATGGATATAAGCACTTATCATCATTGCACTTGTAATCCTATTCAGTGCTTTTAGGATGAAAGGTAATAACTGTGCACTTAGAGCCAGCCTTGTGCCACTCCGCACTGCAACAGCCTTCATTTAAAGTCCTTAACTAGCACCGGCCTGTGGTTTAGTTTATTTGCATTCAACGCGTTATTTAACGGTGAAATTTTTGAATAATCTGGTCACACAATATACTGTTTGAAAGTGTTAAAAAACACAATTCTAACTCTATAAACTATTTTACAATTCCAAGGTTATCGCGACAATGGTTCCTTATTTTGTAACATGACATAAAACTGGCTCAATCAAAATGAGGACTCTATGTTCTATGTATTCCACGGAAATTAGCTGATGAAATGAATAACAGTAAAGTCAGTACCCCTATCCCGGCAAAAACAAAATAAATCTTTTAGACGAGAAAAAAAAAAAAAAAAAAAAAAAAAAAACTTACACTTCCACTGTGTTTGAGCTTCTGTTACTTTCACTAATAGTTATATTAATTCTGACTCTTGAAAAACAAACTCCCAAGGGTTGCCTCACAGAAGAGACCATGATTATGCTTGTAGTCAAAGGGGTTGAAGAACAGTAACCATTTTATTTTTGGGCTTGTGTTCAAGAAAGGTGGTGCTAGAGAAGGGGTTAAAGTCCTTTTGCTTTCCTACCAGCAGATGGCACTGTCCACAAAAGAACATTCTGCTTCCTTCTCCAGGTGCTCAATTTCATTGTCTTGGTGTAAAGGCAGGTTCTGCCACAAGCCACTGAACCAGGATCGGCTTCAGATTCTTTGACACAAGGTGTGGGTTATAACTGAAGTTAAGAATGTCCTGGATTTATTGTTTGTGGCAGACAGTATACACATATGCTGATCTATATTTAAAAGATAGGTTCACTTTTTTCAACCCAAACCTTATCGAAAGGTTGTTTTCCATCATTTATAATTGTGCATAGCACAATCTCAACCACTGGCTTTATGACTAAATTTACCTTTTAACCGCAGCTTCTCAGTAAGTTTAAAGTTCCAATGGGGCAAGTAATTTTGCCTTCAAAAATCATGATAAATATCCTTATGTGACCCGATCCTTTAAGCACAGCCACTCACTGTGGCATGTTATCACTGCATTGGAAGGACCGAAATGGCATCTATACAAGTCACAGCCACATCACTTCTCTTCAGCCACATCATTAGATATGCCTATGTGTACTAGGAATAACATAATCTTTTGACTAAAATAAGGTTAAACAAAATAATTAAATTTGACTTGCTTGCTTGTATCTGATCCACAGCTAGATTCATCTTCAGAAAGAGACTCTGAGAATCTGGACAATCCTCCTCAGAGTTTCAAGTTTGACCGAATAACCACCAGTTTCTCAATTATCCACTTGTCAGCCTGTTGCACACTCTGCTGCGTGTTCCACCAAACAGGGACCAGTTCCGTCTGATGCAGCTGATGTTGGGGGATCTGGAGAATAACTGAAGTAACAGGGGATATGGCTTCATACTTACAGAGTCCCTTCCACCAGATTGCTGCCTTGATTTGTTTGGCTGCCTTCCAGATGGCATCATCACTCCACAGCCCTTCCTTGCTGGACAATATAGCCAAACCTATAATAACTTTCCCCTGATCTAGATTGCTGTGCTGTGCAATGGCAGTGATGACACCATATGCCACAGAAACCTGCTCTGCAGAAATGACCTGGGCCTGTTCAGCACATTGTACTTGTTTATTGTTTTCTTCAACTTATTAGCTTTGTTTAACCTTCCTATTATGCTAAGGTGTATATGACCCGAAATGACCTTGTTTTTGTATAATTTCAAATTGGTGATTTTCTTCAGCAAATGCCTTATGACATCCTAAAGAATTAGAAATAGGTGTAAAAAAGATGTTTGGAACTTTTTTTATATATTGACAACATCACCTAAATGGCAGTAAAATTCTAATATAATAGGAAGGTTAGTCATGAAACTGAAAATTCCCCAAAATGTTACCAGTGTGGGGGGTTACCTGGAACCCCCCACACCCCATTTCCAATCCTGCTGTGTACAATGGAATTTTATTTTGAAAGACCAGGTAGAGGTTATTAGGTCTAAATGCCTCTAGAGCACTTACAGCTAAAACAGACAGAATACCTCCACATTATACAGTACAATCATGTCAGACAGGCAGACAAAAATAAAAGCAGAGGAGATTCGATATTAATATTTCAGATGCTCTTGCATTAATAATGCACGCTCTTTTATACTTGTACAGAACATGGAGAAAACATCAGTTTGGGAGCCTGAAACTTGGCAAGGTACCAAACTTGCAAGTTTTGTACCTACCAGGAAGATACAAAACATGCATACATACAATATATTAGACTGCTCATCCCACACCAGCCTTTAGACTGCTCATCCCACACCAGCCTTCAGACTGCTCATCCCACACCAGCCTTTAGACTGCTCATCCCACACCAGCCTTCAGACTGCTCACCCCACACCAGCCTTTAGACTGCTCATCCCACACCAGCCTTTAGACTGCTCATCCCACACCAGCCTTTAGACTGCTCATCCCACACCAGGCTTTAGACTGCTCATCCCACACCAGCCTTTAGACTGCTCATCCCACACCAGCCTTTAGACTGCTCATCCCACACCAGGCTTCAGACTGCTCATCACACACCAGCCTTTAGACTGCTCATCCCACACCAGGCTTCAGACTGCTCATCACACACCAGCCTTTAGACTGCTCATCCCACACCAGCATTTAGACTGCTCATCTCACACCAGCCTTTAGACTGCTCATCCCACACCAGCCTTTAGACTGCTCATCCCACAGCAGCCTTTAGACTGCTCATCCCACACCAGCATTTAGACTGCTCATCTCACACCAGCCTTTAGACTGCTCATCCCACAGCAGCCTTTAGACTGCTCATCCCACACCAGCCTTTAGACTGCTCATCCCACAGCAGCCTTTAGACTGCTCATCCCACACCAGCCTTTAGACAGCTCATCCCACACCAGCATTTAGACTGCTCATCCCACACCAGCCTTTAGACTGCTCATCACACACCAGCCTTTAGATTGCTCATCCCACACCAGCCTTTAGACTGCTCATCTCACACCAGCCTTTAGACTGCTCATCCCACACCAGCATTTAGACTGCTCATCTCACACCAGCCTTTAGACTGCTCATCCCACACCAGCCTTTAGACTGCTCATCCCACACCAGCCTTTAGACAGCTCATCCCACACCAGCATTTAGACTGCTCATCACACACCAGCCTTTAGACTGCTCATCCCACACCAGCCTTTAGACTGCTCATCCCACACCAGCCTTTAGACAGCTCATCCCACACCAGCCTTTAGACTGCTCATCCCACACCAGCATTTAGACTGCTCATCTCACACCAGCCTTTAGACTGCTCATCCCACACCAGCATTTAGACTGCTCATCTCACACCAGCCTTTAGACTGCTCATCCCACACCAGCCTTTAGACAGCTCATCCCACACCAGCATTTAGACTGCTCATCCCACACCAGCCTTTAGACTGCTCATCCCACAGCAGCCTTTAGACTGCTCATCCCACACCAGGCTTCAGACTGCTCATCACACACCAGCCTTTAGACTGCTCATCCCACACCAGGCTTCAGACTGCTCATCACACACCAGCCTTTAGACTGCTCATCCCACACCAGCCTTTAGACTGCTCATCTCACACCAGCCTTTAGACTGCTCATCCCACACCAGCCTTTAGACTGCTCATCCCACAGCAGCCTTTAGACTGCTCATCCCACACCAGCATTTAGACTGCTCATCTCACACCAGCCTTTAGACTGCTCATCCCACAGCAGCCTTTAGACTGCTCATCCCACACCAGCCTTTAGACTGCTCATCTCACACCAGCCTTTAGACTGCTCATCACACACCAGCCTTTAGACTGCTCATCCCACACCAGCCTTTAGACTGCTCATCCCACAGCAGCCTTTAGACTGCTCATCCCACACCAGCCTTTAGACTGCTCATCCCACACCAGCCTTTAGACTGCTCATCCCACACCAGCCTTTAGATGAGCAGCGAAAGGGATCTGCACAATTGCCTGTAATAATGGCATGTGATAGCTGGGGGTAGCAGGGCCATTCTCAGAGACAGTAATTGCCCCAGGGATGTATCCACATAATTCATTTTCTTATAAATAATACATCACGTGCATGTCAATGGCTACATTGCTGCGACCAGACATGGCGTTCTGCTCATTCTCAGACTCCATTACATGACTGCATCAGCCATGCTCAGGCGGACACACTATATCATTTCAGGGAAATATATTCATAAATCACCAAGGATTTCATAAATTATGCAAAATCACACACTGCATTCAGCAATAAAGAACACCATTAAATACAATGCATTCAAATATGTTTGAACCAAAGTAACCCAATCCTTTCGGAGCCTGTATTGTTTAGTAATATTTTTGTATGTTTGTATTGTTCAAATTAGTGAAAATTAATGCTGTTGGCAAGGATGATATACCACCTGAAGACAGAGGAGCAGTGTGGCATAGCATTTGAAGGTTTTAGACTGCTGCTGCATCCATGAGGAGGTAAGGCCATCTGAGGTAAGGAACAGGCCTGGGGGGAAATTCTGAGGTCTGTAGTAAAACATGGTCATCATGCTACTGGTCCTCAGAAAGTTAAATACACACATTTGCTGCCTTAAACCTAATCAAACGACAGATCACATATCAAATCAGTTTGTTTCCCTTGACCTTATATAGAGAGGAGGGAAAGAGGACTGTGGAAATGCCACTTCCTACACTGGCCATCATGACTATCATCACCACCATTATCATCATCATCATCATCATCATCACCATCACCATGTAGTTATTCTATCAGTGTACATTCTTAATACATTGCCATCATTGTGTTGAAATTGAAGCTCAGCCCACATGCCTGAGCTCCCTGTATCCATTATCAGCCCACATGCCTGGGCTTCCTGTATTCATTATCAGCCCACATACCTGCGCTTCTGTATGTATCAGCCCACATACCTGAGCTTCTGGATCCATTATCACCCTGCAAGCCTGAGCTTCCTGTATCCATTATTAGCCCACATGCCTGAGGTTCCTGTATCCATTATCAGCCCACATGTCTGAGCCTTGTGTATCCATTTTCAGCCCACATGCCAGAGCGTCCAGCCTTTAGACTGTTCATCTCACACCAGCCTTTAGACTGCTCATCCCACACAAGCCTATTATCAGCCCACATGCCTGGGCTTCCTGTATCCATTATCAGCTCACACGCCTGAGCTTCCTGTATCCATTATCAGCCCACATACCTGAGCCTCTGTATCCATTATCAGCCCACATGCCTGGGCTTCCTGTATCCATTATCAGCCCACATACCTGCGCTTCTGTATGTATCAGCCCACATACCTGAGCTTCTGGATCCATTATCAGCCCGCAAGCCTGAGCTTCCTGTATCCATTCTTAGCCCACATGCCTGAGGTTCCTGTATCCATTATCACCCCACATGTCTGAGTGTCGTGTATCCATTTTTAGCCCACATGCCAGAGCGTCCAGCCTTTAGACTGTTCATCCCACACCAGCCTTTAGATTGGTCATCCCACACAAGCCTATTATCAGCCCACATACCTGAGCTTCCTGTATCCATTATCAGCCCACATACCTGAGCTTCTGTATTATTATCAGCCCACATGCCTGGGCTTCCTGTATCCATCATCAGCTCACACGCCTGAGCTTCCTGTATCCATTATCAGCCCACATACCTGAGCTTCTGTATCCATTATCAGCCCACATGCCTAGGCTTCCTGTATCCATTATCAGCCCACATACCTGCGCTTATGTATGTATCAGCCCACATACCTTAGCTTCTGGATCCATTATCAGCCTGCAAGCCTGAGCTTCCTGTATCCATTATCTCCCACATGTCTGAGTGTCCTGTATCCATTTTCAGCCCACATGTCAGAGCATCCTGTATCTATTATCAGCCCACATGCCTGGGCTTCCTGCATCCATTATCAGCACACATGCCATAGCGTCCTCTATCCATTATCAGCCCACATGCCTGGGCTTCCTGTATCCATTATCAGCCCACATGTCTGAGCCTTGTGTATCCATTTTCAACCCACATGCCAGAGCGTCCAGCCTTTAGACTGTTCATCCCACACCAGCCTATTATCAGCCCACATGCCTGAGCTTCCTGTACCCATTATCAGCCCACATACTTGAGCTTCTGTATCCATTATCAGCTCACACGCCTGAGCTTCCTGTATCCATCATCAGCCCACATACCTGAGCTTCTGTATCCATTATCAGCCCACATGCCTGGGCTTCCTGTATCCATTATCAGCTCACACGCCTGAGCTTCCTATATCCATTATCAGCCCACATACCTGAGCTTCTGTATCCATTATCAGCCCACATGCCTGGGCTTCCCGTATCCATTATCAGCCCACATGCCTGGGCTTCCCGTATCCATTATCAGCCCACATACCTGCGCTTCTGTATGTATCAGCCCACATACCTGAGCTTCTGGATCCATTATCAGCCCGCAAGCCTGAGCTTCCTGTATCCATTCTTAGCCCACATGCCTGAGGTTCCTGTATCCATTATCACCCCACATGCCTGGGCTTCCTGTATCCATTATCAGCCCACATACCTGCGCTTCTGTATCAGTCCACATACCTCAGCTTCTGGATCCATTATCAGCCTGCAAGCCCGAGCTTCCTGTATCCATTCTTAGCCCACATGCCTGAGGTTCCTGTATCCATTATCACCCCACATGTCTGAGTGTCGTGTATCCATTTTCAGCCCACATGTCAGAGCATACTTTATCCATTATCAGCCCACATGTCTGGGCTTCCTGTATCCATTATCAGCCCACATGCCTGGGCTTCCTGTATCAGCCCACATACCTGAGCTTCTGGATCCATTATCAGCCCGCAAGCCTGAGCTTCCTGTATCCATTCTTAGCCCACATGCCTGAGGTTCCTGTATCCATTATCTCCCACATGTCTGAGTGTCGTGTATCCATTTTCAGCCCACATGTTAGAGCATCCTGTATCTATTATCAGCCCACATGCCTGGGCTTCCTGTATCCATTATCAGCCCACGTGTCTGAGCGTTGTGTATCCATTTTCAGCACACATGCCATAGCGTCCTGTATCCCTTATCAGTCCACATGCCTGGGCTTCCTGTATCCATTATCAGCCCACATACCCGAGCTTCTGTATCCATTATCAGCCCACATGCCTGGGCTTCTTGTATCCATTATCAGCCCACATGCTGGAGCTTCCTGTATCCATTATCAGCACACACACCTGAGCTTCTATATCCATTATCAGCCCACAAGCCTGAGTTTCCTGTATCCATTATCAGCCAACATGCCTGAGCTTCTGTATCCATTATCAGCCCTCATGCCTGTGCTTCCTGTATCCATTATCAGCCCACATGATTAAGCTTCCTGTATCCATTATACGACCTTATGCCTGAGGGTAAAATCCAGCAACATGACAATGTTAAAACAATAAAATGCAGAAATTTACATGAATTTCCCTTTTCCACATTTCATTTCTCAAAGCTGTGGGTGTGGTGAGTACTGATATATGCATGACTGCACAGAGCTTGCAGCAGTGAGTACTGATATATGCATGACTGTGCAGAGCTTGCAGCAGTGAGTACTGATATATGCATGACTGTGCAGAGCTTGCAGCAGTGAGTACTGATATATGCATGACTGTGCAGAGCTTGCAGCAGTGAGTACTGATATATGCATGACTGTGCAGAGCTTGCAGCAGTGAGTACTGATATATGCATGACTGTGCAGAGTTGCAGCAGTGAGTAGTGATATATGCATGACTGTGCAGAGCTTGCAGCAGTGAGTACTGATATATGCATGACTGTGCAGAGCTTGGAGCAGTGAGTACTGATATATGCATGACTGTGCAGAGCTTGTAGCAGTGAGGACTGATATATGCATGACTGTGTAGAGCTTGGAGCAGTGAGTACTGATATATGCATGACCGTGCAGAGCATGCAGCAGTGAGTACTAATATATGCATGACTGCACAGAGCTTGCAGCAGTGAGGACTGATATATGCATGACTGCACATTCCAAAGCGAGGAGAAGCGGAGGGGAAACATTAAAATAAATCAGTTTGAATTTGTTTGGGAATAACTGCAAATGTTTACATGGTTGCACCTATTTCAGGCTATAGGGTAGTGAGCACAGGCCACATTTACTGTATAGAAATCAACAGAAGACTACATGCCCTGCGGTAAAGACATTATTATTTAACAAATATAAATACTGACCGGGTCATTACCCATCCTGTGTAATTCCCAAGTACAAGATTAGTCTTGATGCGACAGTTTCACGGAGCAACGGTGCCTGTGGTCGAAGATCAGTCAGTCAGCCCTGTGATCAAAGGGTCAGACACAAAGTTGTTACCTCACCTGTGACCTCCAAAAACCGCAGAGGCCCGTTTCATACGTTCTCCAGCAGTAAGACAGCCCCTCAAAATACGGGGTCCTGCACAAGCACCCAGTTAAACAGAGCAGAAACAGTGCAATGAAAGCACTGCAATTGCTCCCTGTATGTCGGAGAGCATATTTCATTTGAATATATTTGCATGTATTGGTGACGCGCCGTCCCCCACCCCCTCCCACAAATGGGTGTCTGGGACGCATCTTTATAATTTGTCTCACAAATGATGGTCACCTAGCAACTGGGAAATGGCTTGTATTAATAAGGACATATGTTACTAAAGACAAGAAATATCATTTTAATTAGTTGTCATTGGTTACAATAGCAGTAGGTTGGTATGAATTAACATTATCATTGAAAGAGCCATGAAGAGAGCCTCTAGTTACATCACAACCCTTTACCTGCATGGGACACTGAACCCTAATAAACCCTGAACCCTTTACCTGCATGGGACACTGAACCCTAATAAACCCTGAACCCTTTACCTGCATGGGACACTGAACCCTAATAAACTCTGAACCCTTTACCTGCATGGGACACTGAACCCTAACGAAACACAGACCCCTTTACCTGCACGGGACACTGAACCCTAATAAACTCTGAACCCTTTACCTGCATGGGACACTGAACCCTAATAAACCCTGAACCCTTTACCTGCATGGGACACTGAACCCTAATAAACCCTGAACCCTTTACCTGCATGCAACACTGAACCCATTACCTGCATGGGACACTGAACCCTGTTACCTGCATGGGACACTGAACCCATTACCTGCATGGGACACTGAATCCTAATGAAACTTGAGGCCCTTTACCTGCATGCAACACTGAACCCTGTTACCTGCATGGGACACTGAATCCTAATGAAACTTGAGGCCCTTTACCTGCATGCAACACTGAACCCTGTTACCTGCATGGGACACTGAATCCTAATGAAACTTGAGGCCCTTTACCTGCATGCAACACTGAACCCTGTTACCTGCATGCAACACTGAACCCTGTTACCTGCATGGGACACTGAATCCTAATGAAACTTGAGGCCCTTTACCTGCATGGGACACCGAACCCTAATAAACCCTGAACCCTTTACCTGCATGCAACACTGAACCCTTTACCTGCATGCAACACTGAACCCTTTACCTGCATGCAACACTGAACCCTGTTACCTGCATGGGACACTGAACCCATTACCTGCATGGGACACTGAATCCTAATGAAACTTGAGGCCCTTTACCTGCATGCAACACTGAACCCTGTTACCTGCATGGGACACTGAACCCATTACCTGCATGGGACACTGAATCCTAATGAAACTTGGGGCCCTTTACCTGCATGGGGCACTGAATCCTAATGAAACTTGAGGCCCTTTACCTGCATGGGGCACTGAATCCTAATGAAACTTGGGGCCCTTTACCTGCATGGGGCACTGAATCCTAATGAAACTTGGGGCCCTTTACCTGCATGGGGCACTGAATCCTAATGAAACTTGAGGCCCTTTACCTGCATGGGGCACTGAATCATAATGAAACTTGAGGCCCTTTACCTGCATGGGGCACTGAATCCTAATGAAACTTGAGGCCCTTTACCTGCATGGGGCACTGAATCCTAATGAAACTTGAGGCCCTTTACCTGCATGGGGCACTGAATCCTAATGAAACTTGAGGCCCTTTACCTGCATGGGGCACTGAATCCTAATGAAACTTGAGGCCCTTTACCTGCATGGGGCACTGAATCCTAATGAAACTTGAGGCCCTTTACCTGCATGGGGCACTGAATCCTAATGAAACTTGGGGCCCTTTTTCCTGCTACTCATAATGGTACAGGGTTCAGCTGCAACCCGAACCCACTCATACGAAATGACCTGTTTGCAGGTTGCACCAATGAAAGAAATGTGATTGAATCTGCAATTGAATAGTAATTTAATATTACTATAAAATTAATCTATTGTTGTCCATTGTACTTAGCATTCATAAGTGATATAGTTGCTTAGTTGATTATCTCGAGCAATTTCAGGTTAATAAAGGAACGTGGCGGCGGCGCTGGTTTAGGGCCTCAGGCCTGCTTCACTGCTGCACTTTAAATTCATTAGACAGGTGAATCCTGTATCACCATGAAGCCATCGCCACCAAACCACAACCAACAATGCAGGAGCATTTACCCTTTCCACAACTTCTCCTAATGCCATCTGGATATTAACGCTCTCCATAAGACAATATTCTCATTGCTACTGTCCTCCAAAAGCTAAAATCAAGGGAAAGGCTTGTGTGTGCAAGATACTGTATATGACATAGTATTTGTTTTTGTAAAATATACTGTCAACACCTTTATGTTTGACTCTATTTTTATCCATCTCTAACAACATAAAAAATCTTAAGCCGACGGTCACAGGGGGAAAAAAAAGCCTATGGTGTTTAAAAATGTGATTTTATTTGACTGTACATATTATCTTTAAACACTTTTATTTCCCTGAATGTTTAAATTTTTACACATCACCCTAACTTCCCCTCTCCAATAGTTTACCACATTGAAATTGCTTTCAGTATTGTGATATGACTGTATGAATAATCTAGTTTATAGTGATCACTATAATTATTTAGATGTATCTTTTTTCACATTTTCTATTTATGTTTTTCATTATATTTTATTTTAAGCCCCAGTGATTCATCCCCCTTGCTTGCTTGCTCACGCTCTCTCTCTGTCTCTCTCTGTCTCCGTTTTCTGGAAGGCAATATTCCCGTTTGACAGCGGCTTCAGTAAAACTCCTAGCAAGGGTTAAATCTCTCCGTGTTGCCATGGAAACTATGACAGGCCCTCTGTGCCTGTGACCTGACAGGAGTCTGGAGGGAGGAGCGTTTGAGGGAGAGGGGGAGTGCCAAACAAACACATTTGCTGTTCATTGGTCAGACAAGGGTCACGTGGTGTGCTTTTGGAATGCTAATGCAGGATTTTTTTTTCCTCTCTCTCTCTCTCTGCTCCTCCTGGGCTGTTATGAGGCTGCCGGATTGAAGCAGACCCAGATATGGTGTAGGATAACAGGGCAGAAACCAGAGACTGCAGGCAAGGAGGGAGCCAAGGCCTGGGAGAAAGGTAAGGAGGAGAGGGTTTTTCTTAATGGGGGGGTGGCACTCGTTCCTGTAGCCTTCCTGTTGTGGCTTTCAGAATATCTGTCTGTGTGTGTGTGAGAGAGAGAGAGACAGCATGCATGCAGAACATTAGTAAGGAAGGTCTCTATACTGTCTGCTGTCAGTATACAGATCGCCAGATGAAGCCACACACACAGACACACACTAATTTATGGCATAAATTCCTGAACAAAGGCATTTTCCCAGACTGTGATTCTAGAGGGGATAATTATTAGATTTCTGTGGTTTTGGCTGCACAGGTGGAGTGTGTTTACGGTGCACTCAGCGACACGCGTGGCTCCCCCCCCCCCCCACCCCCATTTCTGTCAGGGGGCGGGGGGCGGGGGGTGGGGGTGGCATAGACGGTATCCCCAGGGTCAGCCCCTCCAGGCTGGTTGAATGGTGACAAGTGTAGCACATTGTTAATGTATGTTATAAGAACAGGCAGGGCTATACCCCCACCCCCATGCGTTATAAGGACATGTAGGGATCTGGTGACCCAAATGAGAATGGAGCATGTAAAATAGATGTAATGCATCCGCCAGACCCCAGAGCTCCGTGGCGCAGCGTGGTGCAGCGTGGTGCGGCGTGGTGCGGCGTGACGTGTTGTGGCGTGACGTGCTGTGGCGTGGCGTGGTGTGACGTGCTGTAGCGTGGCGTGACGTGCTGTGGCGTGGCGTGGCGTGGCATGACGCGGTGTGGCGCAGTACAGCAAGTCACAGCAATGCTGGTACTGACTTCTGGTTGTGCGCAGCTGATGTGGAGATGCACTGCAGGGGGGCGAATCTCCCCCCTCACCTCCTCACCATCTGCATGCCCAGTGCGGGGTGCAGCGGTTAGGGAACTGGGCTGGCAAACAGAATGTTGCAGCTTTGAATCCAAGAAGTAAACTTACACTGTAACCTTATACTGTAATCCTTACATATCCAGCTCTCTAACAGGGCAGAATATGACCACTGTCTTGGGTAAGGGGGCATTTATTATTAATATTATTATGATTCTTATTATTAATAATAATAATAATAATAATCATAATAAACTGTTTGCAGGTTCTGCATGCAGTGCATGACTTTCCCTACTCTCCTTACATCAAACACCACAGATACAAACCCCGTCAATTCCAGCACACACATAATACACCAGAGCTGGCATCTGCTATGCGTTTATACCTGCTCTATGCAATGCTGTGCCAATAGGCTACACTATACTTACACGGTACATGAATAACTGCCACTTACTCAGAATCTGACTGCCTCTTACACTCTCCTGTACACTCACTCACTCCTTATTGAGTGCTGGGAAATGGTTTCATGTGTGCAGGAGTCACTGGTTTTCCTCATTGGGTGTCAGTTTTATAGCCTGGTTCAGCCAAACAGCATATTTCCCCAGAGTCCCGTAACTTAAGTGTAGAGGGTGTCTTTTCTCTGCACTTGATTTTCCGGGAGCACAGAGACACAGAGCCCAAACATCTGACCCTTGCCCCCGGGGGTTATGGAGAAGATCGATCACTAACGTGTGCAGGAACAAAGACCTGTCAGTGACCTCTTAACCTTTCAGGAAATGTCAGAATCAGTCTGAGGACCTGCAGTCACCTCATTGTGCAGAGTGATGGAAAGTCCAGAGCAGGAAATCCCACTCAGACAGACACACACACAGGGAGCTATCTCAGTGATTATTAGACAGCTAGTACACATTTCTCAGTGTGGTGATGGTGTAGTAATAGCTGCTTGTTCACGTGAGCACGTTCAGGTGTGTCGGCTTCCCATGGAGGTAAGTCAATCACACTGCGATAACAGTAACAGACTGGCTACTGTTTTCTGTTGTCTTTTTTTTTTTAAAGCAAATCGTTCCATTGCATTAAAATGTGAATGAAAAGCTCCACATTAGATGCCACTGAGTGAAACATATTGACCCCAGGGGGCAGCACTCATTTAAATGAGCACATGATTAAAATCAATGACAGATAGGTGAGGTAAGCCCTCAACACTACAGACATATTTTTTTTCTAGGTCTCTCATTCACATATGCTCGTTTCATTCCTGGGAGTAGTTGACACAGATATTACCCCACAAGGCCGGGGGGGGGGGGGGGACCTGAACAGTCCTGATATGCAGACTGTGGGGGGGTGCAGTGCTGTTTCTTATGGGGGGGAGGTAAAGCTCCCTCATAATGGGGCGAGTGGCAATGCTCTGGGGTAGAACCCCCCCCCCCCCACACACACACACACACACACACACACCACCATACCACATCATCAAAAGACTATATTCATTTATTCTCTCATCAAGGGTTAATCCCCCCCCCCCCCCCTCCCCGGGGAGAACTGGCTTCATTATTGCTCTCTGTCGCGGGAGGGTAGCGGCTCATAGCCGCCCACATAATGAACCCTGGGCCCTGTGGAGAGCGCTGGGACATCTGGAGGCAAATGATTCGCTGCTGATCCTTACCGGGCCAGGAGGAGGGGTTTAGTCATACCCGGGGACTCGGCCTGCTTTCTATGTGGACAGTCGAGTTCCTGGACCACGGACACGTTTAATAGAGATGAGAGTCTACCTCCAGGGGCAGATTTACTCGAACCCTAGCCCTAACTCAAAGGGAAACGAGAAGAGAAAGTTAAATCCAGGTTAAAGGCTGGGTTGGGAGAATGAAATCCACCCCACATGAGTGCGCATGATAGTACTATACCATAAAATTTCTACCTCAATCTTTACTGAGGCATCATCAGTATCACCACTCACTCTCTACCTCAATCTTTGTCGTTTCAGGAGTATTATCCATCGGTCTCTCTACCCCAGTCTCTACTGACTACCAAGTCCTTTAACCCACTTTCAGCTCCATTTATGCCAGGGACAGTGCTGACTCCGTAAAATAACCTGAAATCCCCCAGTCAGGTCGATAATAAAAAAGACATTCAATAAATAAATAGCATTTGTTGGGGCAGAGTGCTGACAGGTGTGTGTATGCACAGCAGGGCTGGGATGATCAGCACAGTAGTTTAGACTCCATTTGCTGAAATTCAGCCCACCATATTTGTTCCATTAGAACATAACATGAATACAGATGGAAGGTCAGTGGAGAGAAGGCTTTGGGCTTTTGATTCTGACCTGGAGCCTAAGTGTATTCGCCCTCTGTCCACATGTTAGTCTCTCTATTTATCACTAGAGCCAGACACCACAGATCGCTGAGCCCTTTTCCAGGTCTATACAGAGTGGAGCCGGGCGCTTGCCCTTTTACTTATTATTTGAATCTTCCAAAAAAAAAAAGGTGAAACTACTTTTTTTAAGCATACAGTCTGACCTCCTTTGGTATATCTTGCTTTATTCAGACAGGGAGAAAGCAGAGAGGGTAGCAGTTAGAGAAGGGACACCAGTTCAGAAAGTGCCATGGCAGGAAATCGTGGGGAGGGGGGGGGGGTTTGGCTCGAGAATAATCAGCCGCCCTACAGACTGCACCTCACGTCTCACCAGGGGGAACCTACTTTGACGTTACAATGGGGCCTTTTAATGGCTCTTTTTCCACACACACTCTGTCAGCATGTCCTACTGTAGAGCTCTACAACCTGCTGTCTGTCTGTCTGTCTGTATGTAGTATGCCCTGTTCCATGATAATGGCAGTTGTGATACAGGCAGGGGTACCTCAGTGCAATGCCACAGAGTTGCTGTCTCCTCCATGATTAATGTGCTGTCAGGAAAGTGCTAAAGACCTTATAAATACTGCAGAACTCAAGTAGCAAACAAGTCCTGAGTCATCTAACTGTGGCTCATTACTATTAGTAAGACAAATACAGGTGAGCAAGCAGAACCAAGACAGGGTCCAAGACATATGGGTCCAATCTGACCCAAAGTGCAAGCAATTGAGGGTATATGTGTTTGCGCTTGTGTGTGTGTGTGTGTGTGTGTGTGTGTGTGTGTGTGTGTGTGTGTGTGTGCATGCGTGTATAGGTGTGTGTGCTTCTCATGTGTTTTGCCATGTAACATTAACCAGCTGTGTCTCCCTTGAGTGTTGGCCGTGTGCGTGCACCAGGGTACCCCACTGCTTCAGACCAGTTAGAGTCTGACTGCTCAATTAAACCAGAGTCGCTGTGCTTCAGCTCCCAAACACAGGCTGGTGTCCCTGTGTAATAGAGGCCAGTGGGCAGGAAGCAGCAGTGCAGATAAGAGCTTCAGGTACTGAGGAAAAACTGGGCAGAATTACAATCATTTCAGGCTCATGGTTATAACATTCGGGAACAGGCATTTAATATATCAGCGTGAACGCTATCTTATTGCATGAAGAGACACTTTCTTAACCCCTTCGCGCAAACCCCCTAGTGGCTATGGTGAGGGCGCCATGAGATTGCTCAACTCAGACATTCATTGCTCCTGCAACTAAACTATGAGTGGAAACAACAAACTCCATGTTATAGCTTTATTAGTACACAATGCGTGACAACTGCCGAATACAGTTGGGCCAGGCCAAGGGGAGGTTAACATCAGTAACAAAATTGGAAACATCATAAAATTATTTCCTATCTACCTGATCTCGAAGCCAACATTGTGTACAAAACAAAAATTGTATTATCTCTACTAGAAAAAAAGTTATGGGCTTTTGAATCCATAGTATGAATAAATAGCATTTTTCTAATGATGATATGAATAGGCATCCCAGTAGAGAGAATGGTGTTTGACGAGGTATTAAAAAATTTCTTGATTCTCATTTCGGCCTGTCCCTCCGTTACCAAAAAACATTGTTTTAAAAATTTTTTAATATGAATTTTCTACTTAGAGAGGGGAAACATTCCAAAAGAAAGCTTATTGGGATGTGTCTTGATGTAGTATAACTAGTTTTGAAAAACAGTTGACAGAATTCTGATTTTGAGGGGGGTGAAAATGTGTCCCTCCGTTACCATTTGTCAAGGTCCCTCCATTACCATGACCATCTGACTTCGCCCCATAAAAATTGAGCAGCACAAGTTCCTTACCATTTTGCATGTTCATATTTAAGTGGTAATGGTACAATATGAAAGAGAAATATAACCCTTTTCACCTCAGGAGCAGTATGATATGCATGTCTGAAAAAAGTGTAAAAAACAGACGTTAATTTTGTGTCCCTCCATTACCGCCCTGTTTTTTTAATAAATTTTACCCCCAAGAAGTTGTTTGACCCCAAACTCTTTTTCCTCAGTTTGTAGTCTAAGGTAGCCTTTATATAATACCACTTGTTATTTTACTCAGCCTTGGATAAAACAGGAGTACTAGGGCAAAATACAGTAAAAGTGTCCCTCCATTACTGCGTGGCCTGGCCCAGTTTCTAAGTGCCACGATTGTTGCGTAGCTAGTCCTTTTAACAAGCAAGCCCCGACACAGTCTCACCTGCAACTATACTGACCCATGCGTGACACAGTGGACAATAGCATCTACACTGCCTGGCCAAAAAAAAAGTTGCTGTTGCACCCGTCATGCATAGTGCCCACTGTACAAGCCTCTGGAGGCAATGTTATGATCTGGGGTTGCTTCAATTGGTCAGGTCTAGACTCAGCAATGTTATGCAGCAATAAAATGAAGTCAGCTGAGTACCTGAATATACTGAATGACCAGGTTATCCCATCAATGGGCATATTCCAGGATGACAATGCCAAGATTCATCGGGCTAAAATTGTGAAAGAGTGGTTCAGGGAGCATGAGGAATCATTTTCACACGTGAATTGGCCACCAGAGTCCTGACCTTAACCCCATTGAAAGTCTTTGGGATGTGCTGGAAAGACTTTACGGAGTGGTTCGACTCTCCCGTCGTCAATACAATACTCGGCCAAAAATGAATGCAACTCTGGATGGAAATAAATGTTGTGACGTTGCAAAAAACAATGCCACGTTGCCGAAACAATGCCACGACGTAATCAAAGCTAAAGGCGGTCCAACGAAATATTAGAGTGTGCGACTTTTTTTTTGGCCAGGCAGTGTATCTGTGAGTTGATAAAAATATTTTTTCACCATTGGTAAACTAGGTATAGAAAAAGTGGAATGACCCCCTGTCATTACACACAGTAGAGTACTCTCCCAGGCATTTAAAATGGATTGTGTGCTGTTGCACTGAAGTTACCAGACCCATATTATTAGTGGTAACACAGGTGATAAATTAAGGGTGCTGTATTATTAAGAATGCACTGCACATTACTGTATATTAATGTCCTGTTCCTGTCCTCCCAGGTCTGGGAAACACACCAATCACATGCATCTTTCTTATGTGGCCAATAACAGGCCCAGGTGCTCCAATGAGCCAAATATCTGTACCAGGGTCTTCTACAACTGGAGAAGACCAAGAACATTCACCACATCTATTGTACCAGAGTGTAACAAAATATCAACATCCTTACATCCTTTCACTCTATGTGAAAGCTAAAGCTTCTTTGTTTTGTCATAACGTTGTACACACCAATGCTGGAATAAAAACACAGAACATGGCATATGAACAGATAATAAATTATATAACATTATTTAAACTATATTGGATACAGTTTTGCATTTAATCTGTGAGCCATTCTGATATTTAAAAAAAAAAAAAAAAGATATTACACTATCTGCAATTTAACTGCTTAAGAACACGTTACACTATCTGCAGTTACTGGCTTAATTAAGAGCATGTGACCAGTTCTCACACAGCAGATCGATGTTAGAATTCCACTGCATTCCAGGTTATAAACGTACATTGTGAACATAAACAGTTTCTTTTCCAGGGGTTTCTGAAGTGTGATTGGAATGCGCTGTCCCCAGGGTTAAACGGATGTGGTTTACTGTGAAGAGTGGTCCCCGGTGCGAGCTGCAGACTCGCGTTCCCTGCGCGTGTACACACCCACCCCCCCCCCCCCCTGCGTTCCCTCCCCATGGAAACTCAAATCCCATGCTCTCCTCAGCTGTGTAGCGATGCAGGTCGCCTCACGGCCCGACAGCCTCGCCCATCATAATTGATCTCCTGTTTTTTCTTGAAACCCATGGCTCCACTCCACCTCTAAAAGTAGCTAATCTATATGCTAATGAGCAGATTGCAATCAATGAACTTCATGCTTGCCTGGGCCCAATCAATACAATATTACAGCAGCAGACGACTGAGATACGTTTATTACATGAAGCCCCTCAGACAGATGAAATGGATGGATTTTTAATGTGCAGATGGAGCCGATAAGTGCCTTTGTTTGCCAGCTCGGATATTTTATACGGTCGCTTGGACATTACGCAGGTCTACCTTACAAATTTAAATTCCAAAGTGCCATGGTTCATTCCTTTGGCCTCAACCAGAAGAGGCAGAGCCGGGACCGCCATGCTCACTGGAAAAATATTCAGAGGGTTTTCACTGTCAGGTAAAACTAAGGGTGCTTTTTTCCACGGAACAGAGTGCAGATTGGCAGGTTGTGGGTTGGCTGGTACAGTGGTCTCAGTGATCAGCTAAATGATTTAAAGTTTAATGAATCTGCTAAATTCTCTCTCCATCCCACCAGTTGGCATTGTGATGCATTATTTCTTCTACATGTTTTTGGATTTATTGCTTTTTAATATGTACATATTTGATGTGTATGGAGAATGTTTAATAGTGTAGCTGATGTTCTCTATGCAGGGATGGAGAGGACAGGGTGGTGTTCTGTGGGGAATAAAAACGCATTTCCTCGTTTAACCCCCCCACGCCTTCATTTGAAGTGTTCCGTCTGCCTGATCTGCATGAGATACACCCAAGGGGTCTCCTGAGGAACCTCATTGGCTGTTGCTAAGGTACCACATAATCACTAGGCGAGCAGACAGGCATTGCTGTCTGTGGGATGGGGGCAGGGTACAGTGGATTGGCTGGGGGTGGAGTGTGTGGGGGGGGGGGGGGTGGGGGTTGACATACTGCTGGCAGTGAGACCACCCCCCTCCTTTATTGTATAAGGAATTATGTGCCTTTTAATTCTTAATCACATTCTACTGTGTATAAGTGTGCAGTATGATCTCTCCTTCACAGTTTATCTCCAATGGGCCAGTCTGTGTGGCAATGCGGAGGCATGGTAGAGACAGGATATAGTCTTACAACACAAGTCTCTAAAAGGACATTCCTTTGCTCACCCACTGTTAGGGCAGAGTGACTGTGACATCATGGCCTAGCCAGCCAATGAAAAATTGGGATTCAGATTTCAATTATAAAAGATACCTGAAAAAGGATGAGCAGCGACTGTCCCTTCTGAATCTGAAATTCACGTACGATAAAAAAAACTTGCTAGAGCACAAAAGTCGGAGAAGCTTTTTAAAAAGCACATTTCAGAATACAGTCGGCCATGAAACATGAACAAAACAGTTAATTATTTACTCCAAAAATAACTAAATATCATTTCCAATCTGACTGGACTGAAGCATACAGAAAGACTAATGTGCATGACAATTACTCTACTGCTGTGTGCAAGTGGAGAGATTTCTGCTAGAGAGAAATGCAATAATGACAATTTAAGCACCCATACAGGCCCCCGGACACAGTATAACACTGCTGTGCTTTGGTCTGATAGGGCCAATCACACGGCCCGATACAGAGTGATATGGCCAATCACACAGCCCAATGTAGAGTCACAGCGCCCAGGAAAGGGGGATGCTCACTGGCTGAGGATAGACTCTTAGAGCACTCATAACCTGGGAAGGGGAAGGAACCCCACAGGGTGATCCCCGCTATTAAGTCTCTCATGAAAAGAGTCTCTCAACTGGAAAATATTTCACAGCCAAAACAGTAGGCCTATGTCTCGTATGAATCTCAGTGTCTCGTATGAGTCGCAGAAGCAATACTGCCACTGCAGACTGATGCACAATGCTTATGCTGAATATAATATGTAGCTCCATATTGAGTACACTAATTATTGTAAACAATAACAGGATGGTTTGATATCATATGAGGTTAATGTGGGGCAGGGGTGCACAACTAACTCCAGTCCTGGTGGGCCGGGTCTGCATGCTGGTTTTTGTTCCAACCAATTACATTCGTTTTAGTTTTCTGACAGCGTATAAAATACGCTGGTTCACTCCTATACTTGGGCACAGTACATTCTTTAGGATACACTGGCAGTCTGCATATGATATCATATGATAATGCTTTATTGTCAGATTTCTCTGAAATTTTTTTGCATCATAGCAGCTCCATTAAAAAACACACATCATAACAGGTTCAATACATAAAACAAGACACTAACACACAATTACGGTCAATTATACATACATCGTTATAATATCAACATAACAACCTTAGGTTACCCCCACATTGCACTAGACCCATTTATTGCACACTCCACCACGGTCCTTGATATTGCACTTGCCACCATTGTTATTATTGCACAGTCCCTGGTTGCACTTGCCTGAAAGGCCTGCCATTGTTATTGAGTAGCCTAATTGACTGGGGGATAAAGGAATTCCTTAGCCTGTTACGTTTGAACTGCGGAACTCTGAACCGCCTGTTTGAGGGCAGAAGTTCATACTCTCCGTAAAGCACATGTGAGGGGTCAGAGAAGATACCACCTGCTAGTCTTCGCATGCTCTTAAGATAAGCTGCCTGAAAAGACAGCTCTAGTGGCTGGCCTACAATCTTAGAGCAAATTCTGAGTTGTCTGGTCAGCCTGGCCTTAAGCTGGATGGACAGGCCGCCATACCACGTTGTGATGCAATACTGCATGACACTCTGGACCACAGATGAAAAAAACAGCAGTAGAATCTGACTACTGGCCCCGAAAGACCTTAACCTATATATATATATGATTGAGCTAATTAAATAATTAAGGCACAAAATCCTGAAAAAAGTATACTTTTGGAATAATTAGACGATTCACCCTTTTCAGTAAATCTTGGGCTCATGTTGAGAAACTGTGAAATAAAAAGGAGAAAAGAGAAAGTATTTGTGTGGAGACGTGCAAACCATTGCTCCTGTTCAGTGAGCATCTGTTTGTGCTCCCGAATATACTCAGCGAAACCCCAGAAGTAAGTGCATCATATGGGGGTTTAATGTATAGTATATTTAGAGAAAGTTTCGCCAACTTAACAACTTTTGTTGTCCTGTCTACTTAACAAGCCTACCTAATAGTATGGAAGGATGCTGATTCGGAAACAGCCCCTCTCTTGCGCTACAACTTGTAGTTTTTACTTCCGGTTTACTTCCTGAAATTGTCAGATGAGTGTGCTGTGCTCCTGAATCCCCTCAACAAAACTCTGGAAATAAGGGTTTCATCCAGGGATTTTAAGTGCCCCCATTTGTGAGAAAAAGTCACCCACTAAAAAACTTTTTGACCAAGTTCACTGAAATATGTGCCCTCAAAGGGGTGAAGGGATCATATTCGGTCATAGCCCATGTTCACGTAGCAAGTTGATAAACACCGTAGTACTGGTTAAGCCATATTGCAGTGGTTAGGTTTTGTCAAGCCAGCTAACGCAAAGAAACCCTGGGTATATTAAGCTTCCTTCGTAGTATACCCCCTTGTTCCAGACAATTCAAAACAAATCCAATTTCCAAATTCCTTCCATCAAACAATTAATATTCTCTGTTCCAAACAATTCACAATAATTCCTCATCCAATAGCAGCAGCTGGCCTGGTTTGGCTCATTTTTCCACAGCCACAGATAGACACCATAACAGTAGAGCAAGCATTTAGTAAAGCAAGCAAAAGCCATACCTTTGTGTTTGAAAGCAGAGTCTGCAATGGAGGCTCCTCCAGTTCCAAAGGCAAAACACAATCCAAATAATACTAATAATGAAGGTAAACAAAAGATAAAGCAAAGCAAAATGAAGTTATTGAAAAACTGTTGGCTTCTGGTGTCTGCCAAACTACCTTTTCTGAGCTAGGTGCTCACTAAGCCACCATCTTAGAAAAAGTGCCTAATTGGTCTTTCAAAATAAAAGTACCAACAAAAATAAAAGTACTCAAATATAAATGCACTTTCAAAATCATATATCCATTAGTAATAAACATAAAATAAATTTGATCTCTCATCAATTTGAAATAAATTATTTCTCTCAACGTAAATATGACTGATTCGGTGTTGTTGATGATGATCTAGACCAGGGCTGCCCAGCCCTGTTCCTGGAGATCTACCAACCTGTGGGTTTTCATTTCAACGCTAATTTGGCACACCTGATTCTACTAATTAGCAGCTCAATCAGATCTCTAGCTGTTGAATGAGGTGCGCTTTATTAGGGTTGGAGTGAAAACCTACAGGTCGGTAGATCTCCAGGAACAGGGTTGGGCAGCCCTGATCTAGACTCTACCATCGTCCCCAGTGTTTGGGCTTCTGTATCTCCAACTGGCTGAAGAAGCACAGTGTTTATGTACCTTGACACATTGGGACTTTTCTCATTACATTGAATTGCATTGCAATCACTTAGCAGAACCTTGTATCCAGAGCAACGTAAAGACGTTTCTAAAAGAGGTTTTCGTTGTAATGCTCTGTCCCAAAGTGCTGTCAGTCACAGGAATTCTCTGACCCCTCGTCTGTATTGGTCTCTGACTGCAGAAAAGACTGGAGCCGGAAGAGTAGACTACCCATACTCCCAGGATTAGGGCTCAGATATTCAGCATAGAATCATGAGCAAAGCTATGATATCCAGCTGTGATAACCTGTGACTGCCAATAGTGGGGGCGTGGGAAGATGATATTCACTTAATGGAATGTAACTTTATTACTTTCATTATAGGTTAGCTAAGTGCAGTAAGAGACAGGCTCTTTGAGTGCTCTGAGAGGTTAGCCTTTCATTCCTCCGAAGCACAAACGAACAGTCCGAGTGCAGCCTGCATCCCTGCAAATAAAACACATTCCTGGTGCTGTGTTTCACTGCACTGTGAGACCAAACACCCTCATATCCACCGAGAGCTGTGTAACACATGTCAGTACTGCACACTTTAGCCTATATACCTTTCTCTGCACATACATCTGAAACTACAGGTTCTGTCAGATGCAAAGGTTACCTATACAATTCCTAGCATTCCTATACCATTTCTACCATTCTGAATCGCTGGGTGCAGAACTACAATCTGAGTCTGTGCAGGGTGGTGAATCACTGGGTGCAGGACTACAATCTGAGTTAGTGCAGGGTGCTGAATCGCTGGGTACAGGACTACAATCTGAATTAATGCAGAATGGTGAATCGCTGGGGGCAGGACTACAATCTGAGTTAGTGCAGGGTGCTGAATCACTGGGTACAGGACTACAATCTGAGTTAGTGCACAGTGCTGAATCGCTGGGTACAGGACTACAATCTGAGTTAGTGCAGGGTGCTGAATCGCTGGGTACAGGACTACAATCTGAGTTAGTGCAGGGTGCTGAATTGTTGGGTGCAGGACTACAATACCAGGGTGCTGTAATTATTCCATGCACAGATGATTCAGTAATTTAAAAATGATTAACCTTGATATGCAGCTAAACCCACACTAGTGTGGCACTTTGGAAATCTGCCTTAATACAGTATATGCTGCTTTTCAGGAAACAAAGTTTCACTGCAACTGGCCCAATGTGACTGAATTCATATTATTAAAAGTAGGACAAGGGGGGCTGCTGGGTGTCTCATCCTGTTAGGGAAGTTTACCGCTTGTAACATTCCTCACACTTCTGTTCATTTTTGAATAATGAAGGTGAAGTGCTGTGTACGCCTGTCAGCCAATGATGACTCCACAGCACATCAAATGATCCCCTATTGTCCCCTTACTGCTCTCTGATTCGCTTACAGCCAAGTCAGGTGATACTTCGCTATCCCATTTAATGAACGGTTCCCATTGCCAAGCCTTAAAAAACAATCACAACACACAATAAAATATAAAAGAAATATAAAATATAAACGTACGAAATTAATAGAACTATAGTTTCATAATAAAACCTCATTGGTGCAGGAATGGATGAGTCTCCTGTGAGTATTTTTTATTGCTGGAGTTTGCCACTCCCCCTTTTAATCTTATTACATTGTTTGGTGTGTAGTGGGAGACTAACATCAGCAGGGATTTATTGCTTGATTTATTGCTCATTAGATTTCAGTAAATCTCAGCCACAATAATTCAGTCTCTTCCAGTTATCTTACTCACAGTACTGTGGGGTCTTTCTAGTTTTTTTCCCCCCAGCAGCCTGCAGCAATTCTTCAGGTAGAATTAGAGAAAGACAGATCCTGACCGTGTGTTCCACCAAACAGCTTCACTGAACCAGCTGTCTGCCTGTCTGTCTGTTTGCCTGACTGTCAGCATGACTGCCTGTCTGTCTACCTGCCTGTCTGTCGGCCTGTAGTGGCTTTTATGTGGGAGAGTCAGGTGGCCAATTACAGTATGGTGTGATTCTTAGGTAAATGCATGGTACCCACCCAGTAACCTTGATTTTGAATCATAAACTGAAATACATGAAGACAGGAATTATACCTAGAGTGTTCTTACTAATGAGCACTAATGGCAGGGTGTGGGAGGAGCAATGTGGGGGAGGAGGGAGGGGGAAAAGAGAGAGAGAGAGATGTGGAGGAGGAAGGTCCAGGCTCCTTCATTAAGGTCTTAGAGAAAGAGGTCATTCTGTTCCATATCCTTGAGTAAACCTCTCCGCTGACAGAGGGGAGTAAATGTAAGTTGACAGAAATCAGTTTCACTACTATTATATTACAGCTGATGACCTGTGTGTGTATGTGTGTGTGTGTGTGTGTGTGTGTGTGTGCATGAACATGTTTGCAAACATGTTTATGGCAATCTCCTCTCTCAAGTGTGCATTTGCAGTGTGTGTTTACCCAAATGTGGGTTTGCGTATGCGTGTGCATTGATGTTTGTGGGTCAGTTCATGCGTGTGTATGTCCATTTGTATTCAATGTTTGTATGCATCTATGACATTCACATCCTTCTTAGAAGAATGCATGTGTGTTTGTATAAACATATCCGTATCTCCATGTATTAATGTAAGGGAGTGTTGTGTGTGTCTATTACAGCATGAGACTGTGTGTCTTTTGTCTTTTTGTTTATTTTTGTATTTGTGCAGGTGAGTCTACAGTATGCACTTGTGTGTGTTTGATATGTCTGTTTTCGAGAATATAGCCTACTGTGTGTGTGTGTGCATGCATTTGCAGGTGTTTGTATGTTTCTGTATACCTGTGTATGAGGACGAATGTATGAATGTGCTTGTGTATGTGTGTAAAAGCATGTCAGTGGATCCCCACCCCACCCCCACCATCCACCCCCGGACCTCCAGCCCACACTAGAATAATCTAAGTGGAGGAGAGCCTCGGAAATCTGTGCACTTCATAGGGCAGGAGGCCACTGTCTGCTGCTGTCAGACAAGTCAATTAGGAGCAATTTTCTATACAGTACAAATTACTGTCTGTGGTCTGTGTGTGTGTGTGTGTGTGTGTGTGTCTGTGTGTGTGTGTGTGTGTGTGTGTGTGTGTGTGTGTGTGTGTGTGTGTGTGTCTGTGTGTGTCCATGCATGTGCACCGTGGCCCTGATGTGGACGGTTCTATGATTAGTCCATGGACCTGATGTGGACGGTTCTGTGATTAGTCTGTGGCTCTAATGTGGACGGTTCTGTGATTAGTCTTTGGCTCTGATCTGGACGGTTCTGAAATTAGTCTGTGGATCTGATGTGGACGGTTTTGTGATTAGTCTTTGTCTCTGATCTGGACGGTTCTGAAATTAGTCTGTGGATCTGATGTGGACAGTTCTGTGATTAGTCTGTGGCTCTGATCCGGACGGTTCTGAGATTAGTCCCATCCCCCAATTCCCATAGAGATCTATTCGAATGCAGATACGTTATAGTATCGCTTGTAAGAGTACCAGAAAATAAGATATCAAGAGTCTTTTGATGTTGTTGGGTCACAGACATCAGGAAGTCATGGCATGCAAAGGATATGCGACCAAAAATAGAAAAAATGTAAAGGCACAGTCAACTTAGTGTATGTAAACTTCTGACCCATTGGAATTGTGATATAGTGAATCAAAAGTGAAATAATCTGTCTGTAAACAACAGTTGGAAAAATTACTTGTGTCATGCACAAAGTAGATGTCCTAACTGACTTGCCAACACTATAATTTGCTAACATGAAATCTGTGGAGTGATTAAAAATTAGTTTTAATGACTTCAACCTAAGTGTATGTAAACTTCCGACTTCAGCTGTATGTATTATAACATTGTACCCTTAAACCTTATGTATCAATCACTGTGATCAATGCATAATAAGGTTACAACAAAGTTACAATATTATAATACATTGCAACATGTGCACGCGACGTGTCTCCTCCCCTCCCAGCTCCCACCCCCACACTTCAGTTCATTTGTTTCGCACACGTTCACGAGCTATAGCTAACAAAAAAAAATGACTGACGAAAAAATGGAGCTTGATGATGTGAAGAAAAGAATAACATCTAGAGAATTAACATTGCCCCAGTGTGTGGGAAAGTCAGAGGTGTGGAGCAACTTCAATTTAGTTGCCGCTGAGCCGGCACATGAAGAGGGCTTGCCATGGTAGGAAAGATGAAAGTCAACCTTCGTAATTAAATATGTAACCATGCTATTGTATATTTGACATTCAGCCTGATATGCTTTATATGATTTAATCGTATATATTGTCCATAGTATGTCTGGATATACAGTCAAGCAATGGTGGCACTTATTTATATATAGCAGCACATAATATAGGCCTAGCCAATTCCCACACTTCCTTCCGCTGTAATGGCGGCGTGACATGTGAGGTAGGAGCGGCCAAACGCAGCAACGGGATTCATTAAGCACTAGGCCACTAGGATGGGAAATCCCCTAGTTAAGGGAAGGAGACAAGACAGGGAAACACACATACCAAGGCTACTAACCAGCTTACTGTCACACACCAATGAGTAGAAGCGCAAACGCCAGGTTTCTCAATAAGAAAACCAAACAAGGCTAATGGAATACAGCACTGGGCTCCATGACTAAAGAAAGAACCAGAAATAATAAACGCCCTGTCTCGGTAACGAGACGCATAAGAACAGGCGAGTAGCATAATGGCACAAATAACACACACCAAACGTACCGAAGCTACGAACCGGCACACTGTAACACGCAAATGATTAGAAGCACAAACGCCTGGTTTCACAGTAAGGAAACCAAACAAGGCGAAATGGAACAAAGAACTGCTACCCTATACTTCTACGAGCTAAGTCACTCAGATTTCCCAGAAGAGAGAAACATTTTACAGGCGAATAGAGCAGAGATCTGCGGTCCCATAACTCTACGAGCTAAGTAACTAAAGGGCCAGCAATAATAAATGCTCTGCCTCAGTAATGAGGCGTTAGAATAGGCGAGTAGCATAAATGGTACAAATAAAACACACAGCCAACGAACACTGCAAACTAATATAAATTAGTATACGAGGAGGCGAAAGGAACAGAGATCTAACGTTCCAAGGCTACTCTCCGAGACTCGCAGTCAAACGCAAACAGAGATAACATTCCATGGCTACTTTCATAGGCTTGCAGTCACATGCAGAAAACATAAAGGGGAACAAGCCCGATCTCCCAGGAGAGAGAAACATTTTACAGGCGAGCCGACGGAGCACCGTCGTCCCATGAGTTTGATAGAAAATAAACGCCTTAGCCTCTCAGTAAAGGAAAATGTAACGAGGCGAAGGAACAGAGAGCTAACGTTCCAAGGCTACTTTCAGAAACGCGCAGTCACACACAAACATGTCCAAACATCGCCCAAGCTCCATATAAGGAGAGACATCCCCAGAGAACGAACAGAACTACAGTTCCGAACACAATCGTCCCGCAGGAAAGAAGGACGAACAGGACAGCTGCACCGGACATCCACCGGCCAAAAGACCAACGCAAACTTAATAAATAGAAAATAACCGCCCTGCCACTAAGAATAAATAAAGCCCTAAAGTCAGTACGTATGATAAAAACGCCCTGTCTCTTAGTAAGAAACTACTATACAGATACACACAAACAAACAAAGACTCCTCTCGCTTTCACGGAAGAAAGCAGACAGAGAGAGGAGAAAGAGACATAGAAAGGCAAAAAATCTAGGCAACGGACTAAAAAGGAAAAACCAGGAAGCGAGGACAGAAAAGAGCCAGGGGGGAAGGATCCTAATAACTACATCCACATAGGCAGGTACGCCAGGGGGGACGAGTCCTAATAGCTACTTCCACATAGGCAAGTCCCGCATAACTCCAATAAAGCACAACGGAGCAAAACGGTCTCCTTAAAAACCTAAACCAAATAATACTGACTTAACCTACGAAGGGCAAAATAATACCACACACAAAACAGCATAAATGATGCCAGACAATACACCACAATACGACCAACAAACAATCAATATTGAAGCCCCGAATGAAGGAAACGGAAGGCTTATATAGCTCTAAGGTGACCACGCACAGGTGTGGATGCTGACAGAAGCTCCACAATCAAAGCAGGGCAGAGCAAGCATCCACCAAAAGGGCAGCGCCCTCGCGTGGCCACCGAGGAAAACGACCGCATGGGGAAAAAGGGTAGAAACCCATGACACCCGCAGGTTCATACAGGCTGGAGGCTGCTGTCTGGGCCAGTCAACCTGTCCTGGAGCGTTTGAACGGCTTAATTTATTCGTTTTGATTACGATTTAATTAATTTTATATTATAGCCTAAGTGCAAATTAATGTGTATAGCCTTATTCGTTTTAGCCTTTTTTGTTTATAACAACCTGAGCGTTTGCACTACTTAATTTATTCGTTTTGATTACAATTTATTTTATATTATAAGGCCTTGCCCTTGTTCAATTATATTAGGCTAAGGCTATCCAAAGTTCATTCTTGTTCATTTTTAGATCATTGTTCACTTTTTTATTGTATTGTAGTGTAATCCTTGTTTTTTGGGATCCTAATAAACACGCAGTTTCGCTTCCGTGTTGCGCTGTTTCTGTCATTCAAATTTCTCTGCAATCCGCAAAGTCTGATTGTTAATTCCTTGTGTCAATCATGTTTTTATCACCAGTCAATCAAAGGTTACAATTTGAAATGTAAGTGTTGGGTTTTCGCTGCCTACGGCACCGTACTCGCTTTGTGAGTCCTTCACGAGGGGAAGTATTAGTAGCCAACTTACTAAACCGGGCTCGGGCCCATAAATGCAGCCAATGGGACAGGCCCATGCCGGGCACAGACAGAACATGCACTGGCTCGGTAGGGTCGGGCTTGTTTTTTTGGGCCTGATCTAAGCTCTAGTCTGTGGCTCTGACCCGGACGGTTCTGAGATTAGTCTGTGGGCCTGATGTGGACAGTTCTGTCATTAGTCTGTGGGCCTGATGTGGACGGTTCTGTGATTAGTCTGTGGCTCTGATCTGGACGGTTCTGAGATTAGTCTGTGGGTCTGATCCGGATGGTTCTGAGATTAGTCTGTGGCTCTGGTGTGGACAGTTCTGAGATTAGTCTGTGGCTCTCATGTGGACAGTTCTGTGATCAGTCTGTGGGCCTGATGTGGACAGTTCTGAGATTAGTCCCTGGGCCTGATGTGGACAGTTCTGTGATTAGTCTGTGGCTCTGATTTCAACGGTTCTGTGATTAGTCTGTGAGCCTGATGTGGACGGTTCTGTGATTAGTCTGTGGGCCTGATGTGGACAGTTCTGTGATTAGTCTGTGGACCTGATGTAGACAGTTCTGTGATTAGTCTGTGGCTCTGATTTGGACGGTTCTGTGATTAGTCTGTGAGCCTGATGTGGACAGTTCTGTGATTAGTCTGTGGCCCTGATGTGGACAGTTCTGTGATTAGTCTGTGGCTCTCATGTGGATGGTTCTGTGATTACTCTGTGGACCTGATGTGGACGGTTTAACATCATTTAGTGGATCGGGGTGAAAATGGTTTGATCAGCCTTGTTTTGTGAATCTGTGCTTGTTTAATGAGCCTGGCATGGGTAGTCGTGTAACTGATTGATGGGCTTGTTGTGGGATTTCTTTTATTGTTTGATGGGGGAGCTGTGTGTAAATGTAATCATTTAATGGGCCGGTTTTTAGGTTGTTAGTGATTCAGGGTTTTTTTGATAGGTCTTGTGTGGGTGGTTCAGGGATTGATTGATAGGACTTGGATGGCTGACACCAACTGAAGGACAGTGATATGAGTGTGGATACAAACAGATGGATAGAGATATAATACAGTATTAACAGCACTGATTTCACATCCCACTGTAGAGACCCTCTACATACAGCTAGTGAGGGACACATTCTACAGCAATGGTTAGTATTAGCATATCTTAGATATTCCGCAGTAAGACTGCTATTAGCCTCTTAGATGTTAGCAGATATTACTAATAAGAAAATCAGAGCACAGATCATAGAAAAAAATATAAAATGTTTCATAAATATCAGACATCTTAATCCAGAATGGTGCATTTTCCAAGTGAAAAAGTTTAGCAAAATGTCTGTGCGTCAGTGCAGTCTCCAGCAGTATGTTTCTATAAGTTGCTTATTTAAACCAGACTCTTGAATTCAATTTCTCCGGTCTGGTCTGAAGCATATTAGGAAAACAAACAGGATAGAATGGCATAATAGAACCGAGAGGTCGCCCCTGTGGCGTGATAGCCTTTCCCATAATCCACTCTGGCTCCTTCACCCAAAACCGCCACATCCCTAAGTGGGTTATGATATGTTTGCAATATGTTTGCAATATGAGACCAGCTGAATCTCCTGGAGTCTTACGGCATGCACGTGCATCCTTATGAGAAATTAATATTTCAAATTCTGAACACACTGTATAGGTCTGAAATGACTTCAGTCAAAATGGAATTGGATGACTTTTTAGAATTTACCATGCCTAATAATTTAAATATATAAAGTAATATAGCCCATGTAATTATTTATATTAGATCAGCACAGCCTTATTCTATGCCAGCTTTTTTGTAAGGACTGTTTGTCCAATATAAAGTACAACAGCCATCATGAATCAAAACCCTGAACTCCCATAATGATGCTTACTAAAAGCAGATGTCACAGCTGAAAACTTGCCAAAATGAAAGCAAATAACAATACAAAACCATCATGTCCAGCACTTATCCTGAAGAACAGCCTATTTACTTCATACTGAAGCCCATAATATACCAATTACTACTGAACTGTGATAAATGCATGGCACCTGCTAAAGCTGAGTGTGATAAACGCATGCCTCGTGCTGAAGCTGAGTGTGATAAATGGATGACTCATTCTGAAGCTGAGTCTGATAAATGGATGACTCATTCTGAAGCTGAGTGTGATAAATGCATGGTTCATGCTGAAGCTGAGTGTGATAAATGGATGACTCATTCTGAAGCTGAGTGTGATGAATGCATGGCTCATGCTGAAGCTGAGTGTGATAAATGCATGGCTCGTGCTGAAGCTGAGTGTGATAAACACATGGTTCATGCTGAATCTGAGTGTGATAAATGGATGACTCATTCTGAAGCTGAGTGTGATAAATGCATGGCTTGTGCTGAAGCTGAGTGTGATAAACACATGGTCCATGCTGAATCTGAGTGTGATAAATGGATGACTCCTTCTGAATCTGAGTGTGATAAACACATGGTTCGTGCTGAATCTGAGTGTGATAAATGGATGACTCCTTCTGAATCTGAGTGTGATAAACACATGGTTCGTGCTGAATCTGAGTGTGATAAATGGATGACTCATTCTGAAGCTGAGTGTGATAAATGGATGACTCATTCTGAAGCTGAGTGTGATGAATGCATGGTTCGTGCTGAATCTGAGTGTGATAAAGGGATGACTCATTCTGAAGCTGAGTGTGATAAACGCATGGCTCGTGCTGAAGCTGAGTAACGCATGGCTCGTGCTGAAGCTGAGTGTGATAAACACATGGTTCATGCTGAATCTGAGTGTGATAAACAGATTACTCATTCTGAAGCTGAGTGTGATAAACGCATGGTTCATGCTGAATCTGAGTGTGATAAACAGATTACTCATTCTGAAGCTGAGTGTGATAAACGGATGACTCATTCTGAAGTTGAGTGTGATAAACACATGGTTCATGCTGAATCTGAGTGATAAAGGGATGACTCATTCTGAAGCTGAGTGTGATAAATGCATGGTTGATGCTGAAGCGTAGTGTGATAAATGCATGGTTCATGCTGAAGCTGAGTGTGATAAATGCATGGTTCATGCTGAAGCTGAGTGTGATAAATGCATGGTTGAACCTGAAGCTGAGTGTTATAAACGGATGACTTATTCTGAAGCTGAGTGTGTTAAATGCATGGTTGATGCTGAAGCTGAGTGTGATAAATGCATGGTTCATGCTGAAGCTGAGTGTGATAAATGCATGGTTGAACCTGAAGCTGAGTGTGATAAACGCATGCCTTGTGCTGAAGCATGAGTGTGATAAATGCATGGTTCGTGGCTCGTTCTAAAGCTGAGTGTGATAAACACATGCCTTATGATGAAGCTAATAAACACATGCCTCATGCTGAAGCTGATAAAGAGATGGCTCCTGCTGATGCTGAGTGTGATAAATGCATGCCTCGTGCTGAAGCAGTGACAGGCCGCTGGGCTTGCTGTGTTCTTGGACAGGTAAAGAAGAGTCTTTGTGGCAGCAGGGCTGACCTGTTGAGAGGCACCATGGAAAGTGAACAAGGCCCCCCGGCCTCCAGGTCCACCACCATCAGCAGCAGCAGCACCAGTACCAACGCCACCAGTACCAGCAGCACCAGCACCAGTACCAGCAGCAGCACCACAAGCAGCTCTGCAAGGCCATCTGTACCTCAGATCTCTGTCTACAGTGGGATCCCCGACAGGCAGACTGTCCAGGTACTGCAGACTCAAACAGAGACACTCTCACGCACACACACTCTCTCATGCACACACACACTCACACACACATTCACAAGTATATACACACTCTCTCTGACGCACACATGTACACACCCACACACACTCTCTCTCACGCACGCACGCATACGCAATCACACTTACACACACGCTCTCTCTCTCTCATGCACACACACACTATCTCTCAATCTCTTGCATGCACTCACACACACACACACACACACACACACACACACACACACACACACACACACACACACACACACACAGTATCTACAATACACATCTTCCAAACTGCCAAACACTGTGCTTCTGGAGTGAAATACACAGATCCAAACACAAATATATATCGTACTGCTTTTTTTCTTAAATGGTCTGAAACTATGTGGAGTATTCTCTACATTAATAAATAAAAACATCTGTATTATCTGGACACACTAGTAATGTGCCAGCACGGTTCAGTTCTGATCTGATGTGTAGGCCTACTGGTTCCACCTTCTGGTCATATTTGACATTGCATTGCATACCTATTAGATTGCGCAACATGGCCATATTGGTTTGATCTCACTTTGCACTCTCATCTAATTGGTGTAAATACCACATGTGACAGGTCTTGGCCAATCATTGCACAGTCCACATTGTGAGAGAATAGGAACACAACATTTCGTTAATGCATATTCTGCACAGTGCAGTCTCTGTAACTATTCAGAACATTCTGTTTTTATTAAAAGATTTGAATTAGTACCATTAGTAATAACAACTATATTTCAATTTCATTTAAAAATACTGTTTCACAAAAATTGAATGATTCTAATCTAGTTTGATATAGTTCTGTGCAGGTATAGTAAGATGATGTATAGAAGCTAATGAGACTTAATTTGTAATCTGAGTCAGTCATTGACAGCAACAAACTAATGGTGACATTTTCAACATGCTTGTAGATAAAATGGCATATAAATAATAGATGTCATTTTTTTATTGCATCTGTCACATGTTACAATATAACTGTTGATGCACGTTGCATTGTTTCAAAGAGAATAAATTAAGAGCAGTAAGTGTGCTGTCTTGCCTATCTTTGCGGGTGGACTTGTATGGTGTAACACAAGGCCAGCCTGTTACCAGCTCCAATACACAGCTGTACCAGTCAGATTTATGGGCTGTGACAGAAGTGGCCATTGAAAGTCAATGGAGCCAGAGACAGTTTCATTGGATGGGGGCAGTCCAGTCAATCATGGTGACTCCATGAGTGAGGTGTAGGAAGGCAATTCAGTTCCTATGTTTTCTGGCCTGGGTAGCAAATATTTTACAATAATCTTTGTTTATTGACTTAGAAAACCAGACAGATGGATGAGAGTTGTTCAGTAAAGAACTGAATTTCTGTTGTTGTGCTTGGGTATGCAGCTCTGTGCGTTACAGTTGTGTAATACTATATCTGGAATGAACATGACATACCGTATATGAATTTTATGTGGAAAAAAGCCTTTGCACTACCGCCATCCTGTGGCAGACTATAACAATGCAATTACACCTGCAAGACCTAATGCTGTGATTCTAAAACTTTTATTCATCGTGGCACACATTGCTAATTCTGATATAATGAAATCTAATTAAGAAAAATGAACAGCTTGTTAAAATTCTGGGATTGCAAGACCGAGTTTGAGAACCACTGACCGAATGCATTAAGCGACTGTACATCTCATTATTTTATACCCACCTTAATGTAATAAAAAATGAACCAATATGAAATAGGTGGTAATACAAATGCTGGTGTTACCCCAAAGCCCACTTTTGAGCAGACGGAGGCAGACAGCCCCATGAGGAAATGGGAGCGCAAAATGGATGTGCATTTGTCCTTTGCAGGAACGTCTGTGTTCTGCTAGTCACTGATGACTGCAAATTTAGATTGTCATGGAAACCTAGCCTTGGCCTATGGATAAACTGATGACCCTTCACCCGCTCAGCTAATTTTCTACCAGCATAGCAGTGCCAGCTTCAGTTCTGTTCAGCTGGGCCTCTTGTAGAACCAGTTAAGGGTGGAGCAACGGAGGAGCAAATAAGACCAGACAGTGACCACTTCGTAAATTATGCATTTTCTTAACAGATACACAACTTGCATGAATATATGTATTTGAATATATATATTTTGTGAATATATGCATTCAATCACAGTGTGATGTGTTTTCCTAAAGATTCCCTAAACACAGCTCCACACTGCAGCCCCATGTTACACAGACAGAAAGAAACATCCTCACACTTCTCTCTCACTGCATTACATCTGGTGTCAGACACAAGAACAAAGGTTTGAACAAGGCTATCTTCTCTTACAGATGAGTGTGTGTGTGTGTGTGTGTATGTGCATGAGCGTGTGTGTGTGTGTGTGTGTGCACGCATGTGGGTGTATATGTGTGCATTTGTTGCTGGGGGGGGGGGGGGGGGGGGGGAATCAACTCAGTCCACAGGCCAGAGGTCAAGCCTTTTTCCTTTTCCAATTCTTGTTGCTTGGCAACACCTAAGGGTCTGCCAATCAATTTCAAATATAAAGCCCTCAGCCTGGTGAAAGAGGGGGAGGGGGTGAGAGAAGACCAATAGAAAAAAGAGCTCTTTTTCTCTCTGCTGCAGTTGTAGGGAATAGTTAGACACTGTTCAAGTGATGATAGGACACAGGTGCTGCTGAACGCAGGGGAGTCCAGCTGTTCCTCAGGGGGATTTAAAAGCCCATTTCTGCAGCATGGACCTCTGTCCTCACATTTCTCTTTATTTATTTTTTTGAAGGTCTCATCTGTAAAAATGAAGCCCTTCTAAGAGCCGGTATGTTTGCAGTTTGACTTGTAGCTTTCTGTGTCTTTAAATGTTCTCTTCAAGCAGCGAGAGTTGACAGAGGTGACAGAATAGGTCACAGAGATGAAGGATGTCTTCTTTTGGACGTTTTGAGTTTGCTAGACACTGTAAAAGCATTGGGTGTTAATGGCTCAGTTGAGATGTTTATTTATTGTGTGTTAATGTTTGCCATGTACAGTAGAGGATTTTGTCTTTATTATGTCAAATGTAATGTTATGGCCTGACTGGTGATGGTTAAGCCTGTATGAGATGATTCAATATAAACCATTAAACCCCAAACATTTCACTCTGTGGAGAACGACATTCACAGGTTCATATGGGCATGCTGTTACCCCCCTAGGGCATGCAGTGAGCCCCTTAGGGCATGCAATCAGACCCTTAGGGCAAACAGTCAACCCCTTAGGGAATACAGTTAGCCCTTTCGGGCATGCAGTTAGCCCCTTAGGACATGCAGTTATCCCCTTAGGACATGCAGTCAGCCCCTAAGGGCATGCAGTTAGCCACTAAGGACATGCAGTCAGCCCCTAAGGGCATGCAGACAGCCGCTTAGGGCATGCAGTTATCCCTTTAGGGCATGCAGTCAGACCCTTGGGGCATGCAGTTATCCCTTTAGGGCATGCAGTCAGCCCCTTGGGGCATGCAGTTATCCCTTTAGGGCATGCAGTCAGCCGCCTAGGGAATGCCGTTATCTCTTTAGAGCATGCAGTCAGCCCCTAAGGGCATGCAGTCAGCCGCTTAGGGCATGCAGTTATCCCTATGGGGCATGCAGTCAACCCTTAAGGGCATGCAGGTATCCCTTTAGGGCATGCAATCAGCCCCAAAGGGCACACTCAGACTCTGGATGTCTCAGAATTTTCTGCAGTTGAATCACGATAAGCCTGAGATCCTTATCATTGTATCTAAGGCCCAGAGAGAAAGAATATCTAAGAACCTAGAACCTCAAATAAATAAACCTCAACTTAAGAATCTAGGTATAATCTTGGGTGCTGACTTAAGCTTTCAAATGTAACATAACATATCTGACCTGCTGAATAGATATCAGCCCAAATGTGCCCTCAGATCATCAGTTGACAATCTGTTATGCATTCCAAAAGTAAATTACAAAATAATTGAAGAAGCTTCTTTTTATTTCTATGCCCCAACACTATGGAATAGCTTGCCCAGGCAGATCAGAGAGGTGCCAAATGTAGCACTTCTGAAAACGTACTTCTGAAAATGGATTTTAATTGATTGTATCTTATTTTAGTTTTTACTTGTCCTTTGCTTTTATTGTTTTATAACTATATGCTGTCTGGTATTTCATTGTGTTTTCTTGCATTTTGTTCTATCCTATTTTATTATTTATTTTATTGTGTTTTTAAAAAATAATTATATTATTTTTTTATATTGTTTTATTTATATTGTTTTATCCAATTTCCTGTTTTTATTATTCCCTGATATATTGTATAGGTGCTATATACAGATCCTTTCCAAAGAATTAGAATATCATGGAAAAGTTTTTTTTTTTTTCCATAATTCCATTCAAAAAGTGAAACTTTCATAGGTTATAGATTCATTACACACAAAGTGAAATATTTCTAGCCTTTATTTGTTTAATTTTTCATAATTTTGGCTTACAGCTCCAGAAAACCCCCAAAACAGTATTTCAAGAAATTAGAATAGTGTGTCGAAAATCAGCATTTACTTCAGTTATTTCAGAGAATGAGTGGAGCGGCTTGACTCGAGGAATCCGACAGTTGTAGCCCATGTCCCGGATACGTCTGTACGTGGTGGTTTTTGAAGCACTGACTCCAGCCTCAGTCCACTCCCTCTGCATCTCCGCCAAATTTTGGAATCGTCTTTGCTTGACAATCCGCTGAAGCCTACGGTCATCTCTTTTGCTTGTGCACCTTCTCCTGCCACATTTTTCCCTTCCACTAAACTTTCTATTGATATGCTTGGACACTGCACTCTGTGAACAGCCAGCCTCCTTAGCGATGACCTTTTGTGGCTTACCCATCTTCTGGAGGGTGTCAATGATGGTCTTCTGACCAATTGTCAAGTCTGCAGTCTTCCCCATACTGAACCAAACTGAGATAAACTTTGCAGGTGTTTTGAGTAAATTAAATGATAGTGTGACACTCAGTCTAAAACATTCATTCTCTGAAATAACTGAAGTAAATGCTGATTTTCGACACACTATTCTAATTTCTTGAAATACTGTTTTGGGGGTTTTCTGGAGCTGTAAGCCAAAATTATGAAAAATGAAACAAATAAAGGCTAGAAATATTTCACTTTGTGTGTAATGAATCTATAATCTATGAAAGTTTCACTTTTTGAATGGAATTATGGGAAAAAAAAACTTTTCCATGATATTAAAATTTTTTGGAAAGGATCTGTATATAAAGTTTATTATGATTATTATCATTATTATTATGCAGTCATTATTATTATGAGCAGTCTGCACTGTAATGGCTCATTAATGTAGTATTATTTACATGCATTTGGAGATCATTTAAGGCTGCCCAGCTGTGCTATATGTTTCCTGCTGTGGGTCCTTTCCCTCTGCTAGCATTATTCAAATCTTTTCTTCAACTGTCATAGTTGGGAAGTGCAGGAAGATTTCAAGAAAAATCTTGAAAGATGATTAATACTGGGAGTATAGTGAATCTCTCACTGTCCCTCCCTCCCTCTCTCTCCCTCCCTCTCCCTCCTTCCCCTCCATCTCCCTCTCTCAATTTTAATTTCAAAAGTGCTTTATTGGTTTAAGTATTGCCAGTTGTAGTTTAGGGCTGCTATGTTTAAGAATGTCTGGTCTAATGCCATCATGGCCACAGGCTTTGTTTGATTTTAGGGCTTGAATTTTATTTTGTACCTCAGTAAATATGATTGGGATGTCTAATTGATTCTGATTGTTCCTCACTGATTTTTCTAGTTTCTGTATTTGATTTGCAATTTGCTTTTCCTTGACAATTTCTATTATTATTTGTTTTTACAATTTGCCTCTCTCTCTTTCTCTCTCTCTCTCTCTCATTCTCTCACTCTCAGGTGATCCAGCAGGCCCTGCATAGGCAGCCCAGCACGGCAGCGCAGTACCTGCAGCAGATGTACGCAGCACAGCAGCAGCACCTGATGCTACATACCGCCGCCCTCCAACAGCAGCACCTGAGCAGCGCACAGCTGCAGGGCCTGGCTGCTGTGCAGCAGGTGGGCGGAGCCAGGGCCGGGTTCAGGGGGAGGGGTGAGGGGGAGGGGCGAATATATGCAAATATGCAGGTGACATATTTGCATATATTTTGTCATCAGCCATCCCAGCTTTTAACCTTCAGAGAGGCTGTGTACATGATTGGAGTTCAGAACGCAATCCGGAGGAAACAGACACATCACACTCCCCTATCTTTGAAAAGCCTCTGACACTGAGGTAGTGGCATGAGGCTTGTGTCCCTCATAATGTCACTGCTTGATTTAGGATGCTACACACCTGGGTTACACTGGCCAGCCAGTCTCTACAATCACACTGTATGACCATCAGACGGATAAAAGGGTAGCAGGAAAGGCTTCTGTTACTTGTCCATCCCCATGGTCACAAACTTCAGCATCCGACAGCACCAGAGCTATTGAAACAGCCCATTAACAGTAGGGCATTAGAACACAGACCAGCAGCTGCATAAATGCATAAGATTATATATATATATATATATATATATATATATATATATACACACTGTATATATAATATATATGTATAAAATACAGAATGAGGAGAACAGGACATTCCGCCCATTAGGCCCCGCCTACAAACATTGGGCCTCATTTATCAATGTATTAGTAAAGTTGCGCGTAAATGTTTTCATAGGCCAAACTGAACTAAAAGTTCTTGAGGGCTGATTTTCTTCATATTCATGCGAGTATGTTGATAAATACCAATCACTTGAAATTTAAAATGTGCGTTCATGGCCCTGCTGATTTTTTGAGAGGAATTTCTGTGACACAGACTTTGAGGTGATCTTGAAACAGGTCCACTCCAATATTATTTTGCAGTGTGAACAGCGGGGTCGCAGCACCCCAAAGGACAAAATAAAAAAGAAATTTTGGATGTCCTAAGAAATTAAAAGGTTAATTATGTCTCATCAATCGTGCGCAGGGTAACAGAGTGAAAATAAAATGTTTTGACATGAAAAAAAGTAAAAAAGAGAATAACCACCGAAGTCTCTCTGCAACCCGGGGAGGCCAATGTACTAGAAAGCTTTATAAAATTGATGAGCATGTTGGTGCCATAATTGAAGAAACACCCTTTCCAGGAATACCAGGTGTTACCATTGACAATGCCACCAGTTGCACAAACATCTGTCATCAAAATTGTTGGGCTGTGCTAAATTTACACCAAATTCAGGCATGCAATGAAATGATTATTTAAACTTGACAATGGGCCCTATCTTACACCCGGCGCAAAGCGGCGCTAACGCAAACGCAAGTGTCTTTGCTATCTTACACCCGGCGCTAGGTCCATAATAACGCCTAACGCTTACACCGTCAAACTAGCATGTTTGACGGCGTAACTCTTGCGCCATCATTAGTGAACTGGGCGTGTTGGTCTTAAGATGAGGAGTGGCCAGGATTCTTTTTGGCGTATTGCTATCTTGAGCCAGCAGAAAGCGCTTGCGCTAGAACCACCACAAACCTGGTCTAAAGTCATGTCGCAGTTGTTTACATGCTATTTTAACGGCGCATATAAGTGCGTCTACATAGGCGTGTGCACAACGCGCATACCCTCCTGTCTGTTACACACAGGGGCGTGCACAGGCATGACTAAAATATCTAGATCGCAATGTGAAATATTATTATTGTGTAGGCTATATCAAAAATGCATAATAATAAAAGGTTCCATAGGTCCACATACCTTTCCCTCAGCGAAGGGAAACAATGCCACATTACATTGCTCTCAGCCCACTCCATCAACATCCAGGCGATGTGCGATGGTACGGGACAATGGCTATCCATTAAAAAGGAGCTGATAACACCTATAGCTATCAAGCCTAATGCGCGAATTGTCTTTGCACCTAATGCGTGAATTGTCATTCAATGGAAAACTCGCGCACGGCAATAGACGGACATTTAAGTTCTGAAAATGCGCGTCAGATGTCATTACAATACAGCTCTGTTTATCTATGAATACAGCCTGTAAGTAAATAGAATGGTTTTGAGACAGGTGTGTGCGGGTTGGACCCGTAATGCACGACTCAGAACACAAACGTAATAATAAATGTCCGCAAGGACTTTATTATAGGGAAATCCAGAAATCGTAGTCACACAAGCGAAGTCCAAAAACCAATAAATCCAGCCAAAAAACCAAAGTAAAGTACCGAGGGAGAAGGCAGTCTCGGAATCGGTACACCATGCACAAGTTCAGTAACCAGAGTAGCTGTCAGCGGAGCAGAAGTACAATACAGGGGTCAAGCAGAGTTCGTAGGTCGTGGGACGTTGCAGGAGTCAGACCGAAGTCCTATCCGCGGGGCAGAGGTACAAATAGACAGCAGGCAAAACTCGTGGTCAAAAACAGGCAGTAGAAAACGGTAGGCAGGCAGTAACGATGGTCAGTAAACAGGCTTGGATCTATAACAGTAGTCAGACAAGGTAAACGCTCAAAAGTGACAGTAGTAAACTAACAGGCAACAATTTCGCGAAGACAAGACATGAACACTGAGCTTATATGCAGGTGTAGACAGGTGCAGACACTTAGCTTGAGAGCAGCATGCGAAGGGGAATCAGGTGTGGAAAGCTGACGAGGTAACAAGATAATTAGTAATCGTTAGTAATAAACCTATCCTGACCTAGCGTTAGTAAATTAGTAAATGACATGCACAAGAAACGTAAGGTAAACATGAACACATGGTTAGAGAGTTAGTATTACCCAATCCTGATCTAATGTTAGTAGATTAGTAAATAGACACGGGAAAATGAAACAATTAGGGAAGGCTGAGTGACAGCAAGAGAGAGAGGGAAATCAGCATGAATGCAAGGCTGCAGAAAAACATGGAAATGTGTATGCTACCAATTAACTGCATCATAACATAAACAGAACACAAGCATGACAAACTGAAAATAAACTGTGACAAACTAAACATGAAATGTGGCATTAACATGACAGAAACGTAACAGGTTTGTGACTGAAAAAAGTTTAAAACCTTGTCCAGTGAATATTGCATTTATTGTTTTTCAAATAGCCTATGGTTAAAAAACGGAGATGTCACCATGTTAACTAAATTGTAACCTTAGCTATTCTTCGTCCTTCATATTTGTTTAAATGACAGTGACCAGGTTTCCATACTCTCACCGTTTAAAACCCAGCTGATTTCACCCGTTATTCCTTAACTGAACAAAATGATTTTAAAGAGAACTAAGCGTCTAATTAGAAACTAAAACAAATTTGCAGCACGTTACACAATTAATTCACAATTAATTTTAATGCCATTCTCTGCACGTTTAACGGTCTTCCTGGGAAAGTGGATTGTTTTAAAGGATTACGCTACGAGTAAAACAGGTTGGTCACATTTCCATAAACAGGACATTATTAAACAAGGGGAAATATGCGTGAACTTATGGGTTGCGAACCTGACAGCTTTATTGTATGGCTATTTAGTGTCATCATTAAGGCAAAATAACGGTATGTATGTTATTAATCAATATTAGCCTACTATGCAGGTAGCCTAATGAACTTTGGATGAAGCTTGAACTTCGAGAACAGCCTCTTGGAATTGATGTTTGACACTTTCATTGCATAATCAAACGAAATTCGCTGAACAAGCAGGCTAATTTGGCGTTTTCTAAGGTGAGACTGAAGCCATTGATAGCTTATTCTCAGCTGTTGCAGGTCCTTTTAACGAAATTTAACCGCACATATTTTGTAAAATAACAGCCCTGTCTGGAATTACCGGGAACTCATAGGCTAATGGTTAGTCCGAATAACATTGATCATACTCCATTTAGCCTATTCCTTGATCACACTAAACACGCACGAGCATGTCTGTTTTGCCATCATAAGCAATCCGCCAAGGTGGAAAAGCAAGCTTTTAAAGGGAATGGGATATGACATTTTGATTGGTTTATTGAATGTCACGCCCAAGACACACCTATAATTAATGAAGCGACTAGGTTCAGCCCAGTTGCACCATGCGCCGTGCTTAGCGCCAAAAAAACACGCCGTTAAAATAGCAAAAGTGGACTTGGACACGCCCTAAATGGACTTAGCGCCATGCGCTTAGACTAAGCGCCAAGATCGCCAAGATAGGGCCCAATATCTTAATCCTCATGTAATCTAAATTGGACTAATTTATGGCAATGGGATTAATAGCCTTCATCTTGACAAGTTCAACTGAGAAATTATAACACTGATGGATGTACAGGTATATGTCCCCTTTTACGTAAAATGTACACATGCTCAGGAGCTCTTGTAAGATATGAACATTTTCCGGAACTAACTTGACTCCCAAAAACTTTCATAAATACCACGTTTATTGTATAAACGTTGGTAAGAAAAATTTTCGATGAAATTTGTTTGTATCCAACTTGATAAATGAGGTATTATGCGTATACACACACACACTGTACAGGGCATAGGGCACAGGATGTAGGGCATAGGGCATAAGGTGTTGGGTGCGCTTCATAGCGTGTAGGGCATAGGGCATAATGTGTTGGGTGCGCTTCATAGCGTGTAGGGCATAGGGTGCAGGCTACAGATTGTGCACATTCTTTAAGTGCCTGTTGCTTTTGGAATGGGGCTAAAAACAAGGGTGTAAACCCCTCAGGGAACAGGGTCCCACAGAAGGGAACCATTACGTTACATTACAGGCATTTAGCAGACGCTCTTATCCAGAGCGACTTACACAACCTTTTAGCATTTTTTTACATTTACCAATTTATACAGCTGGATATGTACTGAAGCAATTCAGGTTAAGTACCTTGCTCAAGGGGTACAACAGCAGTATCCTACCTGGGAATTGAACCTGCAACCTTTCAGTTCCTTAACCATTATACTACACTGCCACCAAAAGCACAGACAGAAACATGGAGGCAGAGCTGAAGACAGAAGTGAACTGAAGCAGGAACATGACTTTCCCCCGTCCTCTCTCTTTAGTCAATAATAATAATAATAATTTCCTTGCATAATGTCAAATAACCCCTATGGAAAAAGAATATGCTGCAGTATATTGTAAATATATCAAAATTATCTTCACAATATATTTGAAATATACTGCAGTATATTACATTTCCATATGGGAACTTTACAGTGAAGAGGGTAAACTCACCTCAGCCCCACGCCTGGGTGACAAACTGCAGTAATTTCATAGCAGAGTGCTCCATATCAGCTGAGATGGACAGTTACATTACATTTACATTATACTATTTGCCAGATGCTCTTATCCAGAGTGACTTACACAGCTTAGATTCAATCCATTTACAGTTACACTGAGGAAGATCTGTGAACTTTAACCAGTCAAATAGATTCTGGGACACATTCATACATCATTTCATCCATTGGTTATGTTCCCAGTGAACCTTTCTGTTTCTTCACCCATTCCACACCTTGCTCTGTCATGGTTTTGCAGCCTGCTCTACCTTTTCTGCGGGTGTTGCCTCTCGGGGCAGCCAGAGGGCGCTCCTGTCATTTTTTCCGCTTTTCGTGCCCTATCAGGGTTATGGGTTGTAGGTGTGGGCCGGCTATTTAAGCGCCACACCTTCTTTGTTCCGTGCTCTTGTGTAAGCGTCTGTTTACTCACTGGCTGGTAACATTGGGTATAGTTCGAAGACTGCATATATTTTCTGCCTGAAAGATATGCAAGAACGTAATTTAGCGTTGAGTTATAGGTTTAGTCTCGAGGACTTCGTTCTTTCCTATTTTTCTTCTCTCACTAGTTCTTTTCTTCAGTTCTTTTCAGTCCTCTTTGAGGCTGTAACCTCTGTTACCTTTCTTTTTCTCCTACCTCCTTGTTTTTGCTCATTGGTATTTTATTGAGCCGGAGGATTTTTCCTTTCTCTTTCTATCCTTTCTGCTCGAGTCTTCGAGCCTGTATCGCCCTCTTTTCTGGGTTGTTTTTTGTTGGCTTATACACCGGGGGTTACTTCCCCCTTTTTGTTAATTTTTTCCTGTTCTATCAGGGTATTCCTTTTCTTTGTCCCTACTAGTGGTTCCCATGTTTGTGGGTAGCTTTTGGATCCCCTTCCGGTCACATCTGGTTCTCCGACCCCTTCCTCTCTGTCACATGCTCCTCCCATCCCCTCCTTACATCAGCAGGTTCCCAATTCTACACTTGGTTGTGTTGTTTCAGGGGTTAAATACATGCATTACGCCATTCTAATGATATCTAATGAAGTTCTTCAAAGTCTTCAACTGTTCTTTGATTAAATAATCCCATCCCCGCACCCCATTCTCTCACAGGCCAGTATTGCTGTCGGGAGACCGGGATCAAATCAAAATGGAACCTCTTCCCAGCAAACGGGCTCGTCCCAAACCACTGTGAGTACAACAAACCACAGTCCTCTCACCAGAAACTGCTGATCCTACTGTTTAGGACCTATAGGAGTAGAAGGTTTTTACTGTGTCATTTCCCATGTTCTACTCATTTATCACAGCTCTCATTTTAGGCGCCCTTATGCATTTAATTGTACAGCATGTTTTACATCATAAACATCAGGGATGTGCACCCACCTTCACATTAACACGTATTAACCTGTTCTTGATCTATACAGCGTAACACCTTCACTACAACACCAGTTACATTGACAACAAAATAAACAATGTGCTATATAACAAATTTAAATATTAACAAATATATAACTCCCAAGCATAGTTGAATACGTAGCCTGGTTGTATAATAACTCCCTGGCTTTCATTGAAGCTCAAGGGTGGAGGTTTTGTTGATATCCCTCTCCTCCCCTCTTGGACTTATCCCTAGATAAACCTGACCACACCCCCTGCTGCAGCTCAGCTAATCAGCAGGGCGCAGAGCGTCAGCTCCACCCCCGCTGGGATCTCCCAGCCGGCTGTGCTGCTAGGCAACCCCTCTAGCCCCACCCTTACCGCCAGCCAGGCACAGATGTACCTGCGAGCTCAGATGGTAAGCAAGCATGTCTGTGTGCGCACACAAACACTCCCTCAGTCTCTCCCTCACACACACAGACTCCCTGAGTCCCTCCCTCACACAGACACACACTCCCTCAGTCTCTCTCTCTATCGCACACACACTCCCTCAGTCCCTCAAACAGACACAGGTGTGTCTTGTGTTTAGCCTGTGTCACTGTTTCTTACTGCATTGTAATACAGGCGATGTTCATGTTCATTTGTAGTCAGCAGGTCTGTAACTGCAATTTGCATGTGGCCCCTGACTTTTGCATGTATGTTTACATTAGAGAGTACTTTTATATGTCTATAGGTATGAATTATGCTCGCCACAAGCAGTCATCCAGTTACACTTATGAATCTGGAATTCTTGTATGCTTTTTTTTTTTTGCATAAAGAGCCATTATGAGTGAGGTCATCAATCATTAATTTACATTTGTGTCATCAGTGATGCAGTGCTGTACTACCTTGACTTGCACGTTGTATTTATTCTAATTTAAATACTTTATCACATATTAATATTCAATGATGAATAGAACTGTGCTTTTATTTCAGCCCTTTGGGTTAGAAATAGAGGCGCATAGATCGGAATTCAGCAACTACATTCAGGAAAGATCTGCACTAAGGGCCTGATTTACTAAAAGCTTCAGCATGTGCAAAACCTTTTAGTACACGCAAACCCAATAACATGACCAATGATTGGTAATGGCATTTGCTATGCACCAATCATTGGTTGTGTTATTAATTTTGCGTGTGCTAAAAGGTTTTGCACGTGCTAAAGTAAATCAGGCCGTAAGTGATTTTACAGTAGTTAAGAGGAGACTGAAACATGACAATACTTAAGTGAATTGGTGTTGTATGCTGATGGGCTCATGGGAGTCTTATATACGTACCTTGTCTACAGAATCTTCAGAGATATACACGTTAGGAATGACTCATTACATATATTTGTTAGATTTAGTGATTTATGTATCATCATGCTGAATTTCAAAGTTAATTGTAAAGTCAAATAAAATGTAATTTAAAAAGTAATGGAATTACATTGCCACTGCAAAAAAGACCCCAACTGTTGTTTTTACAGAGCTTAATGCATTTATATAACAGTAACTATTTATAGCCAAATTGAATTGGATCTCCAAAAATCTCCAATTACTGCTTGGTAACAGGTACAGCCAGAGATTTTGCAAGTGTTATTGCAAACCTATATAACATGCTGTTACATAAACCTATTTATTTGAACCGGAATACACAGATAAAGAGCTAAATCAAACTGAAGAGGAAGGAAGGATAACGGAGACAGAAAGAAAAGAAATTCTGTGTATTCCGGTTCGAATAAATCTGGGTCATCAAAGTGAAGAGACTCAACATCCTCGTAATAGTCTGATGAGTAATCAGCATTGCAACATTCGATTTGGGTGTTAGCTTATAAAGTGAACCACACACTAGCCTACTGGAAACAATACATTTTAGTGCGAGCAGAATAGGAAAGTACGATAGCATTAGTTCAATTCTGCAAGTTCAACTGAATATATCTAAATTTTCATTTCGGTTTAATAAAAAAACTTTCACACTCGTTTTCACTTCCAAATTAGAGGTTTATATATAAACTGGACTTTGAGGTAAATTGAACCTGTAGACTATCTAATGTTAAATATGCTCCAATGGACTCCATTGTAAAGCAGAATGGAGCGGTTCATGGCTGGGGTGACCAAAGTTCGAAAAAGAAAGATGTGACAAATTATTATTATTACCGATCAGAATGGTGGAAATGGTTCGTAAAAAAAGGTCCAGGTGGCATGATCGAACTGCTCATCATCGAACACGGATTGTGCATCTCGCCCACACTTGAAACGTCGAAAAATCCAATAAACTTCTCCTGAGTGTGCCCACTTCCATCAACGTATCGCAATGCAAATGAAAACTAGGAGTAACAACTGGTGTCAGTAGTTTTATCAATTTGCTTAACAAAAAAAAGGAGCAACCTCGCGTTTTAACCGTGGTTTTAACTAACGTTATCTCATCGTTAAACACAGTCGATGACTCCAAAAGAGACACAAAAGCAGAGAAGCAAATCATTAACGTTATAGCTGGCCATCACACCAATAAACAAACGGCCTAACTGTAAACTGCCTCGTTCATCCTGCCTTATGAAAGCTAACGTTAACTCTTGCTGGCTAAGTAACGTCAATGAAGTTACATCACAGCCCTATTTCATTTTACGGTTTTATTATTTGTTTACGGCCTATGTTTTTACACCTGACACCTGACTGATTTTTACAAGTTATATGAATTCATAACGTTACCCAAAGATTAAGCTTTACCTGTGCACTCACGTGTTCATTGGATTCTGCATGCTGTGTGACAGTACAATCCAGATTTTTGATGTTAAATCCTAAACATGTCCACATCGATGTTCCACTGCGTCCGGCACAGAACAGAAGGCAGGCCAGAAAGTATCCAGCTAGCTAGCTAATGGTTGTTATCCCTGGTCGAAATTCTGCCAGAACTAGCTAGCCAGCTAACTTAAAAATGTTAGCAATTTTTGCCCTTGATCTTACTAAATAAAAGTAATAACTGATCTAATGTGTCTCGGGGCGATAAATAAAAAATTGTTGAATTAAATAATCAAATATTTAAAAATTTCACTACAGGTCTGCTACTCGTTAGCTCCTTCGTATTCAAAAATTGCTTGACTCTATCACTGAATAAGCGGTAGCAACTGGTAGCAACCCAACCGCTTAAAATTAGAATGGGAGGGACTCATATTTAATTGACAGTGTTGTTGTTCAATCCACTATGTCATGGCATGACTGTTATTTTAGGAAACTATATGAGTGGGCTAAAGAACTGTCTCCCCTCACATGACTTAAATTTCACTATTAAACTGACTACTGAATTTAAAGGAGCTATATGTAACATTGACACCGAGTGTTTAAAATGGGTACTGCAGTCCAAATTCACAATATTGGAGAGTTGTCTCTGCCCGCCCCCTCCTCCCCAGACTCGAAGCTCACGCGGGTTGCCAGGTTGAGGACACTGAAAGAACACGAGCGCAACATTATATTTTGAGACTTATTCTATTTTGACAATGACAAGCGACGACGAGTCCTACACTGTAAGTTGGTCAGCTAATGTATACGTTTGCAATTTATTTATTGTTTGCAAATTATAAACCAGCTCATATGGATTTTTTATAACTCTGTCAATGTTAGCTAGATGCATGGCTGGCTATGTTTATGGTCACACAGATATAAGCTAGCGTTAGTGGTATGTTTAGCTAGTAACTATATACATATATATATATTTAAATCTTTAGCTAGCTAGCTAAATGAAAACGATGTTGAACTTAGCTTAGCCATTCGTAAATCGGCTGTACAAAATCGGAGTACCGGAGTACATCTGGTTGTTCGTAATGGGCAGTGGGTGGAGTCAACTCAGAGAATAGTGAATCACACAGGCCAAAACAAATAGGCTACAGACCTTCCGACCCGGAATGGAAATTTCAAAGGAGAACATATTGGCTGTAGCATTGTTGTCGGAGAAGCCAGTATTTCGACTAAGCATGTTTCCTTAATCTCTGATGACATATCATGGTCATTTTATGATTTAGTACAGTAAATTTGTTACATATAGCTCCTTTAAAAAAAAATAAAAAAAGAGAGGATCCTCCAGGTCTTTGATACATATAACAGACGATGGGCTCCTCTGAGACGAATTTGAGATAGTCTCCGAGGAGCGAGTTTACCCTTTTCCCTTTTATTTGTTTTATTAATCTGATTGATTACGCTTAATTCTCATAAGGAGTGTTTCAAATATATTTTTATTTTGAGGAGACAGTGCCTCCTCTGGTATATAGTGTAATAGTGCGTACCTTGTGTGCAGATACATACAGTATATAGTGTAATAGTGTGTAACCTGCATCGTAATCATACAGTATTTAGTGTAATAGTGTGCAACCTGCATCGTAATCTTTACAGTATATAGTGTAATAGTGTGTATGTGTGTGCAGATGCATACAGTATATAGTGTAATAGTGTGTAACCTGCATCGTAATCATACAGATAATGTAATAGTGTGTAACCTGCATTGTAATCATACAGTATAGTGTAATAGTGTGCAACCTGCATCGTAATCTTACAGTATATAGTGTAATAGTGTGTATGTGTGTGCAGATGCATACAGTATATAGTGTAATAGTGTGTAACCTGCATCGTAATCATACAGATAATGTAATAGTGTGTAACCTGCATTGTAATCATACAGTATAGTGTAATAGAGTGTAACCTGCATCGTAATCATGCAGTTTATAGTGTAAGCGTGTAACGTGTATGGATACATACGGTATATAGTGTAATAGTGTGCAACGTGTGTGCAGGTACATATAGTATTTTTTAATTTATTTTTAAGAACAATGTCTTATTTACAATGACTGCCTGGCGAGAGGACAAAAAAACCACTTGAAGGGTAAAAGGGAAAAGGGGACAAAACAAAAAAATAAAAGCAGGAGAGAAAATTAAAACAAACACCAACAAACAACCAAATAAAACCAAAGAATACAAGTCATGCAAGACATGAAACAGAACAGAGAAATTTAAATGTCAGTTAAAAGGCTGGGTGACAGTTGCAGGTGTGTGTAAACAACTCTGCAATAGAGTCCTTTAAAGTAATGAGGGAGTATATAGTGTAATCGCGTGTAACATGCATTGTAATCATACAGCATCTCAAACACACACACTCAATTACAAAATCCACTATTTATCAGAAAATTTTTAAAAGATACTGCACTTTACTCTGTCCATGAAATATAATGTTCTTCTACAAATATATCAGTACACTATACCCAAATAAATTACGGTAATGCAGTTTCCCTCAAAAGTGTACACTGTACTGTCCTTCATTGCATCTGTCAAATACCAAATATACAGTACATGAATGCAATCATTAGCCAGCATGCGATGTGCAATCAGAGCAACAGGAGGTAATATACAGTATATCCTATTACAGAAAAAAAGAACAGACAGGTTTGTCAGAGTATATGCATTTCCCAATCATCTCTAGATAACATTGAAGGTAAATGGGATAGTACCATTTGATGCCCAGCTATTGATCCAGAATAATCAAACCTCTACCTGACCACTGTAGCAAACTTCTACCTCAGTGGTTCTCAACCTTGGTTCTGGAGGCGCCCTGTGTATGTGGGTTTTTGTTCCAATCACAATAGCGTTTCTTCATTATTTACCACATGGTTAGTGGCCATGTGTCCACAGTGTCGCCAATTAGGAGCCTGTTGATTCACCCCAATCTTTAATTTGATCAGTTAAAACATTTTCTTTAACTTTTTTTGTAATTATTTGCAATATAGCACAATGTGAATATTTGACTTTTATTCTTCATGACATGCATAGCTATAACTAACATAATGTGGCTAAAGAGGGTAAATAATCCCTTTAAACACGAAAAACACCTAATTAAGAAAAATTAACAGCTTGTTAAAATTCTGGGATTGCAATTGTGGTTAGAACAAAAACCAGCATGCACAGGGGGCCCCAGGATGGTTGAGAACCACGGCTCTACCTGATCTCGTTCATTGTGTGGGGAAAAATCTGGCTGGGATCAGCTCTTGTAGTGGCATGTCAGATTGGCTCCCATAATCCATCTCTGGATGGCACAAGAGAATCTATTGGAAAATATTCTACTGTTTTTGTGGTTTTACATCATCAATATGAAATATGTAAGATATGCCATCAGTAGATCTATCTGCTTCAGATCACATGTAGCTTTGCATCTTGTTTATTTTATTATTTTCTTTAATGTTATATATCAGTTAAATATATATAATTGGTTGATTTATTGATGGGTTTACTGGTGGATTGATTGGTTGGTTGATTGAATGTTAAATTGTGCTGGATCATACTGAAGGGTAAAAGTGGGTGTGTTTTTAATGTGTGGTTTTCCAGGCACAGCAAAGTAACCTTGTGCAAGTAGCTAGGAGCCTAGGGCGTGCTGTTCCTTTGTCCCCCCAGCTCATCTTCACCCCAACTGCCACTGTCACCACCGTCCAGCCAGAGCCCACCACCCCGTCTGCTGGACAACAGTCTGCCATCGCGCAGGTAACTCACGCACACGCACTGAGACATACACACACATACACACACACACAAATGCACACACACACACACACACACACACACAATCACACGCACAGAGACCCACACATGCACCCACCCGCCACACACATGTATGCACGCACGCACGAGCAATGTAAGACCTGCACATATACACTATGTAAAGTGTGTGTAGTTACCGTGATCTGCATCTATAGGACATGCCAGAACTTAACACAAACAATCAAGTGATGCAATCTAAATCAATAAGAGTCCAGCGTTAGAAGGTATTAGCATTACTGTAAAAAATTTAAAGGACTTCACTGAAACCAGTTCCATTGGCAAACTCCTCCATCCCTGCAGGTTCACAACCTGGCCATTCGTGGCCAGCAGGGGGCACCACAGCCAGCCTCCCCGTCCCAAGCACAGCTCCAGGGCCTGAGCCTCAAACAAGCCTCCCTTTCGGTCCAGCCCACCGCCCTGCTGAAGGGTGTGGCTCACGGGCTCCCGGGGGGGCCCGGGACAAAGGGGGTGTCAGCTGACGTCTCCCCAGAGGGGGTGGGGAAGAAGGGGGAGGGCACGGCTGGGGCAGAGTCTCGTGTGGTTAACATGAGCCGCAGTGCTGCTATCAGCAGCCATCCGCTCATCGCTCCAGGTAAGCCCCTTCAACTCAGCTACACCTTCATAATACTGCAGTAATCCAGCTACACCTTCACAATGCTGCAGTAACCCAGCTACAGCTTCACAATGCTGCAGTAACCCAGCTACAGCTTCACAATGCTGCAGTAATCCAGCTACACCCTCACAATGCAGTAGTAACCCAGCTACAACCTCACAATGCTGCAGTAACCCAGCTACACTCTCACAATGCTGCAGTAACCCAGCTACACCCTCACAATGCTGTAACTACACACTCACAGTGCAGTTGTAACCCAGCTACACCTTCACAATGCTGCAGTAACCCAGCTACAGTTTCACAATGCTGCAGTAACCCAGCTACAGCTTCACAATGCTGCAGTAATCCAGCTACACCCTCACAATGCAGTAGTAACCCAGCTACAACCTCACAATGCTGCAGTAACCCAGCTACACTCTCACAATGCTGCAGTAACCCAGCTACACCCTCACAATGCTGTAACTACACACTCACAGTGCAGTAGTAACCCAGCTACACCCTCACAATGCTGCAGTAACCCAACTACACCCTCACAATGCTGCAGCTACATCCTCACAATGCGGCAGTAATCCAGCTACACCCTCATAATACTGCTGTAATCCAGCTACACCCTCACAATGCTGCAGTAACCCAGCTACACCCTCATGATGCTGCAGTAAACCAACTACACCCTCACAATGCTGCAGTAACCCAGCTACACCCTCACAATGCTGCAGTAACCCAACTACACCCTCACAATGCTGCAGTAATCCAGCTACACCCTCACAATGCTGCAGTAATCCAGCTACACCCTCACAATGCTGCAGTAACCCAACTATACCCTCACAATGCTGCAGTAATCCAGCTACACCCTCACAATGCTGAAGTAACCCAACTACGCCCTCACAATGCTGCAATAACCCAGCTACACCATCAGCATGCTGCAGTAACCCAGCTACGCCCTCACAATGCTGTAGTAACCAAGCTACACCCTCACAATGCTGCAGTAACTCAATAACACCCTCACAATACTGCAGTGACCCAGCTACACCCTCACAATTTTAACCCAGCAGTGCACTTTAATCCAGGAGTCACAGGTTCACATCCCTGGTATGCAGTCAGGACTGTGTCATACTCCTCAGCATTTAACAATGGGCCTGCAGTGTATTGCAATACAAACAATAAAGCAAGACTTCATCATTGACCTCTAAGAGCAATTATGGCTGTGCCAGAGCACCATTTTCAAAAAATGTATACGTAATAATACATAAACAAACTATACATAAATATACATAAACAAATGATACGTAATAATACATGAAGCAAACGCACACAACACACTTAAACCAACCAACACACAGAAATCTCACCTGCTTCTGTAAACATCATTACCAGCTCACAATATGTGAGCTGAGCTCTGAATAAGAAATTCAGCTGAGCAAATAACTAATGACATAATGTAATAATTATCAGTACAAGGTACTATTTTTAATGATGGGCAAGGTACTCTACATCACATTAGCATGAGGCATGCTTCCTCTGATGATACTATGAACTCTGACACTCTTAATAAAGTCTGTCTCTGACAGACAAAGTGGAAGTTTTACTTTACACTGGGAACCTGAAAAACAGGGAATTCAACATTCCGGTGAGGAGCTCAGTACTAAATGTACAGACCTGCAGTCTGTGCTGTGCTGCCAGTGTTGCAAACAGCGTGTGGAATATGTGCTTGCCTGTCTCTGACTCTGCATCTCAACTTATTCACCAGAGTGTACAGGGCCATCCTGGCCTTAAGCTGCACCACACATGCTGGGATAAAAGGTTTATTTCATCTCTGAATGGGAATTTGCCTGGGGGGGGCTAACTGGCAGTGTTTCCTGCATGTGAGTCACACACGTCCACTCAGACATGCGGCAGCACATTTCTGTGTAGCCATCTGCATGTGCTGTGTGTACAGTATGTGTGTGTGTGTGTGTGTGTGCATATGTGTATCTGTGTGACTATGAGTGTGTGTATGTGTGAGTGTATCTGTGTGTAGGTGGTTTTGTGTGTGTGTGTATATGTGTATCTGTATGCGTGGTTGTGTGTGTGTGTGTATGTGTATCTTTGTGTGAGAATGGTGTGTGTATGCACATGTGTGGGTGTATGTGCGCATGCTCCTGCAAAGCTTTGTTTAGTTTTGGGTTCTAATGAATAGGGTCCAGGGTTAGAGGACAGGGTGACCCTTGACACTGGAGGAAATGACTGATGGGATCATCATAGCAGCAGCACACAGTGCTGTATAAAACCACACCCACGTCTCAGTGTGAGCCACACCCACATCTCAGCATGAGCCACTGAACGGGAATTAGGGTGAGATCTGGCAGAATCCTCTTCCATTGTGTGCTGGTTTTGGCTTCAACAAAATTACACAATTAAATAAATAGACACATTATTTGCTGTAGTGTGTGAAGTTACATCTTTTGTGAGAGAAAGGTGGTTTAATTCATCATGTCCTAAAGAGGCAGCCTCCCACACAGTTCCATAAGTGCAGTGTGGGAATATGTGAATACACGAACTCCTCTGAACTGTTTTATATAACCCCACCCACATAATGTTTCAGAACATAAAGCATGTGGCCAAGTATCATTTCACCAAATATAATTTTTGAGAGAGAAAGAAAGAAAGAGAAACAGAAAGAGAGAGATGTTTTCTTTTTAATTCTTCCACAAGTTGGGATTGAATTTCATTTGGATCGGTACAGGCCCAGAGCAGCTGTTTAGGATTTGGGGTCATTGTGTGCTCAAGACTTTTCATCGCTTGCTTCTGGGCCCCCTGCAGCGACCTACCCAAGCTGTCCTTCACGGTTGCCATTTTCAGAACAGAAGCAGGTTTAACTGCTTCTACAGACTATGAATCCATTTAAACAGCTGGATTTTAACAGGAAACAAACTGGCATCAGCAGAAGGCAGCAGTTCTGCATTCCCCAGTTTACTTTTTTTCTTCATCCCCGGCTTCAGTTAATTAATTAGTTTTCCTAACTTACAAACGGGGAATATGGGATAGCTTTGTGTTTACCTGTGGGAAAGTAAACTATCTGTGACAGATGTTTGGGAATTTTAGGGGCTTTCCAGTGCTTGACGTCAGGATCTCGAGAGCAGAAAACAGTGATTGAATCCCGCTGGTCACCCGGTAACGGAGAGAGGAGGGTGTGGGAGGCAGTCTGACTCATCACTCCCTCAGCTGTGGGAATAAAACGCTTTTCCTCAAACATCTTCATTGTTTCCCATCAAGTATCTCTGGGCTGAGTGTTATTTACCTACAGACATTTCCACATCACCCAACACCTCCCTGTAAACCATGAGAGCTCTCCCGTGTCCCTGGTCCCTGTTTTATTGAAATCAGAGAAAACTGGAACTGTTTCAAAGATCCTAACTTGCTTTTTTATGATCGCATGTCATTTTGAGGGACGTTATATTAATTCCTTCTTTATAGACGCATATTTTTGAAGGTCATAACTATGGTGAGTGCATCCAGTGAGATGGGTGAATGCAGATGCAGAAAAGTCTGCGGTGAAACTGCAACGCACACGCTCCTGAGCTGGGTGGGAAATGAGTGCCGTTACTTCAGAAGCACCAAGTGAACATACTGAGTGCGTCCCATAAAACAGGCTGTGCATTTGCAGTGGATGATTTGTACTTCCTGTGGGTGATGTGGGTTATTGTATGTGTGAGACTGTACTTCCTGTGGGATGTGTGTTATTGTATGTGTGAGTCTGTACTTCCTGTGGGTGATGTGTGTTATTGTATGTGTGAGACTGTACTTCCTGTGGGTGATGTGGGTTATTGTGTGTGTGAGACAGGGGTCGCGTTAGGCCGGCATTTGCCGGTTTTGACCGTTTTTTTATGACAAAGGCCGGAAAATGTAATTCCCTCCGGACATTCGGGCTGGTAAAAAAACAAAAAAAAATGTTTTACTTTGCAATATAGTAATTTAACATATTTAGTCTCAAAACCACGGCAATTTATCATTAGGCCTATTATCACCGCAAATCAGACACCGCTACTCTCAGAGACGCAAAACGCGACGCTATTCCAATGATGACAGCTCTCCGGGGCTACGGAGGATTAAGATTTCAAACAGCCTGTGAAGTTTTGATCCGAGAATTTCCCGACATTTATCCTGACTGGGCGAAGGTGGCAAAGATGGCCTGTGTCATTCCCGTGTCAAGTGTGCCAGCAGAGTGGGGATTCTCGCTCCAAAACCGGATCAAAATCGCACTGAGAAGCCGCCTGCAGGAGGAGAAGGTTACGCAACTCATGTGTATCTCAAGCTGCACTAAAACTTAGACATTCGATTTCAAATCAGCAGCTGCTCACTTCCATGAAATGAAGCATCGTCGCAAATGAAAGGAGCCTATATGGATTGCTCGTTTTTTTTGCCAGTTATGAAAAGGCCGTTTTTAACTGTCAGTAGGCTTAGGCTACTTGAACTTAATAGGCTATAAGCTTGATATAATCAGATTTTTTTTTCCTTGTTAAATCAATGGCCTACACTGTTCTGGTCTGACTTTCCCGAAAGCGTTGTTCGTTAACGTTAGGTCGGATCCCAATTGTCACGTGTTGTTGCTGGCTCTTTTCCTTATAGCATCTTCCGCAACTCTGCAATTTGCCTTGGAGTAAAGAAATGTTAAAATCGTTATTCAAAATGAGGTTATTGCTTGCTATTCTGAAGAAAAATGTGTTCTAATAAACTAATGATGCAAAATCAAGACAGCTTCTGTTGTTGAGAAAACATTACGCACGCAGTCACGCACACAAAATGCGCGATTTTAATGTAATTCATCTGCTTGTGCAAGGCGAAGCTGTTATATTACATTTTTATATTATTCCTTTATTTTCAAATAGTTTTCAGTCCAAAATATAATACTATGCTGTAACATATGTTGTTGGTACATCATTAAATGCACCTGCCTGTCGTACATGCAATGAAAATAGATATGGCCGTTTTTTTTTTTATCACGTCCGACAAACTGTAATCATTCCGGACATTCTGGCAGGCAGTTTAAAATCCTAGCGCGACCTCTGGTGTGAGACTGTACTTCCTGTGGATGATGTGTGTTATTGTATGTGTGAGTCTGTACTTCCTGTGGGTGATGTGTGTTATTGTATGTGTGAGACCGTACTTCCTGTGGATGATGTGGGTTATTGTGTGTGTGAGACTGTACTTCCTGTGGATGATGTGTGTTATTGTATGTGTGAGTCTGTACTTCCTGTGGGTGATGTGTGTTATTGTATGTGTGAGTGTATTTCCTGTGGGTGACGTGGGTTATTGTGTGTGTGAGACTGTACTTCCTGTAGATGATGTGTGTTATTGTATGTGTGAGATTGGTCTTCCACAGAGAGATTGACTCCCCCCAGGAAGCAGTGAAAGAACACTGCGCTGTGCAGATATGCCTGTCCTGAGTTAAGGTGACTGTCCATCTTGTGATTCTGACCTATGACTGATCTGTGTCTGTTTCAGCATATGCCCAAATCCAGCTCCACCAGCACAAACAGCCGGGCTTTGTGATCCAGCAGCAGCCCCCCCAGAACCCCCCTAGGACTCAGAGCCAGCTCCTGCAGACCGGCCCTGTGCTGGCTCCTCCCATTCCGGTGCTCCCTAAACCACTGGCCCCCTCTCAACAGGCTACCATATTCCACTCCACTGTGAGCCCCCTGGCTCTCAGTCACCACGCCCAGCCTCCTCCCACCCTGAGCCAGTCCAAAGTTCAGCCTGTCCAGCTCACTGCCATCAATCTGCAGATCCAGCCCACGCCCACCGCCGTAAGCACCCCCACCCCCATCAGCTCACAGACACGAGTCATATCTGTACCCCACCATCAGCTCACAGACACCGGACATATCAGCACCCCGCCATCAGCTCACCGAAATGGGAGATATCAGCACCCCACCATCTGCTCACAGACACGGGACATATCTGCACTCCGCCATTAGCTCACAGACACAGGACATATCTGCTCCCCCCCATCAGCTCACAGACACGGGACATATCTGCACCCTGCCATCAGCTCACAGACACAGGTCATAGCTACACCCCGCCAGTTGGTAGCAGTCCTAGAAAGAACTGTTGTGAGATAAATCCAGCACCATACACTGTGCTTATACCTTCAAACTCTGCATTCTAAAACCAGCGATTCGGCCCAAATTTCTGTTTTCAACACAAAGTGGCTCATGACATAAACCAATCGAAGAAATACACCGGTTCACTACACGAACCAATCAACAATGAGATTCATCAGCTAGACATGTCACAAACAATAGAGGAGAACCGACCCATTTCACCGGCGCTATTTCACGCAAAGAAAAAGGATCAGGATGAAACTCGCTTGAAAACTCGAGTAAACATACAGTGAGCACCATAATTCATTGGACAGTGACACATTTTTTGTTCTTTTGGTTCTGTACTCTAGCACTTTGAGTTTGAAAGGATACAATGAACTTGAAGTGCAGACTGTCAGCTTTAATCTGAGGGTATTTTCATCCATATCAGATGAACCGTTTAGAAATTATAGAACCTTTCGTACATAGTCCCCCCCATTTTCGGGCATCAAAAAATATTGGACAGTTTAACATAATGTAGACTAAAGTAATCATTTTTAATATTTGGTCGCATATACTTTGCATGCCATGACTGCCTGATGTCTGTGACCCAACACTATGAAAAGACTCTTGATATCTTATTTTTTGGTACTCTTACAAGCAATACTATAACGTCTCTGCATTTGAATGGATCTCTATGGGAAATGGGGGTGGGACTAGATTTAGCTGTAAATTATGCTGGAACAGTACGGAATACATGGTTGGCGAAATGGCTGCAAGTCATCAAGGGTCTGACGTATCAAATGAGCCTCAAACCATCACTCTGCTGCCAGATATGCAGTAGATATGGATGGATCACTTTAAGGGTTGTTTCTACTGACAAATTTTCCTATTGACCTCTATGGAAAAATAAGTCAGGAGAAGAAACCCTTCAAGTTATCCATCCATATCTATTGCATATCTGGCAGCAGAGTGATGGTTAAGGCTTGTTTGATACGTCAGACCCTTAGTGACTTAGACCCATTTAGCCAACCATGTGTTCCATACTGTTCCAGTGTAATTTACAGCTAAATCTAGTCCCACCCTCCAATTCCCATAGAGATCCATTCAAATGCAGAGAGGTTATAGTATCGCTTGTTTCAAAGCTAAATTTCATGCTAAAAAAATTCAACGCTAAATTTACCAGTGGACTTTCTGCTTGCCAGCCAATTGCAATTACCTATAATGAATATTATAGGTTTCTATTATACCTAACGATACTTCGTCATATAGATCGCTTTAGCTAGAACCGGCTACTCGGCTATAGCCATGCATGCCAGCTGTAGCCAGATAATGGCTGGTTCAAACTAACGCTACACAAACTCAGTGTGATGCAGCAACTCTGCAACAACAGAAAAGATTCCGTTGTTTTACCTGGATTCTTGTAGCTGACATTTTTACTGTAACGTGAGTTATACCAGTCTGTAACCCTGCAATCGTATCAAGAAAACTTGGATGCGCATTCAGGACGAGGTCTGTGGAAGCAGTGGGGTTGGGGGTGTGTCTCTTTCTCTGTGGGCAGGGCCAAGGGGGTGTTATGACTTTGAAATGTTTTGACAACAAATACGACCATTTTACAAAGTTCCGTAGTCCAGCTTTAACAATAAATACATACATTCAGGCGATACATTCAGGTTTCTTCTCTCATTTCTGTCAATTTTCTCTTGTTCTCACCCAGGCCACCCGATTGGTCCAAGAGACTGTCAGTAAGGACAGTAAACCCGCCCCCCAGGTGGTCAAGGAGGGCACCCCCACCCCCATGACCCCACAACCGACAAGTATACCCCCTCAGAGGCCTGAGACAGATCAGCAGGGAATGGACTCCAGTAAACCCCCACCTCAGCCACAAGGTAAAGCTTACTTACTAGCCTTATGTCATTGGGGGGTGGGGGGGGGCATTATTATATCTACATCATATTAGCAAACTGCATGATCTAAATACGTCACTAAACTCAGAATTTTGATTAATGCTGTTACTGAAGTATTTATTTGGCAATTGTTCTTATCCAGAGAAACTTAAACTGCCATCATGGTAGGACACACTCATGTCACAGTATAGTTAATGTCACAAGAGCAACATTATGTCCTCCTGCATGGAATATCAAGCCAATATAAAAAGCTACATAATGCACATAATGCTACATAATGCACATAATGATAATATAATGCATGACCATAATGCCACCCCTGCCTCATCAATGTGATGACTGCATGGCTGTGCGGTGCAATCACTGCATGGCTGTGCAGTGTAATGACTGGATCTCTGTGCGGTGCAATGACTATGCAGTACAGTTAACGCATGGCTGTGCGGTGCGCTGACTGCATGGCTCAGCTGGCGGACTTCAAAGTGACAGGAAGCTGTGACAGATGCCACTCACCTCAGAGACCGCTGCACTGGTCTGGACTTTCCTGATAGAATGGAGGATGTTTCAGCGTGGGAAAAGCCTTCCATGCAAATGGGCATTCCCAACTGGGGATAAGAAGGGAAATAAGGCTTGTAGGTACAAAACAAACAACATGTAAGCCTCAATGTAAAGCAGGGAAAGACATAAGCAGTGACATCTGTAAAGAAAAAGCAGATGAATATGGCCCTGGACAAAAGGAGCGGTGCTGTTAGACAGCTCCCCCCAGCTTGGGTTGGAACAGTGGATAATGGAACAAAGGAGGCCCAGCCCCCTCCTCCCCAAACTCTTTCACTGAAACTCTGACCTTGGCCTCTTGCGCCTGCCCCCTGGGAGGGTCGTGTGTCATGAGCAGAATCTACACAGGACCCTGCAAGTATATGACATCACCACCATCTCTATGACATCACCACCATCTGCAGTCTTCCCAGCTGGGCAAGAGGCCTCTTCTGCTCCCTCTCTCTGCCCTCCTGCACCCCTGCCTGCCCGGGCTGATCTGCCACACCACACCCCCCCCCCCCCCCCAACCACCCCATTCTGATGCGACAAAAGCCTTGGGGAAGAATCAAATAATGGAGCAGGTTATCAAGGGGAAACTTTCCAATTGTAATTTATATTTGATATATTTTCATTTCTTTCTTTTTTGGGGGGATCTGCTTCCAATCCCCAAATCTAACCATATTTACACTATAAAAGAACATTTATCTGGAAGCATTGAAAATAATGATTCATTCAAATATGTATTATATTTATTGATTTAAATTCTGTACCCATACAGAATTGCCATTAAGATTGAAAGGTTATGCATTTAATCAATATACATAATTCCTTCAGTAACTTTAGACCAGTCTCTATCTCTCTCTCTCTCTCTAAAATTAGCACAGAACTGCAAAGGCAATTGGAGCAACAGAGTCTGCCTGATCTTGTTGCACTGTTCCTTGTAAAGTTAACTATATAAAAGCTTTTATGACCATAACTGGGGAGTGAGTACATATGTCTAAGTGCACTGTCTGCGACCAAAAAAAACATGCATGTATACACAATTCCCATTTACCCCTGGAACACATAAAAGGAAGGGAAATGCGGCTCTTTAGAGACTGGGTATCTTTCAGGAGAAAGTTGTTTTATGTCTATTATCTTTTTTGGTTGAGCACCCTGCTCCATCATACTCTAATGCTCCATCATACTCTAATACTCCATCATACTCTGCACTAAACACTGCACTAATTGACATAAAATGGGTTTGACAATTATTTTAAATTTGATAAAATGAGAGTTACCATCTGATTATTTTTACATTGTGGAGCAGCACTCCAAACAGCAAGACAGATATTTTTTTATTGTAATGATGGATCATATAGGTTGATTTGTAATCAACAAGAAATGTCTGTTTGTACATAATGAAATGTGCATATATGTAATTTATGTATGAATAATGTTTTGGGCATCACATCATACTATACATGCTGGTGATAGATCACCCACTGTCTGGGGACTTTCTGCACCTTCCGTGTGAGGCAAGCAGAAAGTCCCGGCTACAGACCTCACTAGGGTTGCCACTTTCAATGGAAAAAAATAAGGAATGCCCCCCCACCCCCATCAGAAAATTGGGACAGACATGTTTGAAAGGTTACTGTACGTGTACGGATACTAATGCTTAGTAATAGGTTACAAATGTCACAACCCTGTATTCAGTGAAAAGATGTGTCTGTTGGACTTTTTGAAAAACAGCAAAATAGGAAATTGTTCTATCCTAGCTTGACATGTAAGACTTAAATTGGATGTCTAAATCAATATGCAGCAATGGGGAACACTCAGAATTCATTTTTATACATGATGCCCATAATTATATCCGCGAGGAAATATCCATAGAAGGACATATGTTGAGGGAAACACTACAACCCACACAATTTAGAAGTGGAAAAAATGAAATATGTGGGCTAAAGCGGAAAAAAAATCTTCTGAAGAAGAATTTCGTCGCGCGTTCGCCTTCCCCGCCTAGTGCATTTGACATGAAGCGGGGATGTGCCAATTGTGCTGGCCAATCATAATAGCGGCCGCCCGCAAATAATCCGTCACCATTGGCTAGAATCGCAAGCGCAAAGAGCCAATAGCCGTGACGCGTTGTTTCTTATTCAGAGGTCTTGTACAAAGACGTCTGGAGCCCGTGCGTCCCCGTGGCTTCTGTACGGGAATCGGTTTGCCCGACTCGGCGCGAGGCAAGGCAAGGCACCACAAAATCGGTCAAGTTTAGGTGAGCTCTGCATCCCCCATTTCTGTTGTTATGGTATGTTCGAAGAATCAACGACACGGTTTGGTAAAGTTTCTAGTAGATTAGTGCTAAAGAAATTAATAGCTTTATATGAAATAAGTAGTGGATTGTTTTGAAGGTATTGACAAGGAACAAAGGCATTTGCTATGCTAGCTGCTGCCTGCACACTACAATTGTTTGTTAGCCACGACCTATGCATGCATGTACATAAAGCTTTTGGGATTCTAGCTTCAACGGTCGGATTTTCATAGATCCTCGCTAGTCCAGACCAAATGCTTTACGATTTGTTCCATTATTGTTCTGTTTGAAATTACACGCGTTTGTGGAAACGATAAAACATTTGTCGGACAAAAGACTTTGATCAGTAGTAAAACAGCCAAGTTGGTTAGCTACGTGTCTGTAGGGAGCTAGCTGCCTGGTTACTCAAAGGTTGCAAGTTATACTCACTAACGTTAGTTAACCTAAATCAGTTTATTTTGCAGTTTTATTTAATGAGCCCAGCGCTTTTGAGATTGGACCCGTTTTGAAACTAATTTCAGTAACGTTAGTAGCCTATGTCAGTATCGCATGTGTAGCCTTGTTTACCGATCACTCGGTTACTCATGGGCTTTATACTGTAATCGAATAAAGTAAACAAACGTCAGGACCACGTGTTCGTCCTTTTTCTGTTTCGCACACGTAGGCTACTCTGAACAAGCTTTTCAATGTCTTAAGGCAATTGAGAGTGGCTGGACTGATGTACGTAGTCCACAATTGAAAGCAAATTGTGTTCAGTTACATTAATTGTATTTCTATCAGTAATCCGCTGCAACTTCTCAGTTGCCATATCATGAGGGCATAGCATGTTATTGAGGATTTTAAAGTTTACTTTGTTGTACTGAAGTGTGTTCCTGTGTGACGGGCAGGTACGGGCGTTGCTGAGAGTAACAGTTCCGGGCCAGTGTTGGGCTCTCCTCCAGCCATGACCTCGGGAAACGAAAACGACGCCCCGACTGTGACAGGCAGCACACCGCAGAACGGGGAGAGCAAGCCCCCCCAGGCCATCGTTAAGCCCCAGGTCCTAACACACGTCATCGAGGGCTTTGTGATCCAGGAAGGAGCTGAGCCCTTCCCAGTGAGTACCCCCACCCTAAATGCACACACACGCACATACACACGCGCATACGCACAGGCACCTCAAACATGCACGCACACACACACACACACACCACTCAGAGAGCAGCAGGTACCCCTCGGGGAGGAGGTTTGGAGTAAACAACCCAGAGCCCCCCCCAGAGACCCCCTGCGCCATGTTAGACAATCAGCCGCACTTTTACATCCAGGAGGGAAGCGGCAGTATTGCAGGGGCACTGTTTAGGGTGTGACACTGCAATTATCTGTACAGAGTTCTGATCAAACCGGGAGTTATCATCAGACCAGAGAGTTGTATGTAGAGTCTTAAATTATGCACCTGCTTGACTTGATTGATTTATGTAAGCTTGGAAAGTTGGTTTGTTTGGAGGATTAAAGCCACAAGTGGTGTTTATTTGCCTAGTTGAGACTCCCGTACAGATGGGTTTTTCAGTACAAGCAGTTTCTGTCTCAACAGCAGCATTTCACCTGGGATAAGTAAACCACTGGCCTTAAGGTAAATAAGGGAGCTCCATGTTCATTGTGCCATAAATCATTCATATCTGCAGCAGGGAGTCTGGCCGCCTGAATGAATAAATAATGAATCTCTGGTCTTGGACGCTGTGCGTTTGAGCAATGGAGCATCATGCTTTTGTCAGCTGGCTCAGTGTACAGTGAGTGAAAAATGTGGCGACATTGTAGACTCATTGTGTCATTGGCCCGCCCTTGGGACTCGAAGGCCAATCAGGGTGAAGCTGACTGCTTCACTTGAGTTGTGAAATGTGATTGCAGTATGTAATGATTCCCTGTTTTCAAGAATTTCACAGGAATGCAGAAACATGTTCCACATGCACTGGAGTAACCCAGTGTTACACACTGCTCCTCCTGCTTGTATCCATTTCCTCACAGTGGACACAAAGCTGCTGAATTAAAATTATATTTCAAATATTTTTTTAAATGAATGCAAAAACGTAAGTGCAGAAAATATTTGCCCTGACCCAAAGCGGCCGGGTCCTGATTGTGTAAGCGTGCGTTGCCATCGGTGCTGTGGAGCTCCAGTGATCTTTATGGTGCAACACTCCAGGCTGAAGAACACCACATAATGCACAGACACACGCAGCTTCACGCGCACAGACACACGCAGCTTCACGCGCACAGACACACGCAGCTTCACGCGCACAGACACACGCAGCTTCACGCGCACAGACACACGCAGCTTCACGCGCACAGACACACGCAGCTTCACGCGCACAGACACACGCAGCTTCACGCGCACAGACACACGCAGCTTCACGCGCACAGACACACGCAGCTTCACGCGCACAGACACACAGCATAACGCACAAGAACACAGCTTCATGCACAGGAACACAAAGCTTCATGCAGACACACACAGCTTCATGCACAGGAACACAGTTTCATGCACAGGAGCACAAAGCTTCATGCACAGACACACAGCATAATGCACAGACACAGACACGCAGCATAATGCACAGACACAGACACGCAGCATAATGCACAGAGACAGAACCGCAGCATAATGCACAATAACACGCAGCATAATGCACAATAACGCGCAGCTTCAGGCACACAGCATAATGCACAGAAACGCACAGCTTCATGCACAGACACACAGCATAATGCACAGAAACGCACAGCATAATGCACAGAAACACACAGCTTTATGCACAGAAACACACAGCTTTATGCACAGACACACACAGCTTTATGCACAGACACACAGCATAATGCACAGAAACGCACAGCTTCATGCACAGACGCACAGCATAATGCACAGACGCACAGCTTCATGCAGAAACACACAGCATAATGCACAGAAACACAGCATAATGCACAGACACACAGCATAATGCACAGACACACAGCATAATACACAGAAACGCACAGCTTCATGCACAGACACACAGCTTCATGCACAGAAACAGTGGCTACATGAACCCTACTGGGTGGATCCATAAATTATTTTTCCACATCTTCCCTCTTCTCTGTAACAGTAGGCCTGTTCCCAGCATTGCAACATCCTGTAATTTCAGGAGATTAACTGCTAACCAAGAACCAAAGTACAAAATCCCAAATACATACAGACCACATCCATAAAAGGCATTAAGAAGAGGCACATAAAAATAAAAACATCACAACCTGAATTAGTGCAAAATGTGGGAATCAGCCATTAAACAGTACTCACTATTGCCAGACTGTCTGTAATATTTTATACGTTTAAAATAACATTAGTCAATTTTATTACAGTTTGTTACATTGTTTGTTTGGGCAGCAGTGTAGTGCATTGGTTAGGGAACTGGGTCTGACTCCAAGACTGCAGGTTAAATTCCCGGATGGGGCACTGCAGTTGTATGCTTGAGCAAAGTATTTAACCTGAATAATCCCAGTAAATATCCAGCTGCATAAATTGATAGTATGTATAGAATGTAAGCTGTGAGTCTATAAGAGCCTCGCTGATTGGCTGAATGTAGTGTGACGGTTTGTAAGAGCCCTGCTGATTGGCTGAATGTAGTGTGATGCGTTTTGTTGTTTCCCCAGGTGGAGCGGGTTCCACTGCTGGTAGACGGCCTGAAAAAAGCAGTACAGCAGCAGCCATCTGACCCAGAGAAAACCCCCCAGAGCAACCCCCCCAACACCACAGACTCTGACATGGAGGATCTGACCCAACAAGGTAAACCCCCCAGAGCAACCCCCCCAACACCACAGACTCTGACATGGAGGATCTGACCCAGCAAGGTAAACCCCCCCAACACCACAGACTCTGACATGGAGGATCTGACCCAGCAAGGTAAACCCCCCCCCAGAGCAACCCCCCCAACACCACAGACTCTGACATGGAGGATCTGACCCAACAAGGTAAACCCCCCAGAGCAACCCCCCCAACACCACAGACTCTGACATGGAGGATCTGACCCAGCAAGGTAAACCCCCCAGAGCAACCCCCCCCAACACCACAGACTCTGACATGGAGGATCTGACCCAGCAAGGTAAACCCCCCAGAGCAACCCCCCCAACACCACAGACTCTGACATGGAGGATCTGACCCAGCAAGGTAACCCCCCCCCAGAGCAACCCCCCCAACACCACAGACTCTGACATGGAGGATCTGACCCAGCAAGGTAAACCCCCCCCCCCCCCCAGAGCAACCCCCCCAACACCACAGACTCTGACATGGAGGATCTGACCCAACAAGGTAAACCCCCCAGAGCAACCCCCCCAACACCACAGACTCTGACATGGAGGATCTGACCCAACAAGGTAAACCCCCCAGAGCAACCCCCCCAACACCACAGACTCTGACATGGAGGATCTGACCCAGCAAGGTAAACCCCCCAGAGCAACTCCCCCAACACCACAGACTCTGACATGGAGGATCTGACCCAGCAAGGTAAACCCCCCAGAGCAACTCCCCCAACACCACAGACTCTGACATGGAGGATCTGACCCAACAAGGTAAACCCCCCAGAGCAACTCCCCCAACACCACAGACTCTGACATGGAGGATCTGACCCAACAAGGTAAACCCCCCAGAGCAACTCCCCCAACACCACAGACTCCAACATGGAGGATCTGACCCAGCAAGGTAAACCCCCCAGAGAGCAACGCCCCCCAACACCACAGACTCCAACATGGAGGATCTGACCCAGCCAGCAAGGTAAACCCCTCAGAGCAACCCCCCCAAAACAACAGACTCCGACATGGAGGCTTTGACCCAGCAAGGTAAGCGCACTCAACCCAGAGTGAGTAAAAGCAGCCAAAATCCCAATAATAACAGCGTCTGTCTACACCACCCAATACTTTATTAACGAGCCATGTGACTTTGGTCAGGTCCAGTCAGAACGTAGAGCCCAATCTGCACGGTTTGGTTGTCAGTCAGTGACTGGCTTTGTTACAGAAGAACTGCAGATTGAGTTGCTCATTTTTAGATGCTGACAGGTGGGTCAGATCAGGCGTCCATTTCACTCCATTAGCCTGCCTTTAGAAATGACTACAATGCTTCTGTAAACAAAAAGAGTTATCAGGCTTGTGCTGGGCTTTATGGCTGTGGCTGATCTCAGACGACATCACTTTCAGAGCTGAGTCATCAAGAGACAGAGGAGCCCAAACTGCAGTGTGAATTCTGTGGCTGGGTTGATTTCGCCTACAACTTCAAAGGCACAAAGAGGTTTTGCTCCACAGTCTGTGCAAAAAGGTTAGTAGCTGGCTAATTTAAGAAAAGAAAAATTAATCCAAATGTTTTCAATTTGCAAAATTTTTCAGTTTTTACTTAAGTTCAGTTCTTCTTAAAGAAATATAAGAATTGGTTATGGTTTCTGTTTCTTTTCATATGTCATTTGCTATTAATGCACATCTCTGCTGTACTTTTGAGGTTAAAAATCTATAACTTGTAAAAGGGAAATGTGAGGATTGGTGCCTAAAATGAGCAGTCCCTGTGATGGGAAATGTCCATTGGCTGAGCCCTGTGTGATGGCTTATTTCAATTGGCTGAGCCCTGTGTGATGGGCTATTTCCATTGGCTGAGCCCTGTGTGATGGGCTATTTCCATTGGCTGAGCCCTGTGTTGTCGTACAGGTACAATGTGGGGTGCTCGAAGCGGATTGGCCTTTTCCACCCAGACAGAAGTAAAACAACGAGCCGCTGGCGACGGAGGCCGCGCAATGGCACCCGCCAGAACGCTGAGGCGAAGAAGCAGGTAACGCACCGTATACATTTTACAGTTTAGCCATTCAGCAAACCTATTTAGTCCATTTCACATGGAAAGCAAAACTTTAATTTGCTATTAATCACATCCATACATTTCATCCATACATTTATATACTTTAGGCATTTATCAGACACTTTTATCATGCGTATTTTACATACAGTTAATTTATGCAGCTGGATATTTACTGACACCATTCAGGTTAAACACTTTGCTCAAGGGTACAACAGCAGCACCCCAGCTGGCTCATCACCCATTCATAGAGTATTCAATCACCCTCACTCATTCACACCAGTGAATTAACAGCAAGACTTCGTTAAATCCATCATAGGCAGACCAACCACATTAGTCATGGACTTCAGCTACTTCTGTACTTCTTCTTAATTGCACTTTTTATGTTTTGATGGATTCATTTTATGTTTTGATGGATTAATGTGAACATGGGACATTTATTCTACATGGCATGCATATCTATTTTCTGACATAATTTGGCTTAGGAGGGTAAATAATCAATCAAAACATGAAAAGTGCAATTAAGAAAAGTTAACAGCTTGTTAAAATTCTCGGATTGCAATTGTGGCTCGAACGAAAACCAGCATACACAGGGGGGCCCCAGGACCACTTATTTTAGATGAGAACTGATACATTTGGTTTTTTTCTAACTGTCACTGGTTGATTCTGGTCCAAATCTTGACATTTTACTCCAGTCATAGCAAAACAGCATGAACCCAAAGGATCTGGCTCAAAAGTGTCTCTAGTGGTAAAAATTTAGGTACTGCATGTTCAGTCTGTCATTGGCCAGAAACTTCATCCCGGTGACAAAATAGAAACCTGTACAGCTACGCCCTGAAGTTTTGGAGCGAGGGCAGGCTACGCCCCAGCTATAAAAGCGAATCTCAGTGGTTGATCTGTGTGGAGACACTGGAGAGGAGATAGGATATATATAGCTAGCTTACAGTTTAGCTTTTTTGAATAGTCTAGTTAAGTTATAGTAGCCTATTTTTGGTATTTTCTTATAGTTCGCTTGATAGTTCGTTTTTCAGTCTAGCTTAGCAAGTAGCTAGCTAGTTTATTTAAAAAATTTAAAAAAAGTACTTTATTAAAAATATATAGTCTAAAGCATAGTTGAACCAGGAGTTCTGGTATATGCATGCTACACGTTTACCTTTGCAACGTCCCTACAAAAGACATTCTCTCGGAGAGAGTTCAATGTGCACCTGTTGAAATCTTGCAGGTAAGGTTAGTGTGATTGCCTACAGCCTGTGTAAAATGAGTAGCCTACATGGCATGGGTAACTATTTGTACAGCATGTGATTTCTTGTTTGCTGGCCGCATCATTATAAGCCCAAACGAGGCTATGCGTGCTGCCCGCCTACTACTCCAAAACATTGCCCATGCTCTCATTCTCCACCACTGCTTCTGCCGCGACTTGGGACTAGGCAGCAGCTGGAGCTAGTGTGAGTGTGAGTGTGAGTGTGTGTGTGTGTGTGTGTGTGTCAGAGTGGAACTAACACAAAGCAGCCGCTGTGAGTGCTGTCCTGAGTAGAATGAGCTATAGGCTACTAGTGAAAAAAATTGCTGGGGCGTGGTTTCATACCTGGAACTCAGCCCCTATATTATTACCTTATCACGCCCAGATTTTGGCATTTTTCAAATTTCAAAAGGGGGCGGGGTCTAGCTAAACCAGCGTGCTTTGTTACCCTTTAATCCCCATCATGGTGTAAAAGTGTTCAGGTGTGCAGGGGGCTCACCTGTACCGTGGTTTGTTTCAGAAGCGTGCTGCTCCTCAGCAGTCCGTAGGGGGAGGGTCTGTGTCATCTCCACTCCCCTCCCACCCCAGTCAGGGGGAGTCCAGCCCGTGCTCCGACATCTCCAGCTTTGAGGGGCCTCCCTCTCCCCTGTCTGCAGCCAGCTCTGGGGCCCCGGCCCCCCAGGGCCAGCGTGGGGCCAACCAGGAAGGGACTCCTGCCAGGGAACTTCCTGTCCTCACCCAGCACTTCCTGCCCAGTGACCCCACCAAGTGGAGCGTGGAGGAAGTGCACCGGTTCATCTGCTCTTTGCCAGGTCAGTAGGTAACGGCCAGAATAGCGGCACACACTGCTATCTCAGGGCTGAAGGCTCGAATGTATCACCAGACTCTATCCCAGGGCTGAAGGCTTGAATGTAAGACCAGACACTATCCCAGGGCTGAAGGCTCGAATGTAAGACCAGACACTATCCCAGGGCTGAAGGCTCGAATGTAAGACCAGACACTATCCCAGGGCTGAAGGCTCGAATGTATCACCAGAGTCTATCCTAGGGCTGAAGGCTCGAATGTAAGAACAGACACTATCTCAGGGCTGAAGGCTCGAATGTAACACCAGACTCTATCCCAGGGCTGAAGGCTTGAATGTAAGACCAGACTCTATCCCAGGGCTGAAGGCTCGAATGTAACACCAGATGCTTTGCCAGGGCTGAAGGTTTGAATGTAACACCAGATGCTATTCCCAGGGTTGACAGTTTGAATGTAACGTCAGACTAGCAGTTTGTATTTGGGTCTGTGCTCTCTGCAGTTGTGCCCTGTAGAGAGAATGGATTATTGTCCCTTATAGCCCTGATGATGATCACATGGCTTATTGCTGCAACTGACCCCGCCCTTTGCATGGCAGGTTGCCAGGAGATAGCGGAGGAGTTCCGCTCCCAGGAGATTGACGGACAGGCTCTGCTCCTCCTGAAGGAAGACCATCTCATGAGCGCCATGAATATTAAGTTGGGCCCAGCGCTCAAGATCTTCGCCCACATCAGCCTGCTCAAAGACTCGTAGCCTGAAACCATGCCCACATCAGCCTGCTCAAAGATTCACAGCCAGAAACCACAGCCACATCAGCCTGCTCAAAGATTCACAACCAGAAACCACACCCACATTAGCCTGCTCAGATTCACAGCCAGAATTGAGTGGGCGTGTTCTGCACTTGTTTTGTACAAAAAAGCAGCCGCTGGGCGTCACCGCTCTGCCCGCTAGAAACTACAGGCGAAGTCGGTGAAGCACTTGTGAATAACGTCAAACGCCAATGAGTGGTTCCAAATGAGCCATGCCGGTTTTTGGATCTTCTGATTTTCTTATGATGCACGCTGCCGATTAGGGTGCCCGTTTATACTTGATTCCAGCAGCGAGCTTCTTCCTCGCTCGCCGCGTGATGCGGGATAGCCCGAGATGGTCAAAACGAGTCCGCCCACTCTTAGCCAAGTCCCCCTTTGCTGCTATGAGAGCATCCACTCTATTGGGAAGGCTTTGCACTAGATGCTGGAACGTTGCTGTATGGATTTGCTTCCATTCAGCCACAAGAGCGTTAGTGAGGTTGGGCACTGATGTTAGGCGCTAAGGCTTGGCTCACATTCGGCTTTCCAATTGATCCCAAAGGTGTTTGATGGGGTTGAGTTCAGGGCTCTGTGCAGGCCAGTCAAGTTCTTCCACACACTAACAAACCATTTCTCTATGGACCTCGCCTTATGCACGGGGGCATTGTCATGCTGGAATGGGAAAGGGCCTTTCCCAAACTTGTCACAAAGTTGGAAGCACAGAATCGTCTAGAATGTCATTGTTTGCTGTAGCATAAACATTTGCCTTCACTGGAACTAAGGGGCCTTGCCCAAACCATGAAAACAGCCCCAGACCAAGGGGTGTCCGGATACTTTTAGCCGTGTAGTGTAGATTCAGGTTGAGTGATAGATACAGGGTGAGGGATAGATGTGGGTTGAGTCATATGGGGTGAATGATGTATACAGGGCGAGTAATAGATGTGGGTTGAGTCATACGGGATGAGTGATAGATACACTGAGTGATAGATATGGGTTGAGTGTTTGGGATTTCAGATTACATAATGACTGTTCTTGGGCTGATCTGACTGCTCTTTCTAAGAGTGGGGGATGGTTTTGGTAGGGTGAAATCGGGCTGGATGCAGCCTGACTGCACTGATGGCCCAATGCACTACAACCTCCTGCCTCCGGGGGCGGCCCTGCTCCAGGCCACTCCAACAGGCGCAGATGGACAGGTCAGGTGTCCATCACTGTGGACGTGCAGGCGGGACTAAATGAAGAAGCTCATCTGATGGGTGCAAGACTGCAGATCATTGAGCCATGTTGAATCATATTTTGCTGTTGGAGATGGATGACTATGGCGCTGTCAGCCATATTGGAGATGTTTTTTGTTCTTATATAGTGTAATAATATATTTTGATTTCTTGAATATTATGGCTCAATTGTTGTGGGGGGAGGCGTAGTATCGTTGATTTCTAGTTAAAATGCAGCGGTTGAAAGGATGGTGCTTAGCATCTTCAGTAAACTGCACATGGTGCACTGAAGCTCACTGCAGTACCTCAAACTAGAGGTGTCCCTGCAGTACCTCAAACTAGAGGTGTCCTATCATCATAGTTCTGCTCATTACTAGCATTGTCCCTTCATACAAAAAAGCAATATTGTCTGTTTACTTCATCTAATTTATACAGCAGTTTTCCAAGCGGAAGAGGTAACCAACCCAGAGCAAGGTTCTTTGGCAGTGTTCTCCCAAGCAGATCTCTTTAAATTATTAATTTACCCTTTCACAACCAAACCAGTAATTTCGACTTAATCTCTCACCATTTGCATGAAATGGGTTGTCTCTGCCCACCTCCCTTAATGGTGGGAACCTGTTAACATGGGAATCCCAGGTAGAAAATATCCTCACGCATGTTCATATTTCCAACTTGTGCTGAAACCTTTAATTGTATCATTGCTGTATGCAGCTCAGAAAGAACCACCGTAATGAACTTTAAAAAGTCTTACTACGTTTATGGAAACTTACCCAAGACGTTTTCTCCATCCCCAAAAATTGGGGAAAATCACCCAATATGCATTTCTCTGGTAACGAATACGCCTTGTAACACAAGGCCTCAGTGTCCGTACTACTGTACCGATGTAGCTCACCGTTCAGAATTAAACTATTCACATCAGAACTTGTGTAATTGAGCTTTCATCTCTACATTTACTTTAATGATGTAAACACTTGCAGTTTTTCCAAGTTGCTATTTAATATACAGTAAATGCGTAAATAGCTTAATTTTTTAAAATGCATTTAATAAAACTGCTTGTAGAACTGCTTTCAAGTATTCTCTTTAGACATGACAGAAGTGCATTTGAATTATGAGTTAATGTTTTTGCTGGGAGTTGAGCATGCATGTTTTTGGGAACAGTGTCCAGGTTGTCAGGTTGAATTGTGCTTCTCCTGACAAGCCGTTCTGTGTTTGTCTGGTAAGGAATATTATTTGTGCTCCAAGTTTCTTTTTTAAAGTACAATGTCAAATGTTTGTATTTATCAGGAAGATTGTTTTGTATTAGTTTTATTTTTTATTTTTTACTTAAAATCATTTAAAAAGTTCCACCGGCTTTGTCTTTCTTAGGGGGGAGGGAGGGGGGAGCAATGATATATACTGTATATATACAGTTGAAGTTGGAAGTTTATACACTTCGGTTGAAGTCATTAAAACTCATTTTAACCACTCCACAGATTTCATGTTAGCAAAGTATAGTGTTGGCAAGTCAGTTAGGACATCTACTTTGTGCATGACAAGTAATTTTTCCAACAATTGTTTACAGATTATTTCACTATATCACAATTCCAGTGGGTCAGAAGTTGACTGTGCCTTTAAACAGCTTGGAAAATTGACATTACTTGAGTCAATTGGAGGTGTACCTGTGGATGTATTTTAAGGCCTACCTTCACTCGGTCCCTCTTTGCTTGACATCATGGGAAAATCAAAAGAAATCAGCCAAGACCTCAGAAAGAAAATTGTGGACCTACACAAGTCTGGTTCATCCTTGGGAGCAATTTCTAAACGGCTGAAGGTACCACGTTTGTCTGTACAAACAATAGTACGTGAGTTTAAACACCATGGGACCACGCAGCCGTCATACCGCTCAGGAAGGAGACGCTTTCCTTCTCCTAGAGATGAACGTGCTTTGGTGCGAAAAGTGCAAATCAATCCCAGAGTAACAGCAAGCTGTTTAAAGGCACAGTCAATTTAGTGTATGTAAACTTCTGACCCACTGGAATTATGATAGTGAATTAAAAGTGAAATAATCGGTCTGTAAATAATTTAGTTGATGTCCTGACTTGCCAACATGAAATCTGTGGAGTGGTTAAAAATTAGTTTTAATGACTTCAACTGTGTGTATATACACAAGTCGGAAGTTTACATACACTTACGTTGAAGTCATTAAAACATTTTTAACCACTCCAAAAAGAGTGATGGTTTGAAGCTTGCTGAAAGTTGCATTTTAACCTCAGTCACCACTCCATTTCAAATCCAGTGTACTGGAGTACAGAGACAAAATATATACACTACTCACAAAAAGTTAGGGATATTCGGCTTTCGGGTGAAATTTCAGGATGAACCTAAAATGCACTATAACCTTTACAGGTGAAATTAATTTGACCTTCTCTAAACTTTTGAATGCACATGTCCAACTATTCAATGTTTCAGTACTTTTTGCACAACTTGCTGTTCTCTAACAAGGAGCTGAACGGCAAAATTCACAACAGGTGTTTGATCCATGAATCGACCAATACATTTCCTGGTTCAATTAGAATTGGTATTTAAACAGTCCTCTTCATCATGCTGTTCACATTTTGACATCATGAGACCAAGACGACACCTAACAATTGATCAACAGTACCTCGCCATTGCGAGGCTTCAAACAGGATGTTCTCAGAGGGAAGTGGCCACTGAGCTTAGAGTGTCACAGTGTGTCATCAGCAGGTTGCAACAGAGATACAGAGAGGCATAGAAGTGGACGTCCTTTGGCCACATCCCACACTGATGACCGCTTCATTGTGAACTGCCCTGCGGAACCGGATGATGAATGCCACTCAACTCCAGGCACATTTAAGGGAGGTGAGAGGCACCCAAGTGTCACGTCAGACCATTCGAAACCGTTTGCATCAGCGTGGTCTGCGTGCTAGACGACCTGCAAGGGTACCTGACCACACCACCAGGCACAGGCGTCATCGTCTTGCATGGGCCAGGGAGCATTTACGCTGGACGAGGGACCAGTGGGCCTCAGTGCTGTTCTCTGATGAAAGTCGATTCACGTTGAGCAGAAATGATGGCCGCCAACGATGTTGGAGACGTCAAGGAGAGCGCTATGCATCAGCCACTGTTGTCACCAGACGACCCTTTGGTGGTGGCGGTGTTACAGTGTGGGCAGGTGTGTCTAGTCAATACAGAACTGCCCTACACTTTGTGAATGGTACAGTGACAAGCCCATACTACCTGAATAACATCATTAATTCAGTCATTGTGCCCCTGCATGAACAACACAGGCCTAATTTCATCTTCATGGACGACAATGCTCCAGCTCATCGAGGTCGCATCATTAGGGAAAGGCTGCTGGAGACTGGGGTACCTCAAATGGAGTGGCCTGCACTTTCTCCAGACCTGAATCCCATAGAAAACCTATGGGATCAGCTGACTCACCGTGTAGAGGCTCGTAACTCTGTACCCCAGAACCTCAATGACCTGAGGGCCGCCCTTCAAGAAGAGTGGGATGCCATGCCTCAGCAGACAATAAGTCGACTTGTGAACAGCATGAGACGTCGTTGTCAAGCTGTAATTGATGCTCAAGGGCACATGACAAGTTATTGAGACATTGACATTTTTGTTGTGGTATACCCACCACTGTTGTTGGCTTTTGTTTCAATAAATAGTTTGAGATGAGGAAATCACCATTGCATGCTTCTACTTAAATGCCCTACTTTCATGATACGTATAATATCACTGTAGCGTGAACTTACATTTTCCATAAATTTCACCCGAAAGCCAAATATCCCTAACTTTTTGTGAGTAGTGTATATACACACTGTGCAGTCCGTAAGTATTTGGACAGTGTCAATTTTTATTTTGGCTCTGTACTCCAGCACATTGGATTTTAAATGGAGCAGTGACTATGAGGTTAAAATGCAACTTTAAGCAAGCCTCAAACCATCACTCTGCTGCCAGATATGCAGTAGATCTTGATGGATCACTTGAAGGGTTGTTTCTCCTGACTCATTTTCCAAACTCTTCATTGAAAAATAAGTCAGGAGAAGAAACTTTTTGGTTTGAGGCTTGTTTGATACGTTGAAGACTTATAGCCATTTATCCATATTATTGACATCTTAATCTAGCCCCCCCAATTCAAATAAATATTAATTTTATTTATTTGTATAAATAGGGGGGTGGCTTATACCAGTTGTTTCTTTCTACATTGATTTCCCGCTGGAATTATGTGTGTCATCAGACTCCATTTCCACCCACTAGTCCAAAACCACCCAAATGTTTTTTTTAAATTTATTTATCTTTTTCTGTTTTTTTCTTTCTTTTGGCTGGTTAATTTTGTGGCGGCAGAATCTCAGAAACCGCAAGGCCCTGAAACTAGTCCTTGTACATCAGCAATGTATGTGTACTGAAGTTGTGCAACATCTATTCGTTTTGTGACCTTGACCTACTTTTCCAAGATGGCAACCATACCGGACAAAAACACGTTTTTCCTGATAACTCGAGAACTATATGTCTGATCGGGACAAGCAAAGTATCAACTTGAAGCTTGACTTGGGGCACATATTTCTCAAGTGACAATTATATAGGTCAGAAGTCAAGGTCATATGGCTAATTGAAAAAGAGATGCAACAAAAAATGGCACTTTTTTGGCCGACAATTGTCTATACTGTATGTCATTGTTCATCAGAGATGTATATTTACTGAAGTTGTGCAACATCCATTTTATGACCTAATTTTTGTCCGATAGGGCGGCCATCTTAGAAAACACGTTTTTGCTGATAACTCGAGAACTATATATCCGATCGGGACAAACAAATTATCAACTTGATGCTTGACACTGGGCACATATTTCTCAAATGACAGGTCAGAGGTCAAGGTTATATGGACACATTCAAAAAGAGGTGCAACAAAAATTGGCACTTTTTGGGGCTAAAAGTGTCTATATATACTACAGCTCCTTCCACTGTCGGGTGGGTGAACTAAATCTATGCCGTAGCGCAAGTAGGTGAAATGCATATAGCCCGGTTATTCAATCTGGACATGAACATACTTTCAACATGGATTTCAATTTAACAGCCTACCAGAATTTACCCATCTCAGTGTCCCAACATATCTACATATTTAAAAGGCATAGTTCTCCTGTGGCGAGTCATGGTCTGCAATATAAAAGGGACTTAGATTGAAATTGGAATTGCAGTGCATTGGGAAGAAAAACAAACCAAGGCAGTGGAAGGTCAGGGGAGGCTTTTTTCCTGATCGCTCAGTGATCAGAATTTCTAGTTTGTCAGGTTACTTTTCGTCCCCTAAAAAGGGGGACTGTGTGTAAAAGGGGCTACAAGTGCTACACGGTACACCTATTATGTGCACACCCTCAAATTAAATCTGAAAGTCAGCACTTTAACATAAGTGACATTTCAAATCCAATGTGCTGGAGTACAGAGCCAAAACAACAAAAATTGTGTCACTCCAAATACTTAGACTACACTGTATATACAGAGAGCACCATAAATACCATAGAAATCCAATGTGCTGGAGTACAGAGCCAAAACAACAAAAATTGTGACACTCCAAATACTTAGACTACACTGTATATACAGAGAGCACCATAAATACCATAGAAATGAATGAAACTTTTATACATAGCCCCCCCCCCCCCCATTTTTGGGCATCAAAAAATATTGGACAGTTTAACAATGCAGATTAAAGTAATCATTTTTAATATTTGGTCGCATATCCTTTGCATGCCATGACTTCCTGATGTCTGTGACCCAACACTATCAAAAAACTCTTGATATCTTATTTATATTTTCTGGTACTCCTACAAGCAATACTATCACCTTTCTGTATTTGAATGGATCTCTATGGGAATGGGGGGTGTGACTAGATTTAGCTGTGAATTACACGAACAGTATGGAGGACAAACAAGCCTTAAACCATCGCTCGTTTGATACCTCAGACCCTTGATGACTTACATCCATTTCGCCAACCATGTATTCCATATGGTTCCAGTGTAATTTACAGCTAAAGTCCCACCCCCCAATTCCCATAAAGACCCATTCAAATGGGTCAATGACGACATGCATATTTTTGTGTCCGTGTGCATTATTTCCTTTTAAAATAATTTTATCAATTCATGTCATGTATCACTTTATTCTAGAAAACCTATTTAGTTTGAATACATGTTCAGTACATTCAAATAATATATATTCTTTTATGTTTTGGCATCTCAAACCCCCAAAATGTCAGGCGGCGCAACCGTCCGTGCAAATGAACAGACTAAGAAAACTATTAAAAATTGTATTTTAATGATAATTCAAAATAAAATACTATGGCATGATTTTATTTTTGAAACTTTTCAAATAAACCAAATTTTACAAATACCATGAGTTTTAAAGCTGTTGAGATAATTGAAAAACTTTTGTCCAGCAATTTGTATGTTCTCAAATGTCAGGGTGGCACAACCGTAAACATGGGACTTTTATTATAAAGTGAAGAGGTAATAACAGTAAACATATTATTGCATCATCAAGAAGACCCCAAGTGACCTTTATGGCTGAGTGAAAAGGTTTGTAGATCTCTCTCAAATATTGATAAAAATAGCTACTTTCAACTCGTAGGTAGGCTAGTACACTTTCCATGTCAGGTGGTACAACCAATGTAAAACTATGAAAATGTTATTTTATCATAAAACTCTTTATTCTATTTAAAAAGTATATATATGAATTTGATAGCAATGGGAAAAGCTAATACAAGCGTCCAAGTACCCGTTTAATTTGAAATTAGTTGCAAAAGTTAGGTGGCGCAACTGCTAGGAATGTCACTATATGAAATAAATAATGTTATTTAAAGTTCTAAGATTATCTATTACATTTATAAAATGTTTATTAGTTCTAAGTTAAAGATGTTATACACTTTCAAACCTTTTTTCATGATTTATAATTCTAGATTTAGAGTTTCTGAAGTTTCTGCATGTTATTGAACTTTTCACTGTATAATGTGATGTATATGTATGCATTGTCCTGTGTGGTACGACATGATAAGGTTTAGAACAGGCCTTCCCTACAGAAAGACAGTAGACAATATAAGCTTGAACACAAACTTCAAGTTGGCTTGAAAAAGCAAAGGACAGAGAACACTATATTTTGGTAATAGAAATGAGGCATTACACAACAAACAATAGACATTGATCGCAATGGCATGTATTAGTATGAGCATGTTGAACTGAAATAGGCTATATGAACTGAAAGCTGAATGGAACTGGATTAGTTGTGATTTTAAAAGTTTTAAGTGGAATACCATTAATTGTATGAAATCTTCCAAATGGACGAAGAGGTGGTTACGAAGGTCTTTCTAGGTGGTTGCTATGGTCTTACTTGTTAGTTGCTAGGGTCCCTATTGGTTAATAGGGTGTTACTAGGGGATTGCTTGCTGGTTGCTACGGTGATACGAGGTGGTTACTAGCCGGTTGCTAGGGTGTAGTAGGTGGTTGCAATGGTATTACTAGGTGGTTGCGAGGGTCTTACCAGGCGATTGCTAGGGTTTTAATATGTGGTACAATGAAAGCATATCTTTCTGCTAGAGTGCATAGGCCTCAGAAGTCATGTCGTCATTTACTCCAGATTAGTATGGGCATGTTGAACTGAAATAGGCTACATGAACTGAAAGCTGAATGGAACTGGATGAATACAAGTTCTATTAAAAACCATGAGTAGAAAATGCACAAGCTTTACCCATCCAATAATTCCTATTGACTTTAAAAGAGTTTAAATTTTAAGTGGAATACACCATTAATTGTATGAGATCTTTCATTACAGTGTATCTAACATAGACTGTGGTATCTAATCAATCTATTGCACTGTGTAGCCTATTCCAGTTGCTATGTACCGAATGTGATCTCATGCCATTCATTGGGTCGTCCTCAGACGGGCCTCCCATCTACGTCTCCAGCCAACCCGATCTTCCATGCATCCAGCGATCTCCCCAGTAGTTTCCGCTCCCACATCCTTCTTGAGTATGTCCACGAAAGTTGGTGTGGGCCGCCCCCGTGACCGTCGCCTGCGCCCTGGGCTTGGCACCCACAAGACCAGCTTACTGGCTGGAAGCTCTCGACGTCTGTGGCAGTGTCCAGCCAGCCTCATTCTCCTAGCTGCTATTTTCTCACTTAGCCTTAGCCGTCCTCCGTACAGACGCATGTTGTTAACGTGCGCATTCTGGTCGATGTTTAGTGCCGCACGCAGTATTCTTGTGTAGCACCCATCCAGAGACTTCTGCAGGGAGGGCTTTAGGGTCCAGCATTCACAGCCATATAGAAGAACGGCCTCTACGGTGGCATCAAAGAAGTGGAGCTTGGCTTCGCGGGGGAGGTTGGATTTCCATACACTAGCCATGCCGTTTAGAGCCTTCCATGCGAGCGCCTTCCTCACTCTTAGGTCCTGCTCCGTTGAGTTGACCCAGGAGCCCAGGTACTTGAAGTCACTGACCTCCCTCAGAGCAGTATCCCCAGTTGTCCTCAGAAGCAGATGGTCCGGTGTGTTATAGGCAATGACCTCGGTTTTCTTGGCATTCAGCCCAAGACCAACCTTGGTACATTCCCTTTCCACTCTGGTTAGAAGCTCTTGCGCCTTCTCCACACGGTCAGATATTAGGCTGATGTCGTCGGCGTAGTCCAGGTCTGTTAGGACTATAGCAGGAAATCGACCAGACCTCCTAGATGTTATAGTAAAGCCTAGATCCTTTTCCCGTCCTTCAATAGCTTGCCTTAGCGCGTAATCCAGGACTATTATGAAGAGGAAGGGGGCGAGGGTGTCCCCTTGCAACACTCCTGCCAGGATGTCGAACTCTTCGCTGGTGCCGTCAGGGGTCACAACCTTTGCTCTTGTGCCTGAATACATGGTCCCAATGGCCCGGAGTAAGTTGGGGGGAACATCGTAGGCCTTAAGAATTTTCATCATGATGCCCCTGTGTATTGAATCAAATGCCTTTCTGAAGTCAATAAAACACAGCACCGCTGTCAAGTTGTTCCTCTTCACCTCCTCGATGATCCTCCTTAAGGCGAAGATCTGGGCTACGGTGGTTCTCCCCTCTCGGAAGCCATTCTGGTTCTCTCTCAAGTATGGGTCAATGGCACCCCGTATCCGATTCAGTATCATGCGGTTGTACATCTTCGCAATGACGCAGGTCAGACTGATGCCACGGTAGTTGTCTGGCTTTGAGAGATCCCCAGATTTAGGCACTGGGATGATGTTGGAGAGAGACCACATATCAGGCTTGTTGTTTTTCATCAGAGCACGGTTGCAGGTCTCCAGGGTGATGTCGTCAAGGTCGCAGTTCTTAAGCACCTCTGGGGGAATGCAGTCAGGCCCGGCACTCTTCCCCTGCTTCAGTGTGGATTTCACTCTGGCGAGCTCCGCTGCTGTAAAGGGGCCATCGTCAATATTGAGATGTGTGAGGACCGCAGGTATCTCTTCCTCAGCTCCTTCCACTGTCGGGTGGGTGCCTAGGAGGTTCCTGAAGTGGCTGAACCATGTGTTCATCCTCTCTTCTGGGCTGTTTCCTGCGACCTGGCCCTCTTTTGCTCTTTTGCGCCCACTCATCTCGTTTATGACCCCCCATGCCTCTCCGTACCGCTGCTCCCCCCGAGCTGCCGCCACCCTATGCACCTTTTCATCAGTTCCTCCTCTCTGATCTTATCGTAGGTATTGAAGAGAAGTTGCTTTGCCTCCTTCAATGCTTCACGGTTCTCCGTAGTCCCCTCCCTATCGAAGCTTCGGCGTGCGTTCACCACTTTTTCTCGTGCCGCCATGACCTCCGGATGCCTGGACCTTGGGGAGGTTCTGGTCTTCTCCATCACTGGCACACACTCCCTAGTTGCCTCCACATGTGCTGTTACAAACCGATCATACATTGCGTTAGGACCCTCCTCCATATCCAGCATTTGGAAGCGGTTTCTCACCTCCACTGTGTATCTGGCTTGGAGGTCAGGACTCGCTGAGAATGTCTTCCAGTCGTGCCGGATCCTCAGGCTTGGCTTGGGGAACCTCAAGCTCAGTCTCACCCTCATGGACACCACTCGGTGATCTGAGCCTACAGTGCTGAACGTGCTGTACGGTTCAACATTCGTGACTGAGTTCCTCCATTTACGCCTTACCAGTATGTAGTCTAGCTGGCATAGCATACCGGAGGCCCGGTCCTGGAAGGTCCATCTTTTACCCATTCTCTTCTGGAACAGGGTGTTAGCAGCCAGTAGCTCTTGTTCTGTGAGAAGGGTTGCAAGATGTTCGCCGTTTCTGTTTGTTGCGTCGTGGTACGCGAAGCGTGCTTCTTCTGGTCCTAGCCTCGCATTGAAGTCTCCCAGAACTGCGAGGAATTTATGCGCCAGGACATCTGAGATTGCTGTTCCGAGGTCCTCATAGAACCTCTCAACTTCCTCAGCTGGGGCCACGTTGGTGGGTGAGTACACGACCATGATGGTAGTACCTGGGTTGCCATCGAAGTCCGCGATAAGGATCCTTTCAGTAAGCCGGTAAACCTGAAGGAGAGCCTTACGCGCCCGGGAGCTCAGCATTAGCCCCACACCGCCTGTCGCTGCCTGGGCCTCGTTTCGCCATGCAGATGAGGTGATAAACGAGCATCCTCCCACTCTGCTGTACACGATAGGGTCTGGGTCTTGGTGTACTCTCGTGTGCTCCTGGACTCCCAGAATCTCCATTCCACTCTCTTCAGCACAGTGTGCAAGCTCCGCCAACCTTGCATCCTCCCTCACTGTGTTTGCGTTGAAGGTCCCCATTGTAAAAGGTCGCCAACATCGCAATAGTGCTTTGGACCGTGTGCTGTGATCAGACTGGACCTTTCCTTCCGGGCTCGAGGTCCCTTCCTCAGGGTTTGGGGTCCTGTCGCCATGCCGCCCCCCCGAGGGGGGGGCCAGCACCACGGTCCGCCGCGAGGCTCCTGCGGACTCCCGCCGCTGGAAGTATAGGATTTGAAACTACTTGTATCTCCATAATTCTTGCATGGGGGGTTGACTGTAAGACTCCATGGGGGGTCTTACAAGGCGCAATTATACGGACTGTGGGGCGCCGGGTCTCACAGCCCAGGTTTTTGTTCGGAGTGACCTTCTCCTAGATGGGTTGCCTACCATGGCTGGGCCCCATCTGCCCTTGCTATTTGCCCATAGCTGGGACAGTGGTTGAGAGATGCCAGGGCGTGTCCACACACCGGTGGGCCTGCGCGCCTTCTCTCTGTGGCCCACTGCTGCTCCGAGATCCCCTACAGTTTAGCCTGGGACTGCAAGGTACCCAGTTACCATGTGTGGCCACGAGGAGGCACTGCAGGAGTCTTGGCGGTAGAGAGGCTTTGTACCGGCGAAGGAGACTTACGCACTCGGCTCCTCTTTTCACCCCCTGCAAAGAGGGCTAGCCGGCGGCAGTAGCTGAAAGCAGAGAGTAGCAAGCAGAAGCAGCATGCAGCATGCACTATCTACAAGCACCACTACCCCATCACTACTGCACACGCATCACACACACCCTGTATGCAAGCACACTTCACACACAAATGTGATGTCACAGGATACATCATGTGATGTATCCTGTTTTTGATAAATTTACTGCTTTTACTTCAATAGAGACTGTTGACTAAACCTTTTTTTTGTATTTGAAATAAAAATGCAATTATTCAGCATATTTCCTGTCATTACTAATGTTGTCAGGTGGCACAACTGACAGTGGCGGCTCCTGAGCTGAAAATTGGGGTAGTGGAAAACTTTAAACCCTTTAAACTGATTATTGGTCTTAATAATTTTTCAATCCGTTTCCTTGATTAACAATAGGCTACATCAGCGTTCAATTCACCAATTACTCAATGCCATCAAATGTAGCCGGTTCTCCTCAATTAGGCTATTAGGCAAGTAATAAAATTATTTTAACTTGCGTTGCAACATTATATACAATCAACATTATAATTGTGGATACATGTGCTCTTCGTTCTCCACACTCTTAATTCGAAAATATTAATGGAAATTAAACGATCTTAAAGCTCAGCTTTTGTTAGATAATTTTTTTATTGCAGGTTGTGCTAAATAAAAAAAATAATCTAACAAAAGCTGAGCTTTAAGATCGTTTAATTTCCATTAATATTTTTGGAATTAAGAGTGCGGAGAACGAAGAACACGTATCCACAATTATAATGTTGATTGAAATGTGCACAATTTTGCGACGCAAGTTAAAATAATTTTATTACTTGCCTAATAGCCTAATTGAGGAGAACCGGCTACATTTGATGGCATTGAGTAATTGGTGAATTAAACGCTGATGTAGCCTATTGTTAATCAAGGAAACGGACTGAAAAATTATTAAGACCAATAATCACTTTAAAGGGACGTTTTCTGCTACCCCAATTTTCAGCTCAGGAGCCGCCACTGACAACTGATAATCATCAGGTTTTGCGACCAGGTAAAATATTCATTTAAACCAATAAATAATAGGTTATTAAAGGTTGTATCAGCGATTTTGGGTGACGTCACTTCTGAAGCGAAATCCCAAACAAACATACTTATGAATAATTATGTTATGTTTTAAAAAATAGTGTTCAAACATCCAGAATTATAACCACGTTAATAACGTTTGTAAGAAACCAAACCGTTTGTAAATCCGTCAAGATTTCAGCGAGATAAGAGTATTAGCGTTTGTGCAGATCATTGTGATTGGTTGGAATACTGTTTATTTTGGTTTTGAGTGGTTGGTAGTACCATTTGTTTTTGTGTACGATCTCGGAGCATAGGCTGCCTACAGAGACGCGGTTTTTTGACGGCCTGCTTATGGGGCGGGCAGCTAGCGGATCGTGAGGAAAAATCAGATGAATGTGATCATTTATGTTTCCACCCAAAATCGCTGATACAACCTTTAAAGTGAACAAATGGTTGATAACTATGATGTGAATAGCTATTGTATTGAATGCATTCATTTGTATATTTGTATAATTATTTTTCTGTCTTTAAATATAAAATCAGATGCTAAAGATACTAAATACCTGGCCACTAGAATGCAATAATCTTAAATTATTGTAAATACAAAACACAACCACAAAATAATGTGTTAGGCACTGTAGACACCTAGGGATACTTGCCAAAGATTTCACTTAGAATAAATAGTAGGAAAATATATATATTTTTACAAATATTTGGTTGGTTTTTGGGCGGTGAAGTTAAAAATAGTCAAAAAATGAATTTAAACACTTATTACAAATACAAATACAAAATATAAATGTTATTTAACAAATGAGTTGTTTAAACACATTGTTCCAGACTCAAAAATATGCATTGCATCCATTTTGAAAAAATACCTTTTTAGAAGCTTTATTTGTCATTGACCCAAATGCAGAGAAGTTATAGTATCGCTTGCAAGAGTACCAGAATATAAGATATAAGAGTCTTTTGATGTTGTATGTTGTTGGGTCACAGACATCAGGAAGTCATGGCATGCAAGGGATATGCAACCAAATATTTAAAATGATTACTTTATTCTACATTATGTTAAACTGCAATATTTTTTGATGCCCGAAAATGGGGGGCACTATGTACACAAAATTTTATAATTTCTAAACGGTTCATCCGATATGGATGAAAATACCCTCAACTTAAAGCTGACAGTCTGCACTTCAACCTCATTGGCATTGTATCCGTTCAAACTCAAAGTGCAAGAGTACAGAACCAAAATAACAAATAAATGTGTCACTGTACAATGAATTATGGTGCCCACTGTATAATATAGTAGTCACCTAAATAATATAAATAAAGAGTCAATTACTATTCCACATTAACAACACCAGTAATTGCTATACCACATTAATCAGAATAGTAGTCAATTACTATACCACATCATTAATAACGATAACCATTATTCCACATTCCATGAAAACATTAGTTGTACTAAATTCAGTTTTCTTTCAGCTGCTGAAATGTAAATCTTAAATGACACATTTGGTGATGAAATCCAAAGCTCAGTTAGTAGTAATTTAGTAATTTAATTATGGGAAGAAAATAGAATGAAATTGAGATTGCCTTGATTACAATCATGACCCAGTAATAAAATAAGAAATACATTCAATGTTTTACATTAAATCACAGCATGAGCTTTACTGCCTCAGAGTCATACCACCTCGATGATAAGGTGACGTTCTGAGCTGTGATTTCAAAATATCTCTTTCCCCTTTAAAGATTTTTTCTTGATATTGCCAGTACATTATGTGCTGTTAACACAAAGCCAGCCTACCTACATTAGCTTTTTACCTCTCATTGCCCCTTTCTCTGGCCAGGTGTATTTGTAAGTTTGCCACATTGCACCAAGATCCATGGTCAGTCTAGGAGAGTTCAGACTTGTGAGTTAATCGTCCAAGGCCTTACCGACGCCTTTTACCGTGCAGTGGACCAGGTGAGCCACACAGGTATTACACTTCAGAAAGAATGTGTCAAAAACAGGTAAAAACATTTACTGGCGTGATCCAGAGAGACTGCTGGTCAATGTGCGTGAGCCCTGTTCTCCTGCATGAGCACGCAGTGTGAGCCCTGTTCTCCTGCATGAGCACGCAGCGTGAGCCCTGTTCTCCCTGCATGAGCACGCAGCGTGGGCCCTGTTCTCCTGCATGAGCACGCATCGTGAGCCCTGTTCTCCTGCATGAGCACGCAGTGTGAGCCCTGTTCTCCTGCATGAGCATGCAGCGTAGGCCCTGTTCTCCTGCATGAGCACGCAGCGTGGGCCCTGTTCTCCTGCATGAGCATGCAGCGTGAGCCCTGTTCTCCTGCATGAGCACGCAGTGTGAGCCCTGTTCTCCTGCATGAGCATGCAGCGTAGGCCCTGTTCTCCTGCATGAGCACGCAGCGTGGGCCCTGTTCTCCTGCATGAGCACGCAGCGTGAGCCCTGTTCTCCTGCATGAGCACGCAGTGTGAGCCCTGTTCTCCTGCATGAGCATGCAGCGTAGGCCCTGTTCTCCTGCATGAGCACGCAGCGTGGGCCCTGTTCTCCTGCATGAGCATGCAGCGTAGGCCCTGTTCTCCTGCATGAGCACGCAGCGTGGGCCCTGTTCTCCTGCATGAGCACGCAGTGTGAGCCCTGTTCTCCTGCATGAGCACGCAGTGTGAGCCCTGTTCTTCTGGTCTAACCACCCTTCCTCTACCTAATGGTCACAGTATCTTGACTCCTTTTCCTGGATTCTGAAAACCAGTCACAGGGGTTATGTGAAAACCTGAAGATGTAAAAACCTGAAGAAGTGTAAACCTGAAGATGTGTGACAGAGGTGGCCCTTGTAAACTTGGGGTGCACACCCCCTTGCCCCACCCACATGGTCAGGAAGCAAACATGGTTGCCAAGCTGGCCAAACAGTCCATCGTAAGAGATATGACCTCAGTTTCCATCATTAGAGATGTGAACTCAGTTTCCATCATTAGAGATGTGAACTCAGTTTCCATCGTTAGAAATGTGGCCTCAGTTTCCATCGTAAGAGATGTTGCCTCTGCTTTTCTTGCGCCTGACCTTAGCAGCGGCTGCGGGGACACCCAGGGACTCCAGGCGAAAGGGGCGGGGCAGGAGAGGACTCTGTTGATGGGATGGTGAAGTTGGAGCTGCTGGAGGTCAGGACGGGTGCTCCAGTGCTGATGGGCGGGACCATGTGGGGCGCTGCAGTGAAATGGGGTTCACAGAAATGAGCTTCCCAGGATTCAGATGGTGTCATTAAAACAACAGGTAGTATATTTTCAATTCTATATCTTGCCATGAGATCCAGATTTTCACAATGCAAGGCTGTCCACTACAGCAGGTGTGAACTTGAAATCGTATTTACCTTTTTAGGGTCGTTTTAACGCACTTGTTCCTAGTTTGAAAATGCACTAATGTACGTCGCTCTGGATAAGAGCGTCTGCCAAATGACTATAATGTAATGTAATAATGAACCAGAACACTACACGAGTCCACATGACTTCAACTCATATTAAAGCAGCTCTAAACTGCAGTTTATGGGCAGGTACAATGTCATCAGGGGGAAAACTGGGCCTTTGGTCTCTCCCTCCTCACTGCACCCCCCATGGATACCTGTTCTTTCCCTTTGCCTTGAACACCAGCGTGCTGCCCTTCCTTACAGTACAAGATGGACCAGCCTACAGAATATCCTCTGAGTCTGCAGGACAGAATAAATACCAAACAGAACCATAAAGCAGGAGAAGATGTCTGAGCCAACAGTGGTTGGTGTAGCGCCAGGCTAAGAGCACTTACCCTAGCTTATCATATTCTGCAGCAGGCCAGCTAGCACTTAAATCATCCTTTACTAGGATAATTAATTTATAAATCATTAATGATGATCATTAATTTTGAGTCATTGTTAGCTAGTGTAGCTCAGCAACAAGTTAGCCTTTTCCTAGGATGGCCGACCAGAAGCTCACGCACATTGATAGCGTAGCTCATGTGCTTGGATACTGCAGCTCCTGTGAGCCATGGATGTTCACATCCTCTGTATGATAGGCTCATTGGTGGGAGATCCTAGGCCAGCTGTCTGCAACCCCGCAGGTTCAATTTTCGTGTGGGCACTGCTGTTGTAGCCTTGAGCAAGGTACTTAACCAGAATCGCTTCAGTAAATATCCAGCTGTTTAAATGTATTGTATGTAGAGAATGTAACCTGTGTTAGTTGCTCTCGATAAGAGTATGTGCTAACTGCCTAAATGTAATATACTGAAAAGCTGCTTTTCCAGTAAATCAAGCACTGTGCTTGGCTTCTTATCTTACCCAGATTCCTCTTGGGGTCAGAGGTCAGCAGCTGATTGGCTCTTTTTGATTTGAAGTAGTTGCTGGCAATGTGTTCACTGTCGCTCCGGTTCAGCATCTCTTTATACCTGTCCTCTTCCTGTGGGGAGAACAGGTGTGGATTACAAACTAGGTACATTTGTGTTGATGACTCTCATAGAAGATGACATTTAAGAATGATGTAAAATACTGATAATAACTAGCAAAGTATATAATAGTCTGGCTCATAGTGGCCTTAAAGGATGTTCTTTAAGCATCTCTCTATCAACGCTAAACATGTAAAATGTAATCTGATTTATCCCAAGCTACCAAGCCCTACAAAAAAGTACAGACCAGTGAGTCACTGCAGTCTACCGCTGAGCTCCGGCGAGCAGGAACCCCACCCTGACTGGTGCTGGATGACGGAGGTACTGCTGAGGGAGGAAGATAGCACGGGCTCCATTAAAATTGCACCAAACAAACACTGGGGTCCTGCTTTTTCCCCACTTCCTAAATTTCTAAATAAATGTGTCCCCAGGTAAGCTAATGCAATGGCTCACCTGGCTGGATGTTGTACACAGATGAGTCTCCCCCTCCCAATTCCACCCCCCCACCAGATGTCACTCAGAGCTGGCCCCTAGGGTTTTGGTGGCCTAAACAAGAATGTTGTTGTGGCCCAAAGTGCTCCAACATACATCACGCCCACCACTTAAATTTACATTTTGTAAATTTAAGTGGTGGGCACTTAAAATTAGTGTGTTTATGCCAGCGGCTGGCTCTGATGTCACTGTACGATTCCTTAAAGGGGATATACAAATGGACTTCAGCGCCATTCACATGCACAACCCCTCCCTGCCCCCCCCCCTCACCTCACCTGCCGGCAGGGCTGTTTTCTGCATTGTGACCTCGGGCAGCCTCCAGGAGGCGCTGTCCTCGTCCACACACGGCCTCCTTGCGCACCACGGTCCATGTTGCTGTAGTTGCATTCGCGGCGGATGAGGGGCACCACACGTTCCAGAATGCCTTGCAGCAGCTGCCCCTCCCGCTCCAGCCGCCGGATGGTGGCCAGGTAGTCGTCTCGTTCCAGCTCAAAACTCTGACTGCAGGTCCCGGATCTCTATCCTCGCCGCCTTCAACTGCATTCACAAATCATGGTATAAATACTGCATTATTACTTATCCAAACACTGCCTCTTCCCCCTCTCCCTCCCTCTCTCACCTTGCGTTGAGTATTGTCCAGGACTCTGCTCTTTGCATGGACCCTCCTCTTGAATGGAGTCGTAGACGTGAAGTAAGACGCTGTCGCTGTCCTCGCTGCTGTCTGCCAGGGCTTCGATCAGCTGCTTCTTCCTCTGGTCGGCCAGAGTCTTCCTCTGTCTGTGTTTCTGCCGAAGCTCCTCGTTCCGAGCCTGCTCTCCCCCCGACAAACTCCTTCTCCAACTGCTGCAGTCTGCATTCAGCGAACATGCCATGTTCAGCGCCAACACGCCAGTCACCGCCCACAACTTCTTGCTAACCACGGTCATCGCCCACAACCACTCACTAACCACGGTCATCGCCCACAACCACTCACTAACCACGGTCATCGCCTACAACCACGGTCACTGCCCACAACCTCTTGCTAACCACGGTCACCACCCACAACCACTCACTAACCACGGTCACCACCCACAACCACTCACTAACCACGGTCATCACCCACAACCACTCACTAACCACGGTCATCGCCTACAACCACGGTCACTGCCCACAACCTCTTGCTAACCACGGTCACCACCCACAACCACTCACTATCCACAGTCACCACCCACAACCACTCGCTAACCATGGTCACCGCCCACAACCACTCACTAACCACGGTCGCCAACCACGGTCACCGCCCACAACCACTCGCTAACCATGGTCACTGCCCACAACCACTCGCTAACCATGGTCACTGCCCACAACCTCGCTAACCATGGTCACCGCCCACAACCACTCGCTAACCACGGTCACCACTCACAACCACTCACTAACCACGGTCACCACCCACAACCACTCACTAACCACGGTCATCACCCACAACCACTCACTAACCACGGTCATCGCCTACAACCACGGTCACTGCCCACAACCTCTTGCTAACCACGGTCACCACCCACAACCACTCACTATCCACGGTCACCACCCACAACCACTCGCTAACCATGGTCACCGCCCACAACCACTCACTAACCACGGTCGCCAACCACGGTCACCGCCCACAACCACTCGCTAACCATGGTCACTGCCCACAACCTCGCTAACCATGGTCACCGCCCACAACCACTCGCTAACCACGGTCACCACTCACAACCACTGTCACCGCCCATAACCACTCGCAAACTGCGGTCACCGCCCACAACCACTCACTACCACTTGCTAACCACAGTCACTGCCCACAACTACTCACTAACCACGTTACCGATTTCCTAGTGTCACACATACCATTATGTGTAATGTTTTTACCTCCTGTGTGTATGCATGCGCTGTGTCCTTATAAGGTAATGTTCTTACCTGCAGTGTGTATGCATGCGCTGTGTCCTTATAAGGTAATGTTCTTACCTGCTGTGTGTATGCATGCACTGTGTCCTTATAAGATAACTTTCTGATTACCTCTCCAGAACCTGTTTCTGGTCCAGTGGTCCTGGAGTTGCAATGGGAGGCGAGTCCACCTCGTCCTCTCTGGTCACCTGACAGGCTACTTGTGGTTGGCTCACCTGTATGAGGCAAAGATCAGAAACCTGTCTCGGATCAAACCAGCATCCAGCATACCAAGAGCTCTCAGTGTGTCACACACAGTAACAGGAAATTTTGAGAGCAAACATTTGCATGCCAATATAGTTACTGATACATTTCCACACCAAACCCACTGGTTACATGATTTTCCCCCCTGCAATGAGTTTACACAGATCCGTTTCCTGCTGCATGATCGTTTATGCACACGGACAAACGTATGGGCCTGCCACCTGCCTGCTCCATGGCCGTTTATGCACGCGGACAGATGCATGGGCCTGCCACCTGCCTGCTCCATGGCCGTTTATGCACGCGGACAGATGCATGGGCCTGCCACCTGCCTGCTCCATGGCCGTTTATGCACGCGGACAGATGCATGGGCCTGCCACCTGCCTGCTCCATGGCCGTTTATGCACGCGGACAGATGCATGGGCCTGCCACCTGCCTGCTCCATGGCCGTTTATGCACGCGGACGGATGCATGGGCCTGCCACCTGCCTGCTCCATGGCCGTTTATGCACACGGACGGACGCATGGGCCTGTAACCTGCTCTGTGTCACTCTGGTATTGACATACTGTGATAATGTCAGGATGTCCGGCTAACTTTGGCTCTGAAGCCATATAGCCTCTTAAGAGAAATACACTTTTGCTGGACCCTGGGGGCTGGCAGAGAACAGTCACTATCAGTTACTGACTGACGGACTTACTACTCATTGTTGAAATGCACATGCATGACTAGCACACTCCAGTCCAGTAGGGGCAGCTTCTTTACAAACCGCCATTAACCACAAGACGCCTACTGTTATTGTATTTCAGGGTGTTCAAGGGCACAGGAAATCACAGGAAAATTTGTGTAACAAAACACCAAATACAGTATCTCCAATAGAGCTATAGGCAACATAAAATATAAATCTATATCAGTGATATCATGCTAATAATCGAGTTAACGTTAAATAGATATGATAGCTAGAGATAATGTTTACCAAGGAAAATTTGCAACAACATCTTTCAGCCATGAAGGCGCCAACATCCTTCAGCTTCACAGCTTTTAAAGTATTATAACTGTTTTTAGCTAGTTAGCTAACAGTGACAACAATATTGTGATTACAAACCAAGTAGCAGCGCTGGTTTGACACTTTTAGCCTACCAGTAGTCCCGAGTTTTTCCACTCTCTCTTGTATGACATTCATTCCTCTGTTCCCATTGGAAAATCTGACAAGATGCAAAAATTTGGGTTTTTCTTCCCACAGGTCAGCGAATAGATCCTCTCTTTCAGTCATCCAAAAAGTAATTTTAGGCTGGTTGAAAATCTTACTACAGTAGCTATCTGTTGATTGAAAATCTGATTGGCCCGGTTTAAAAAAGACGTTCGTTGAAGTCAGTCAGGCACAGGTGTGTGGGCCAACATGAGCTGCGTCGTTTAAATCAGCACAAGCACATACATTTGGCGTAATAGAAGCTACATTTGGGACCATGATTTCTTATTTTTTACTTTTTTTAAATTCTATTTCATAGAATTGATCACCTAATTTAGCTGTAGCTGTCATTTAGCCTAATTTCAATGGGGAGAAAGTGTCTTCTGGAACCTGTGGGAAAACAAGGGTGCAGTACAATTTATGGCCAGAAGTCATATGCTTCAGTTTCTGGGAGAGATTGTTCCCCCTGGTCGGCTCAACTAGTTTTGCCTAGTCTTCTTTTTATTTTAAAATTTGGACATCCAACACTTTGGGGAAATTGGGGAAGCAGCCCCGTACCGTAGCCTTTACCATAGCCCCGTACCTTAGCCAAGGCCTGCTCAACTCCCGTCACCTCCTGCGGTGGGGCAGTGCCAGGGCGGGGCACCTCCTCTCCAGGCGGAGTCATGCTGTTGGAACACCTGCCACAAATACACCTGTATGTGTACAGAGGAGTGTCCTGCCACAAATACACCTGTATGTGTACAGAGGAGTGTCTGCCACAAATACACCTGTATGTGTACAGAGGAGTGTCTGCCACAAATACACCTGTATGTGTACAGAGGAGTGTCTGCCACAAATACACCTGTATGTGTACAGAGGAGTGTCTGCCACAAATACACCTGTATGTGTACAGAGGAGTGTCTGCCACAAATACACCTGTATGTGTACAGAGGAGTGTCTGCCACAAATACACCTGTATGTGTACAGAGGAGCGTCTGCCACAAATACACCTGTATGTGTACAGAGGAGCGTCTGCCACAAATACACCTGTATGTGTACAGAGGAGTGTCTGCCACAAATACACCTGTATGTGTGCAGAGGAGTGTCTGCCACAAATACACCTGTATGTGTGCAGAGGAGTGTCTGCCACAAATACACCTGTATGTGTACAGAGGAGCGTCTGGCACAAATACGCCTGCATGTGTACAGAGGAGTGTCTGCCACAAATACACCTGTATGTGTACAGAGGAGCGTCTGGCACAAATACGCCTGCATGTGTACAGAGGAGCGTCTGCCACAAATACACCTGTATGTGTACAGAGGAGTGTCTGCCACAAATACACCTGTATGTGGACAGAGGAGTGTCTGCCACAAATACACCTGTATGTGTACAGAGGAGCGTCTGGCACAAATACGCCTGCATGTTTACAGAGGACCACATATAACAATGCTGTGAGCTGAGGGTGGCAGTGTTTGTGTGGAAAAGGGTTGTGTGGATAACTAGGGGTGGTGGGTAATACCAGTTCTGTTTGGGGGGCAAGGTTGTGTGGATAAGGGGAGGGGGATGTACCGGTTCTGAGTGGGGGGCAAGGTTGTGTGGATAAGTAGGGGTGGTGGGGGGTAATACCAGTTCTGCGTGGGGGGGCCAGGTTGTGTGGATAAGGGGAGGGGGTCTTACTGGTTCTGTGTGGGGACCCTAAGCTGACTCTGGACCTCTCCAGACTGGACAGTTTGCACTGGAAAGAGGTGCGAAGTGTGACCATGTCCCTCCTGCAGTTTGGCCTTGGACTCCTGCTCTGCGTCATACTCCGCCTGCAGTTTGGCCAGTTTCTCCTCATACGCCTACACACTCACACACATGTACATAAACACGTACATAAATACACATGTATATGCATATATATGAACACACATGAACTGCACACAGACACACACACCTGCTTTATCTTGTCTTTCTCAGCCTCACTGTCCACTGTGGTGTTGGACTGCGGACGAGTAGGGGGCGCTTCAGACATCTGGCTTGCTAGCAGAGCTGCCGTACACAGATCACAATGAGGATTTGTTGAAGTTCAGACCTCCATAGCAGCACCCCATCAAGCCTCTACCCAGCATGCTCCCTGTCCCACCCCAATTTTCTGTCCCCTTTTCATCATATGTACATAATGCTTGCAGTAGTTTAAAGGAGTCTTCAAGCAACATGGCTCTGGTTCTTTTGCTTTTTACTTTAGATAAGATATGGCCCTGTATTGAAATCTCAAATCAACGTGTATTTGCCAGAAAAATAAACTAAAAGTTTGCTTTTTTTGCACTAGGGCGCAGCCATCTTGCAACAACCTTGTCATGCCGTCACTAGGTTGGTTCAGATCGGCTGCTCAATGTATTCCTATGAGTAAATAGCTGACTTTTAATGAGCTCAATGATGTATCCTGAGAAACAAACAAAACAAAAAAAGGCACAGATGGTCCTTTTGTATTGCCCCGGGATTCTCTAATGAGTATTACCGGAAAACATTTATCTCGAACTGACTGTTGTTCCGCTGGCTGGCTGCTCTGAAATGGCAGAGCACACCTGTGGGACGGGGTAATGGGTCTGTAGCACACAGAACTGTGTGGTCTGTGCGGAAGTAAGTCCTTTGACAGTGGGTATCAAAGTGGACGATTTGTTCTTCAGAAACAAACCAACTGAAGCCAGAAGCTGTGGTTGCGTGGGAGGGCAAAACCATTAAGATTACGGTCTACCAGCTGGCAGCTACCTAGCATGAGGAACCGACGTAGCTAGTTTGGCAGTTTGTGAAAATAAATAAGTTTTGTTTGGTAATACTCAGAGCAACCATGCCAATGAACCAACCTAGTGATGTCACGACCAAGGTTGTTCTAAGATGGCTGCACCCTAGTGCAAAAAAAGCAAACTAATTTATTTTTCTAGCAAATATGATTTGAATACAGGGCCTTATCTTACCTAAAGTAAAAAGCAAACGAACCTGAGCCACATTACGGAGTGCTTCATGTCCCCTTTAAATATATCATTAAATCCAATAAAACACAATGGCATAGTGTTTATTGCATGTATGCGTTTAACGTGGTGGACCCTTTTGTAAAATTTCAGATATTTACTGCAAACTTGCTCATACTCAGCCAGTCAGATCCACCACACTAGTTAGTGAAATAAGATAGTAAGAACACAAGAACTAAATACAGACAAAAAGAAAAGCAATTTAAATTACAAAGATAAATAAATGAAAATTCAGTGTTTGCAGCATAACTATTCAAGTTCAGGGAGTGCAGGGAGCTTGGCTCCAATGGGAGGGAGTGCGGGAGGCTAACAGGTAGCTTGGCTCCAATGGCAGTGAGTGCGGGAGGCTAACAGGTAGCTTGGCTCCAATGGGAGTGAGTGCGGGAGGCTAATAGGTAGCTTGGCTCCAATGGGAGTGAGTGCGGGAGGCTAACAGGTAGCTTGGCTCCAATGGGAGGGAGTGCGGGAGGCTAACAGGTAGCTTGGCTCCAATGGGAGGGAGTGCGGGAGGCTAACAGGTAGCTTGGCTCCAATGGGAGTGAGTGCGGGAGGCTAACAGGTAGCTTGGCTCCAATGGGAGTGAGTGCGGGAGGCTAACAGGTAGCTTGGCTCCAATGGGAGGGAGTGCGGGAGGCTAACAGGTAGCTTGGCTCCAATGGGAGGGAGTGCGGGAGGCTAACAGGTAGCTTGGCTCCAATGGGAGGGAGTGCGGGAGGCTAACAGGTTAGCTTGGCTCCAATGGGAGGGAGTGCGGGAGGCTAACAGGTAGCTTGGCTCCAATGGGAGTGAGTGCGGGAGGCTAACAGGTAGCTTGGCTCCAATGGGAGTGAGTGCGGGAGGCTAACAGGTAGCTTGGCTCCAATGGGAGGGAGTGCGGGAGGCTAACAGGTAGCTTGGCTCCAATGGGAGGGAGTGCGGGAGGCTAACAGGTAGGAGAGCGCCAGAGAGCCCAAAGGCTGCTCCTGGTACCCACAGGAGAGGGTAGCGCCACCCAGCTGGCCGGAGACGAGAGCGCGCAGCTGTTTGATCTCCTCCTGGTACTCCCGCAGCAGGGCATCTTTGGGGTCCTCATTGATGCGCGGGCGATTCTGGATGCTCTTAGCCCGGTTGGCATAGCGCAGGGTGCTCAGACTCTCTTCGTAGTTGTTGTCGGCAGGGGACAGACACGCCACCATGAGGGTGCGGGTGTTCCCGCCCAGCGAGTCCTGCAGCAGGCGGGTCAGTTTGGAGTCGCGGTAAGGGATGTGCTTGGAGCGCCCGTCCACCAGGGCAGAGATGACGTTGCCCAGCGCAGACAGGGAGAGGTTGATCTTGGTGGCCTCACGCAGGCGCTCGCCTGTTGCGCCCGTTTTGGACTGGCGCTCGCTGCCTGCCAGATCCACCAGGTTTAGCTTGCCAGCGCGCAGGTGGTCCTCCTCTGCCACATCTACAAGAGTCAAATATAGAGGGCAGCTGGGCTTCAGATATGCATACACATACATGCAATATGCAGTCTTCCAGCTCATAATATATTAGAATTATGATATATGTGTATACTTTTTTGGGGGGCTGAGGGCATTATCAAATATTTTTAAAGAATGGGGAAAAGCCCTACTAAAGCTGGGGTGTCATTTGATGCTTTTGGCCAATGTGTGCAGGAGATGAATGCTATATGAATGATGTGACCACCTCTGTTCATCATTGTGTATGTGCATATGCATATGTGCATGTATGCGTACAGAGACCACCAGAAATATTGGCAACCCTAGAAAATACAAGTAAAAAAGGCTGTAAAGAAATGTCTTACACTCAAAATATGAGAAACATCTTTAATTTTGGTAAAATAAAAATATTTTCTAAAACAAACATCAATTATTGGCAATGTTAGCCACAAACAAAACCAAATTGAAGTATATTCCTATAATCCCATTCATATTTTACTTTTTTAAGCACACCTGAGTCTTTAGGAAATATTATGTGGTCACAACTTCCTGTTTCACTGGGGTATAAATAGGAGGTGACACAGGCCAAAACGCCTTAGTTATCAATCAACATGGGGAAGATCAGGGGTGCATCCCAATAGTCGAAAAATGCACCCTCCCTTTATCCACTACCACCTCCTCTACTCCGTGCCCCGGAAACAGATCTGTGTTTTAATCTAATGTTGCTGATTACATCTTAATTACGCGTAAATTGTGACATATTAATTAATGTCTCGACACAAACCGCAATGCCAGGTCCATTTTATACTGTACATGGAAATACTTGTACTCAAAACGATCAGGCAGTTTTGCATACTTCCCGGTAGGAGAGGAGTGGTAGTGGGGGGAGTGGAGTATAGTGAAGAATATTGGGACGCAGCCCAGAGAACACACAAATAAAATGAGAAAAAAGGTTGTTGACCTTCATAAATAGGCAATTTGTATAGAAAAACAGCTTAATGTCTGAAACAACCTATTAGGGAAATAATTAAGAAGTTTAATGAACTGGAGCTGTGATGAACCTGCCTGGAAGAGGAAGCAAGTGTAGTTTTCCCCCATGCAGTGAGGAGGATGAGCAAAGCAATTCTCCAAGGTTCACAGTTTGAGAATTGCAGAAGTTGGTTGCATCCTGGGTCACCAAGTCCCCGAAAGTAGATATGGATGGATAACTTTAAGAGTTTCTTCTCCTGACTTATTTTTCCATAGAGTTCAATAGGAATATTTGTCAGGAGAAACAACCCTTCAAGTTATCCATCCATATCTACTGTATTTCTGGTAGCAGAGTGATGGTTTAAGGCTTGTTTGATACATCAGACCCTCGATGACTTAGAGCCATTTAGCCAACCATGTGTTCCGTACTGTTCCAGTGTAATCTATAGCTAAATCTAGTCACACCCCCCAATTCCCATAGAGATCCATTCAAATGCAGAGATGTTATAGTATCGCCTGTAAGAGTACCAGAAAATAAGATATCAAGAGTATTTTGATGTTGTTGGGTCACAGACATAAGGAAGTCATGGCATGCAAAGGATATGCGACCAAATATGAAAAATTATTACTTTATTCTATATATAAATGAAGGGGTGCCAATAATTGTGGCACACATGGTTTTGTTAAAAATAATTATTTCTTGAGGGATTTTTTTTCTCATAATAAATTTACTTCAATTAAAGGTTGGATCTCTCTCATTTTTTCAGTGTGAGATTAAGCTAATTCACCAAACGTTGAATTTTTTTATAACCCTTTTTACTCATCTTTACCAGGGGTGCCAATAATAGTGGAGGGCACTGTATATTCCAACAAGCTATTCAGAAGGCTTGACAGAAGAAAGCTCCTGTTGAACGTAAGCGCCTGGAGTTACTGAAATTTAGGAACCGGGTGCTATAGTCGAACGAGACAATTTTAGCTTTTTGGCAATAAACACCAAAGGTGGGTTTGGTGTAATAAGAGGCATAGTTATGCATAAAAGAGCTTTATTCCCACTGTGAAGTCAGAGGTGGATCTGTGACGTTGTGGGGCTGTTTTTCCTCCAAAGGCCCTGGGAACCTTGTTGCATCATGGACTCCATCAAATACCAGGCGATTTTAGAACAAAATCTGGCTGCCTCCGCCAGTGGGTTGTGGTTGGATCTTCCAGCAGGACAATGATCCAAAGCATACAGTCAAGCCGGAAAGTCTGCACACCCCTTTCACCTTCTCCACGTTTTATTACGTTACAGACTTATACTACAATAGTTCATTTTTTGCCTCAAACATCTACACACAATAGCCAATAATGACGAAGTGAAAACAGGTTTTTAGAAAATATGCTATTTTATTTTACTGACAAAAATAGGTTATTTAGGGGTTACATATCTGCACACACCCTTAGCCTAATACTTGGTTGCTGCACCTTTGGCAGCGATTACAGCTTCAAGGCGTCTTGAGAAAGAAGCTACGAGCTTGGCACACTTGTTTCTGGACATTTTTGCCCATTCCTCTTGACATATCCTTGCAAGCTCCGTCAGGTTGGATGGGGAGCGTCGGTACACAGCCATTTTCAGCTCTTTCCACAGATGTTCAATTGGATTCAGGTCTGGGCTCTGGCTGGGCCACTCAAGGACATACACAGACTTTCTCCGAAGCCACTCCTTTGTTCTCTTGGCTGTGTGCTTCGGGTCGTTGTCATGTTGGAAGGTAAACCTTCGCCCCAGTCTGAGGTCCAGAGTGCTCTGGAGCAGGTTTTCTTCAAGGATCTCGGTGTACTTTGCTGCATTAATCTTTCCCTCTATCAGGACTAGTCGCCCCGTTCCCGCTGCTGAAAAACATCCCCACATCATGATGCTGCCACCGCCATGCTTCACTGTAGGGATGGTATTAGCCAGGTGATGAGTGGTGCGTGGTTTCCTCCAGACGCAACGCTTGGTATTCAGGCCAAAAAGTAAAATTTTGGTTTCATCAGACCAGAGAATCTTGATTCTCATGGTTTGAGAGTCCTCTAGGTGCCTTTTGGCAAACTCCAAGCGGGCTGTGATGTGCCTTTTACTAAGGAGGGGCTTCCGTCTGGCCACTCTACCATAAAGGCCTGATTGGTGGAGTGCTGCCTGGATGGTTGATCTTCTGAAAGGTTCTCCCATCTCCACAAGGATACGCTGGAGCTCTGTCAGAGTGACCCTCGGGTTCCTGCTCACCTCCCTGGCCAAGGCCCGTCTTCCCCGATTGCTCAGTTTGGCCGGGCGGCCAGGTCTAGAAAGATTCTTGGTGGTTCCAAACTTCTTCCATTTACGAATGATGGTGGCCACTGTGCTCTTTGGGACCTGTAAAGCTGCAGAGATTTTTCCGTACCCTTCTCCAGATATATGCCTTGACACAATCCTGTTTCTGAGGTCTGCAGATAATTCCTTTGACCCCATGGCTTGGGGTTTGCTCTGACATGCACTGTCAACTGTGGGACCTTATATAGGCAGGTGTTGGCAATCCCCAATCATGTCCAATCAATTGAATTTATCACAGGTGGACTCCAATTAAGTTGTAGAAACATCTCAAGCAGTATCAGTGGAAACAAAATGACCACATCAATGTGTTCCAATGGCCATCCCAGTCCCCTGACCTGAACCCCATTGAAAACCTGTGGGATGAGCTCAAGAGGAGAGTCCACAAGCAAAGACTGGTCTCTGAAGGATCCGGCGAGATTCTGTATGGACCATTACATTACATTATAGGCATTTAGCAGACGCTCTTATCCAGAGCGACTTACACAACTTCTTATTACATTTATCCATTTATACAGCTGGATATATACTGAAGCAATTCAGGTTAAGTACCTTGCTCAAGGGTACAACGGCAGTGTTCTACCTGGGAATCGAACCTGCAACCTTTCGGTTACAAGTCCAGTTCCTTAACCATTATACTACACTGTCGCCCAATGGTCTCAAATCCCTTGCTGCGTGTTCTACAACCTCATCAAACCATTACAGGAGAAGACTCTGTTATCTTGGCAAAGGGAGGGTGCACAAAGTATTAAATACAGGGATGCCAATAACTGTGACTTCTTCAAAATAAAAATGCATGAAATATTTGTTTTTCCTCTGATCAATGCTTTCACAATTAAACTAAAATTCTCATTTTTCTGAGCATAGAACAATAAACTGAATTTAAAGGCTATAGATACAGCTTTTTACCCCATTTAGTGTCTCATATGGAGATTGCATTTCATAACAACAAATGTTTAACTCCTGTACCAGTGTTGCCATGACTGCGGTTCTACAGCCAAAGTGGACTACTTTCAAAGTGCATTCGCGGGTAAAAATGAAGTCGCAAGCACACACTTTTAAAAAGCAAAAATAAAAAAATGTTGATGAATACGTTGGTTTTGGTTAAAAATATATGAAACCTTGGCTGTTGCTCGAAGCAACAAGTAGCTGAGGAAGGAGGCTAACTTTCTTACCTGTTTTACGGTCCGAACTCCAGCTTACTGGAAGAAAATAGCTAATGTTATATCATATATGTGATAGTTTGCTTGCTAGATAACGTGTTAGCTTACCGGTCGAGAAGAAAAGATCTCCCCGTCTCTTCTGAAGCACTGCAATTCTTTACAACGACTAAATGCCTAACCAATGTCGACCCTCGTGCCTCGTCTCACTCCGGTTCGTGTCATTAAGATCTTTGGACGGGTACTGAGGTATCTTGGGTCTAACGTTACATTACTGCTGGTTGAGGGCTTCGGCGGTGTTGTCCGACAAGCTAACTGGCAACCAACTGAGACTCCTGATACAGAGATGAGTGTGGTACCAACGTCGTAATACTACTGGCTCAGGAGCTTTGTTAGAGGCGGGAACCAAACTCTGACATCTTAGACAGAGATAAACACTACACTCTTTTACGTCCTGTAAAACATTTTTTGTAATAATGAATTCATAATCAATCTTTTTTTTTAGGGAAAACCAATACCTTTAGTCTGTACCTTTCAGCAAACTCTGTGGATGTATATATTTTTAATTCTTCGTCTACATAAAAATGTTGTATCTATAGCCTTTAATCCTGTGGTTTTTGCTATAATTGAGGCTGCCAATAATTATGGTGGACACTATGTGTATATTTGCATGTGTATATGCATGTGTACGTATGTGTATAACATAACATAACATAACCTAATGACGAGAACAGGCCATTCAGCCCAACAATGCTCGCCATCTTCCTACCGCTAAAGGGTCCCTAGTACTCCACTACAATTTAGATAGTATCCAGCACCATATCAAGCCTGGTCTTGAGAACACCCAGAGTTTCTGCCTCTACTACATAACCTGGCAAGCTATTCCACACAGTGACTACTCTGTGTGAAGAAGTACTTCCTAATGTCTGCGGAATTTACCTTTTGCTCATTTCTATCTATGCCCCCTCGTTCTACTAGTTGAACTCAACCTGAAGAATCCCCTATAGTTCACTTTATTGATCCCTTTTATTAATTTAAAACCCTCTATCAAATCACCCCTAAGTCTCCTTTTAGTAAGCTTAAACAGATTAAGTATCCTAAGGCTTTCCTCAGAACTTTTATCTTTCATACCAGGAACAAACTTAGTTGCCCTTCTTTGGACCTTTTCCAGAGCCTCTATATCTTTTTTGTAATACGGTGCCCATAACTGCACACAGTACTCCAAGTGTGGTCTGACAAAGGTATTGTATAACATAAGCATAACTTCATTGGATTTATACTCATACTATTGGCTATATATCCTAGCATCCTGTTAGCCTTTTTTACTGTTACAGCACAATGGCCAGAACCTGAAAGGCTTTGATCAACTACTACTCCTAAGTCTTTTTCAAATTGAGCACATTCCAATTTTGTTTCCCGCATGAAGTAGTCTTGCCTTCTGTTTTATTTTCCACATGTAACATTTTATATTTAGCTATGTTGAATTTAAATTGCTAGGTTTCTGCCTACTTTTGGATTCTGTTTAAATCTTCTTGCATTACTTTAGTAACTTCCAAACTGTTTGCTAAACCTCCCAGTTTTGTATCATGAGCAAATTTAACTAATGTACTTTTGACGTCCCTGTCAAGGTCATTAATGTAAATAAGGAAGAGCAGAGGTCCCAACACCGATCCTTGTTGGACTCCACTTCCCACAGTACCCTGCTCGGATAAGATCCCCCCCTATGTATGTATGCGTATCTGCATGTCTATATGTGCATATGTATATGCATGTATGCAGATGTATCTGTGAACTGACCGGTGTTGCAGATCTCCAGGTGGATGGTGAAGATGGAGTGTGATCGGGAGGAGTCCTTGTTCATCAGGGTGTAGCCCACTGATCGATTCTTCCAGCCCTGCTCCATGATGCGTTCACACTCCCCAACGCTGTGAACCGTGTGCATGGAGAGATCCCGCACGTACACACCCCGCTCTGGGTGCTCCTTCAGCTGATACAGCGTGTGCGTAAACACAAATATGCACGCACACGCAAACACACAGTCACACAAAACACCCACGCGCACACACATACAAACACAAAGATGCAAACACAAACATGCGCAAGCGCACACCCCCACACGCACGCACGCACATGATAAAAATTAAAGGTCACTTGAATCTTAAATTTTCCGGAAATTATCAGCAAACTAATTGATCCCTGTAAATTTGTAAATGCTTGGTAACGCAGAGTTGCACAGGTTTTAGTTTCTCATGGATTCACCCTAGCTGTCTGTCTCACAGGCCATGAGCTGATCACTTTACGCTCTCTCACAGGCCATGAGCTGATCACTTTCCTCTCTCACAGGCCATGAGCTGATCACTTTCCTCTCTCTCATCGGCCATGAGCTGATCACTTTACTCTCTCACAGGCCATGAGCTGATCACTTTACGCTCTCTCACAGGCCATGAGCTGATCACTTTCCTCTCTCTCACAGGCCATGAGCTGATCACTTTCCTCTCTCTCATAGGCCATGAGCTGATCACTTTACTCTCTCACAGGCCATGAGCTGATCACTTTCCTCTCTCTCATAGGCCATGAGCTGATCACTTTCCTCTCTCACAGGCCATGAGCTGATCACTTTCCTCTCTCTCATAGGCCATGAGCTGATCACTTTCCTCTCTCTCATAGGCCATGAGCTGATCACTTTACTCTCTCACAGGCCATCAGATGATCACATTTCCAGCTGTGTCTGTGTTGTTGCATAAGGACTCCTGTAAATGGAGTGGAAACCCTGCATGTTTTTTTCCCCCTGAAGAAATGTAGTTTAATGTCAGATGTCAGACTGAAATAATAGAGAAGACCTCCACTGATGATGGTATCCATGCTCATGGCAACAACCTATGACTGAGTCCCTTTCCTTTGTTACCGGGGCAACAACCATTATGTGCCTTGCACACTCCCATTCCATCTCAGAGTGTTGCTCAGGCAACAAGCCCTGTGGATACCCCACAAAGGTTCAACGACTTGGCAGGAAATTCAGCTGTTAGAAAGCGCCACTCACAAAAGGTCTGCAGATAATAAATAACTCTGAGCACTTATTTTGTGACATCACAAACCTTCAGTGTCATTAGTCACACATTTACAACCACGCAGCATCATACCTCTAATTTGTGTTTGGTGTCCGTCCCCAGAAGGTCCCTGATTTCCTCATTGTATATTTCAAGGTAGGAAGCTCTTACAAGGAATTTTGTGTTTTCGGCACACTGGTTGAACAGAGAAGGGCAAGACAACACTAGATTAGATCATAGGTGTAGATTTTGATTTGCAGTGTTCACTTGACACTATTTGTATATTGCTGGGATTGAACATTTTAACATTTGTAGAGACCAATACTAAAGCACTATATGCCATGTATGTGTGTAAAAAAGAGTTTGGAGGAATCTATTCCCCCCCAAAGTTCAAATGAAACCTACACCCTTGGATTGGACCAGAAACCAAACACATGGAAATACCAGCACAGCATATGATTTTCACTAAAAATAGTTATTCTAATACTGGAAGCCTTTGTGACCCAGCGACTACAAAGGGATGTTCTAGGGAACAGCAACATTCTTCCACACACCAATCCACAGGTCTGGGTGAGATTGAGAAATATTAGATCACAGTAATGGCAATGTTTGCATGATCTCTGACTGACTCAATTGTCAACAGCATTAAGCCAAAAGCTTAGTGCCGTGGATGCATGAATGCTAAATCATAACAGGTGAGCGTGTGAGAAAAAAACCATTATAATAGTAATTTCCAAATAACTTTTCCCGTTCTCCTTTCTCTTTTGCCAGCATGCGCGGAGTTGAGTACCTGGATGCTCTCAAAGATGTGCTCGAAGGCGCGAGGGATGATTCCTCTCTGTGCGGGAGGCTCCGCCACCCCCTGCATGGTGAAGGACTTCCCACTGCCAGTCTGCCCGTACGCAAATATCGTCCCGTTGTAGCCCTCGGTCACCCCCTGGTGGAAGAAATTATTAATGCTCCTTACTGACCACAAACAGCGCACATCCGTGTAATTCAGTTCAGACCAATAATAGGCCTATTCGATGTTTATATTTCATAATCGCAAACGACCAAATTAAATTATGTGGGATAACAAGATGCGGCTGAATAATGAACAGTAACTGCGGGCATGAGAAACAAAATCACTTTTTGCTACAATTAACTTCTAAGTTACACTCCTTCCCTTCTGACGAGGTATAGTTATATTAGCAATATAATACTGGTAGCATACAGGCAGGTTTTACAACTGAAGTACAGTATTTTGTTTCAGGTTGTAACTACCGGTGTCCAATAACTTAGCCCATTATTACCGGAAAGCAAGTCTAGGCCCCCACCAACTTGGGTCATGCCTGGGTCTTAACAGAGAAACGGGACTTTACCTCCACCAAAGGGTATGCGATCTCGTTGTACATCTGTTCGGTGTACTGGTGGGTGAAGTAGGTTCCATCAAATGTGAATTGTTTGGGGGGCTCCTCTGTCGCTCCGGGCTTTTCGATAAAACACTGGCATCGACTTAGTTCAACAGACACCACCGTTTTACAGTTTAGTGCCTTCTCCCTATCGTTCATTGGCCTACATCGGACGATCACCTTGACAGACTCTGAAGCCATTTTTGCGTTACAGAGCAATGTAGCTAAACAGCAAGGTATAGAATTTGCGCAATACGTTAGGCATACTTTATGAAAACGTGACAAAGTGCCTAGCTTGCGTTGCTGGCTGACTAACTTTGCTATGCGTTCCCAACTACTTCATTTAATTACATATCACTGGCATCATCACCATATATCACATCAGGATTTTCTGGATACAATCGGCAGTTTATTGGCTATAGCTAGTGAGTTACCACCTGCTCTCAAACCAAATGCAAACGAAATATTCTAAGTCTTCCCAGCTAATATTTCTTAAATGCCATCACCAGCTAGCTAGTTAGTCTAACGTTACTAGATAGATTGATGTCTAGCTAGCTACCATGTATAACGTTAGTTGAAACACCACAACGTCAAGACAACTCCCCTTGCCATCAAAACAGCAGCATCCTCTTGCTATGGCAACTGCTGACAATATGGACAGGTACCCAACGACGTCATCATTCGTGGTCCCATAAATAACCTTTGCTCACCTTATAAAACCAAAGCTAAACAAACACCATTATCAGATCTCTGTCTCAGCGCAGCAGCAGCGGCAGGGTTCTCTTGCCGCGGCGTTCTATGTTGCTAGGCGACTACAAACTTCAACAATAACGTCATCAAAACTCAAGGGGACGTCACCAAAGTTGCGCTGTCTAAAAATACTTTTAAAAATATAACCCTGGCACTATTCTCTTCACCTTACGTAATTTAGTAATTTCCCAAAGTTTTGGGCTATAACAGTAACATTCGTTTTCATGTTATAGAACGAACAGAAAATAATGTATTTGATTTGAATGATTTACACTGCGTGTATGGAGGAAAGGAGGCGGAGTTGGTGTGTTGGACTGCTTAATAATGACACTGGACATCTCGGGACAGCGGGGGCTATTTTTAATCATGGCTGTATTCCACTTTAATTCACTTAGTTTGATTAATGCAATGATTATATTGAATGTCTTTGATATGTTTGTGTGTTGTGGGTCTGCCCCACTGTTTGTCTTTTTTGTTGTTGCTGGGGCCACAACTGAAGTTCCCTAGTGGAAAGTAAGTTATTCTTTTTTTCCTGTACGAATCCCAATTTTCTTTTCAAACTTCCATTCTATGAGAGGCCAGTTGCGTGGATTTTATGAATGCATTGTTTTTTAGGCACCAAGAAACCTAGACTAGCCATTCTAATTGAAATTGATAAATTTGGTTAAACAACGATTTCATATGTAGCCTAGTAAAAAAAACAAAAAACATCATTATTTCATTTCTTGCTTAATTCTGCCTGCTGTGGCTGAACTGTGTACCGGGAGACAGTGATCGGCAAATAGATTTAATTTGAGAAATCATCTTTTTGCAAACTTCAAATTACAACATTTGTTGTTTCATTATTTTTTAAACATTTAATTATAACTATATTAACAATACCTAAAGAAATTGCAGGTGTGGTTGCTCCGCAGTGCAAATGGTATAGAAAGATGGTAATATGGTAGTGTGAGGTGGTAAATAAAAGGTAGAAATGGTATGAAGTGGTACTAATGTGGCATAACGGGATCTAAAGAAGGTGAAAGTGTTCAAATATGGTGATGTATTTTGTGGCAAATCATCTAAAGAACCTGGAAGTGATACAAAGAAGTAATGAATTGTGATGAAAGCACAAGAAGGTAATGTCAAATCATCTGGGATAGTATTGTTAGGTCATAAGTGTTGTAGAGGAAGGCATTGTGATATCAAAACCAGTGTAATATTGTGGCGGCCTGGGGGTTGTAAACTAGCCAGCTAGGACCGGGTAGTGAGCCGCTACCCGGTCGATGTGTAGATACTTGTAAATAACGTGCTGTGTGTGTTTTTATTGTGTTGTTAGCTTGTTAGCCGTGTATTGTGTTAATCGCAAACTTTAAACGTAACTGTAAACTTTAACTGTTGTTTAACTGTTATGTGTGGCTGTGATTGGCTAGGAACGTGTAAGTGTGTGCGCCAATCACAGCCGACTAGTTCAAATATAAGGCAGTACCTGAAGCGATTCGAGTTTGTTGAAAATGTGCTTCCAACTGTGAACAACGCTGAGCTGGATCCAGTGACAAACCAACGGCTCTTTTCAGAGCTGGTAAGGTAGCGCTAAATAAAACGAAGCTCGGCAGGAGCGATTCGGTACTGCAGTTGCTGTCTCCCTCCCTCATTCTCCGTGCTCGCTACATTGGTGTCCGGAAGTGGGATGGAACGAGCCCTACTGAGGGAGATAGGGGAAATGGAGCGGTCGATCGGCGAGCTGACCCGCAGGAAGGCGAGGAGGGCCGGGGCTGTGACGAGCCCCGAGTGGCAGACTCCCGCGGTGCGAGTGTCCAGGCGACCGGACGGCTTCAGCGGCAGACAAGATAATCCGGCATCGGTAAGCCACGACGGCACGCCCGCAAAGCCGACAATGCAGCTGAAGCTACCTCGTTTTAATGGAACAGCGTCGCTGGAGTCGTACCTAGCGCAGCTAGAGCTAGCAGCTCTGACCTACAGGCTCTGACAGCAGCACTCCAACGGCAGTTTATCCAGCACCGCTCCGCCGAAGCAAGCTGGGAAAAGCTGCTAAGCCGCTACCGCTGTGAGGAGGAGAACTGGGGAAAAGTGGCGGCCGACGTACAGAGCTACATCCGCGAGGCCTACCTGGAGTCCGATGCAGCAGCGCAGGAGAAGCTGGCGCTGCATGCATTTCTGCAAGCCCTCACGCCAGAGCGGCTACGTGACCACGTTAGCCTAGCCCAACCGCGTTCCATCAGCGAGGCTTTCATCAAGACAACACGGGGGGAAGACACCCTAGCTATCCGGCCCACTCCACAACCAACCCGCCAGCACGTCAGGGTAGCCGACGGTGAGGTCCGCTGGACACGCACGCCACTACAATGGCCAGCGGGGCGACAAGGCCGGTGCTACTGGTGCGACAAGCCGGGCCATAATGCATGTGACTGCCCAGCTCCAGCACCAAAGCCACGGATGCCCCCGCCGTCGGGAAACGAGGAAACGCCCCGGGAACCAACCCTCCTCAACCAGGTACACACCCCTGTGCCCAAACCCAGTCCGGCCTTACCCACCCCAGTGGCAAAGATTCCAGCTACCTCTGCGGAGGCTAGCACAAGCGCCTTTGAAAAAGCAACTGAGCGTAAGTCCCATCCACGGGTAGGTCGGCTGGGCAAAGCCAGTGGGTTGTACCTCCACTGTCGGCTGGACGGGCAGGCCTGCCGAGCCCTGGTGGACACAGGGGCTACCATCTCCCTTGTCCGGCCAGGAGTACTCCACAACACCGGCGGGCCCCAACTTCCCGGGGCGTGGACGCCCACCGCCACACCGCTGACATCAGTGACGGGGGCAAAGATGGCGATGAGGGGGAAGAAAGAGGTGAAGGTGAGCGGGCAGGAGGTGTCGCAAGAGTTCTGGCTAGCTGACATCGCAGACTCGTGCATCATCGGCCTGGACCTGCTGAAACGCTGGGGAGCCTGTGTTGATGTGTCAAGGGCCAGCATCACCCTTGGCACGGAGACTGTAGCCCTCCAATCCGGCCCGACACAAAGACCGGCCCGACAAGCCCGCCACCTAGCCACCACAGCCCGGCCAGCAAGCAAGCTACTCCAGCTAGCCACCGCACCCAAGCCACTGTCACTGACCACAGTGCCCCAGCCCGACCACTCGCTCGCCCACCACCACCAGCCTGCCACACAGCAACCGCCTGCCCAGCCCAAACCAGCTCTGCCTGCCGAGATGACAGCAGCTGTCCATGCCCTGTGGCAATGAAGCAGCAGCAGGCTCGACCACCAGCAGCGCCAGCAGCTGAAAAACCTCCTGGACGCGGTGCGGGATGAGGACTGTACCCAGACCGAGCTGGTGCAGCACACTATCAACACCGACACAGCTCAACCCATCCGTCTGCGGCCGCACCAGGTGTCTCCTGCCAAGCGACTGGTGGCAGAGGAAAAGGTGAAGGAATGGCAGCTGCTGGTGTGATCGAGCCCTCCGACAGCCCGTGGGCAGCCCCTGCGGTCCTGGTCCAGAAGAAGAGCGGGGAGTGGAGGTTCTGTGTGGACTACAGGCGTCTTAACTCCGCGACCACCAAAGACTCCTACCCACTCCCCCGCATCGACGAGGCCCTGGACCACATCAGCGGGTCGAGCTGGTTCAGTTCGCTGGACCTCCGCAGCGGCTACTGGCAGGTGAGGCTGGCACCCGAAGCGAAGCCGAAGACCGCCTTTACTATCGGGCAGGGTCTGTAGCAGTTTCGGTTGATGCCCTTCGGGCTATGCAACACACCGGCCACGTTCGAGCGGCTGATGGAGCGGGTGCTAGTGGCCGTCCCTCGCAGTCGCTGTGTCGTGTACCTAGGCAACCTCCTGGTACACGCCAGCGACTTCCAGCAGGCCCTCGCTAACCTGACTGATGTGCTAGCTGCAATCCGCCAGGCGGGGTTGAGGCTAAACCCAAAGAAGTGCCAGCTTCTCCGGAGGGAGACGGCCTTCCTAGGGCACATCGTCAGCGAGCGGGGCGTAGCCACCGATCCATCTAAGGTGGCTGCTGTGAGGGACTGGCCGGTCCCTGGCAACGTGGGTGAGCTGCGAAGCTTCCTGGGCCTAGCGTCTTACTATCGGCGCTTGTCCGGGACTTTGCTACCCTGGCTAGCCCCCTCCATCGCTTAACGGATAAGTGCCGGCCGTTTGTGTGGCAGGAGGGGCAATCCATGGCCTTTGACCAGCTCAGGGCGGCCCTCACTGAAGCTCCGGTGTTGGCGTACCCTGACGCCCAGCGACCCTTCATCGTCGACACCGACGCAAGCAACACCGGAGTGGGGGCCGTCCTGTCACAGGAGGACGAAGACGGTGAGCGAGTGGTGGCCTACTACAGCCAGGCCCTGGGGAAGGCGGAACGCAATTATTGCGTCACCAGGCGGGAGCTGCTCGCTGTGGTCAGGGCGTTGCACCACTTCCGGCCGTACCTGCAAGGTAGCCACTTTGTCCTGCGCACTGACCACGCCTCGCTTACCTGGCTCCTAACTTTTAAAGACCCTGAGGGGCAAGTTGCTCGCTGGCTGGAACAACTGCAAGGCTATGACTTTGAAATCCGGCACCGGGCAGGCCGACTTCATGGGAACGCAGACGCTTTATCGCGCCGGCCGTGCGCAGCCCAGGAGTGTCGCTACTGTAGCCGCCAAGAGGAACGGGACCAGGTGAGCCCGGATGTGGCGGTGGTCCAGGCGACATGGAGGGGTGGCTGCCGCTGACGCCCATGGAGCTGCGAGAGGCCCAGGAAGCAGACAGCACGCTGGGCAAGGTGCGGGGCTGGCTGGAGGCGGGCTTGGTGCAGCGCGACGGTCTCCTCTACAGACGGTGGCAGGCTCCAGGCCAGGGCAGCGACATCCTGCAGCTGTTGGTGCCACGGGCGCTCTGCCCTGATGTCCTCAGGTTGGTCCACGGCTCGGTGGGGGCGGGCCACTTCGGCAATAGCAAAACCCTGCACCGGCTGAGGGGGAAGTTTCACTGGCCGGGGTGTCATCACTACGTTGAGCTCCACGTCCATTGCTGCGACTCCTGCACGGCACAGAAAGGGCCTAATCACGGGCCTTTGCAGCGGGAGAGCAGGTCTGGGTTTATTGCCCTGAGCGAAAGAAGGGCCTGTCGCCCAAGCTGCGAGCGAGCTGGTGGGGGCCTGGGGAAGTTGTCGAACGGCTCTTTGAGGTGGTTTATCGCATCAGGATGCCAGGCCGGGGGCGCCTGGTGGCGCTGCATCAAGACTGGCTCGCGCCCTACAGGCCCCTGGCAACTCCTGATGCAGCTGAGCCGGAGGTGAGCAGCGACACTGCGTTACCCAGTGAGCCTGAGCCCAGCGACACTCCGCTGAGTGCTACCGGGAGACCTAAACGACACCGGCGGCCCCCAGGCCACTTACGGGACTTTGATGTGAGTTGTGGGTGGACTGCGGGTCGTCGGGGACTTGTGACCCCTTCGGTGGGGGCAATGTGGCGGCCTGGGGGTTGTAAACTAGCCAGCTAGGACCGGGTAGTGAGCCGCTACCCGGTCGATGTGTAGATACTTGTAAATAACGTGCTGTGTGTTTTTATTGTGTTGTTAGCTTGTTAGCCGTGTATTGTGTTAATCGTAAACTTTAAACGTAACTGTAAACTTTAAACGTAACTGTAAACTTTAACTGTTGTTTAACTGTTATGTGTGGCTGTGATTGGCTAGGAATGTGTAAGTGTGTGCGCCAATCACAGCCGACTAGTTCAAATATAAGGCAGTACCTGAAGCGATTCGAGTTTGTTGAAAATGTGCTTCCAACTGTGAACAACGCTGAGCTGGATCCTGTGACAAACCAACGGCTCTTTTCAGAGCTGGTAAGGTAGCGCTAAATAAAACGAAGCTCGGCAGGAGCGATTCGGTACTGCAGTTGCTGTCTCCCTCCCTCATTCTCCGCGCTCGCTACAATATGTTACAGCATCCACATTCTATTGCATCGGTTTTCAAAATGTGCCCATTGACTTCCATTAATTGTTTTGGCGAAAAAAAGTCAATTATTTGAAAAAGTGTATATGGTATAAAGGTAAAAAGTAATAAAAATCTGGAGGGTGTATAAAGGTATAATATGAGGTATGAATGGTTGATTGTGTGAATGGTGGAGGAGATAGGTTCTCAAAAAGTGGCAGAATAAGCAGTATGAAGAGTAATAAAAGGTGTGGTTTCACAACCACATCTAATTACTACTCTCCCATGGGCACAAGAACATGTCGGGGCCAGAGACAAACTATTTGACAAATCTAAAAAAATCGCTTTTGTCAGGTTTAGATAAGGCAGTGTCAGCTTTCTAAAATATATATTACGGTTTTTATTTTCTTATTATTATGGGCTACAAAGTAGGTGAGCATTTGGAAACAGGGATGCCCTTCTGCAAGAAAAGGTAAAATAAAATATGGAGGAGTTGCTGTCATTTCTCTAGTCCCTTGCATCTCTTAGAAAGGCTGGAAAGGGCAGGGTGATGACAATATTGTAATGCAATCACAGTCATGAAACACACATATACAAGCATGGCCACTAAAATATCAAATACATGCAAAAACAAAAATAAAATAAAAACAACAAGCACACTGACGGCACACCATGCGTTCTGTACTTTACAGGTGTTTATTGCTCATACAGTTTCTATATTTGGATAAAAACTAAAACATAAAATATTTAAAATGTACCTTGTTATACATCAAGTCCTCAAATCATTACAGTTAATCTGCATATTAATCCACAAGCATCTTTCTTTAAAAAAAGATGAGAAAAAAAAAAAACATTTAAAAACAAATAAATACGCAGCAGTTGGCAGTTCTAGCCTTGCTATATGCAGACTGCATGTAGACATTATGGGGTGCTGTACCTGACACAGTCATTTTTACAAGGTTCATCTCTCCTCCTTCCTATACCCTGAACCTCCCAAAAAACACACCTGGCTGAACCTTGTCCAGGAACGGGACATTGTGGACCAGGGTTTGGAAGCAGGAATAGAGAGCAGACAAAGAAATGGGGGGGGGGGGGGGGGGGGGGTGAAGGGGATGAATCTTGTTTTGATGTTTTAAAAATAAGAATATTAAAAGAAAAATTTAAGGATGGCATACGATACAATGTCAGGCTCCGATTAAAAAAACATACAGGAAGTGCTATGTGCTATGGCATATGTAACCTTCAGAAGGTTCATCCTAAATGTAAAGTAGTCTCGTTAACAAATTGTACAAATTTGTACATGATTCTTTAAAAAAAGCCACCCACGCCCCTCCCTTCCTCCCCGCCTCCCCATCATCTCAGAAGTTGCTTTCCCAGGGCTCATTGCAAGGAATTAAGCAGGTAGGTTTTAATCAAAATATACAACCCAAAAATATATAATCCAGAAATATACAAATACAGCTCACTCGGCATTACCTGTTGTTAACGGCCAAGGTAAATACACTGATAATGAGCAGAGGGATAGTGGTTTAAACCCACCCTTCTCTCTGGTCGCTTTTTGACATGCGTCTATGAGAACCTTTCAGCAGGCCTGCAGCCTGGGACTTTCCTGCGTTTTCCTCCCACTCATAGCAGTGGTTGACCCGGGCACAGCTCAGCAGGCATTCCAGCTCCCCTCTGCTCTCAGTGTACTCCTCTATTATTGAAGAAATGGTGTCAAATTCTGTGTGGCCGTTCTGACAAGAGGACAAAACAAAGAACTCAAATCAATACTAGTTACTCATAAATACAGAACAGGATAGTTACACTCTAAGCACCAGCACTGGAGCAATCAAACCATCAATCATCAGAATAAGAGTACATTTGACACTGCTGCAACCCCTGTCCCACCCTACCTGCAGCAGGTACACTACTGCAACCCTGTCCCAGCCTACCTGCAGTAGGTACACTACTGCAACCCCATCCCACCCTACCTGCAGCAGGTACATTACTGCAACCCCCGTCCCACCCTACCTGCAGCAGGTACACTACAGCAACCCCCATCCCAGCCTACCTGCAGCAGGTACACTACAGCAACCCCCGTCCCACCCTACCTGCAGCAGGTACACTACAGCGGCCCTGTCCCACCCTACCTGCAGCAGGTACACTACTGCAACCCCCGTCCCACCCTACCTGCAGCAGGTACTCTACAGCGACCCCCATCCCAGCCTACCTGCAGCAGGTACACTACAGCAACCCCCATCCCAGCCTACCTGCAGCAGGTACTCTACAGCGACCCCCATCCCAGCCTACCTGCAGCAGGTACTCTACAGCGACCCCCATCCCAGCCTACCTGCAGCAGGTACACTACAGCGGCCCTGTCCCACCCTACCTGCAACAGGTACACTACAGCAACCCCCGTCCCAGCCTACCTGCAGCAGGTACAATACAGCGACCCTCGTCCCAGCCTACCTGCAGCAGGTACACTACAGCGACCCCCGTCCCAGCCTACCTGCTGCAGGTACACTACAGCAACCCCCGTCCCACCCTACCTGCAGCAGGTACACTAATGCAACCCCCGTCCCACCCTACCTGCAGGAGGTACACTATTGCAACCCCCGTCCCAGCCTACCTGCAGCAGGTACACTACAGCAACCCCCGTCCCACCCTACCTGCAGCAGGTACACTACTGCAACCCCCGTCCCAGCCTACCTGCAGCAGGTACACTACAGCAACCCTCGTCCCACCCTACCTACAGCAGGTACACTACAGCGACTCCCGTCCCAGCCTACCTGCAGCAGGTACACTACTGCAACCCCCGTCCCACCCTACCTGCAGCAGGTACACTACAGCAACCCCCATCCCAGCCTACCTGCAGCAGGTACACTACAGCGACCCCCGTCCCAGCCTACCTGCAGCAGGTACAATACAGCGACCCCCGGTCCCAGCCTACCTGCAGCAGATACACTACAGCAACCCCCGTCCCAGCCTACCTGCAGCAGGTACACTACAGCAACCCCCGTCCCACCCTACCTACAGCAGGTACACTAATGCAACCCCCATCCCAGCCTACCTGCAGCAGGTACAATACAGCAACCCCCGTCCCACCCTACCTACAGCAGGTACACTAATGCAACCCCCGTCCCACCCTACCTGCAGCAGGTTAACATCAGTCGCAAAATTTGAAACATTATGAAGTGATTTCCTAATCTTGAATCCATTCGGTTGACGAACTTGAACAGATGCAATTTCTTCCTGATTCTATCGAGCAACTATTTTTAATAAAGTATGAATAAATCACATTTTTCTAATGATGATGTGAATAGGCATCCCAGTAGAGTGAATGGTTTAGGATAAAAAGTCACAGAATTTTTTTGACAAGGTATTCAAAAATTTCTCGATTCTCATTTCAGCCTGTCCATCCGTTCAATTTTTTTAATATGAATTTTCTACTTATAGAGGGGAAACATTCGAAAAGAAAGCTTATTGGGATGTGTCTTGATGTAGTATAACCAGTTTTGGAAAAACAGTTGACAGAATTATGATTTTGAGGGGGGTGAATATGTGTCCCTCCGTTACCATTTGTCAATGTCCCTCCGTTACAATGACCATCTGACTTTAAACCTCGCCCCATAAAAATTGAGCAGCACAAGTTCCTTACCATTTTGCATGTTCATATTTAAGTGGTAATGGTACAATATGAAAGAGAAAGATAACCCTTTTCACCTCAGGAACCGTATGATATGCATGTCTGAAAAAAGTGTAAAAAACAGACGTTAATTTTGCGTCCCTCCGTTACTGCCCTGTTTTTTATAAATTTTAGCCCCAAGAAGTTGTTTGACCCCAAACTCTTTTCCCTCAGTTTGTAGTCTAAGGTAGCCTTTATATAATACCAGTTGTTAATTTACTCAGCCTTGGATAGAACAGGAGTACTAGGGCAAAATACAGCAAAAGTGTCCCTCTGTTACCGGTTGGCCTGGCCCTACAGTGGCCCCCGTCCCACCCTACCTGCAGCAGGTACTTTCCTTCGGCGGTGCCTCTGATGTGGAGGGTGATGAGGCCGGAGGGGCAGCGGACAATGAGGGCTGCACAGCTGGGCAGCTCCATCTGAGAGCACAGCAGGAAGGAGCCCAGCACGTCCTCTGCCAGCAGTGCAGAGCTGCTGTCACTGGAGGGAGACCGGAAGTGACATCACAGCCATGGCTGCTTTGTTGCATATAGAGGTGGTTGTGGGGGTGCCGGTGGATATGGAGGTAGGTGTGGGGGTGCAGGTGGATATAGAGGTGGGCGTGGGGGTGCAGGTGGATATAGAGGTGGGCGTGGGGGTGCAGGTGGATGTAGAGGTGGGCGTGGGGGTGCAGGTGGATATAGAGGTGGGCGTGGGGGTGCAGGTGGATGTAGAGATGGGCGTGGGGGTACAGGTGGATGTAGAGGTGGGCGTGGGGGTGCAGGTGGATATAGAGGTGGGCCTGGTGGTGCAGGTGGATATAGAGGTGGGCCTGGGGGTGCAGGTGGATATAGAGGTGGATATAGAGGTGGGCCTTGGGGTGCAGGTGGATATAGAGGTGGATATAGAGGTGGGCCTGGGGGTGCAGGTGGATATAGAGGTGGGCCTGGGGGTGCAGCTGGATATAGAGGTGGGCCTGGGGGTGCAGGCGGATATAGAGGTGGGCCTGGGGGTGCAGGTGGATATAGAGGTGGGCCTGGGGGTGCAGGTGGATATAGAGGTGGGCGTGGGGGTGCAGGGGGATATAGAGGTGGGCCTGGGGGTGCAGGTGGATATAGAGGTGGGCCTGGGGGTGCAGGTGGATATAGAGGTGGGCCTGGGGGTGCAGGTGGATATAGAGGTGGGCCTGAGGGTGCAGGTGGATATAGAGGTGGATATAGAGGTGGGCCTGGGGGTGCAGGTGGATATAGAGGTGGATATAGAGGTGGGCCTGGGGGTGCAGGTGGATATAGAGGTGGGCCTGGGGGTGCAGGTGGATATAGAGGGGGATATAGAGGTGGATATAGAGGTGGGCCTGGGGGTGCAGGTGGATATAGAGGGGGATATAGACGTACCTGGAGATTCCAGCCCAAGACCACACAACCTCTGCCAAGGCCTCCTCCGTCTCTGCCAGGCTGAGAGGGCGTGGTTTGGACAGGGGAACCGACGGTTTGTCCCGCTCCTTTCCTGCTCCAGACACATCACAATTGACCCCCGTAAGTCCAGGAGGACCACTGTACCCCCACATCAGTCAGGAGGACCACTGTACCCCCACATCAGTCAAGAGGTCCTCACTGTGCAGGATTTTATGTTCTGGGTTTTATACACACATTTTACATACATAAAGCCTTCTTCTGCACACTCAGAATGTGCTTTTTCATTGATGGAAAACAGTTGTCCTTTATTAGCAGCTCAGTGCTAAATTAGTGGATATTTCCCATTTGGAAAAATCTCCCTGCAAATGCCCATTTGTGACCCCATTCTTTTCCTCTCCTGTAGGGCAGTGGTTCTCAGTCATATGTTTATGCTGGTTTTCGTTCCAACCGCAATTGCCAGAATCTGAACAATCTGGGAATTTTTCATAATTAGGTGCTTTTCATGTTTAGAGGGATTATTTACCCTCTTAAAACACATTATGCCAGAAGTAGATCCATGTAGATGAAGCTTCCCATGTTAACAGTGTGTTTATTGTGCTACACTGCAAACAATTAGAGGTAACAATTTTTTAACTGATCAAATGAAAGTAGTGAATGAATAGGCTGTTAATTAGGTTTTTTTTCCCCTTAAGCTTATTAACACAATGCAGGTTTGACTCAGCTTTGAATTCTTCATTATCTGCCAAATGGCTAGTTTTAGTGGCCATGTGTCCACACTTTCACTAATTAATAGCCTATTGATTCACCTCAGTCTTTAATTTGATCACATAAAAAATTATCTCATCTCTAATAATGAAATTGTAATATAGCACAATATAAAGAACATTTATTCTACATACTGTATATGCATACATATTCCTGGCTTAAAAGGGTAAATCATTTCTATAAACATAAAAAGCACCTAATTAAGAAATATTAAAATTAATTACAGCTTTAAAATTAAAATTCTGGGAATGCAATTGTGGTTGGAACAAAAACCAGCATACACAGGGGAGCCCCAGGATCGACGTTGGGAACCACTGCTGTAGGGCAGGGGTTCCCAAACTGTTGGTCGCGACCCCAAGTGGTGTCGTCTGATTTGAGGTTGTGAATTATAATTTTTTTTGTCTCTTTCAAATATGTGAATGTACTACTACATGCCCAACATCTCAACAACCAAACTATACAAATGTAATCGTTCATACATTTCAACCAATCACAGAATGCATTCTGTAGGCTAATTAGGCTACCCATTGTCACCTCCCGCGCGCCAGAAAATATGACGAAATGTATGTCCAATATGGATTTACCAGTGTATTTGAAGGTGGGGAAGAAAAGCCAAAATGCCTGCTATGTCTTGCCGTGCTATCCAGCGAAAGCATGAAGCCCAACAAATTAAAACGGCACCTTGAGACGATACACAAGAAATTAGCTGGGAAACCAAACACTTTTTTGAGAATTTTGCGAGCTATTTCCCTGATGTGGACATGAAAGTTTGACTGGATCCTGGATCCTTTCAATTGCCATCCCTAGTCAATTGAAATACCCACAAATGAAATCGAACAGCTCATTCAACTGTCATGCGATCGGATCTTACAAGGAACGCATTCCCGGAGTTCTCTGACAGAATTTTGGTTTGCTGCAAAAGGACAATACGCCGAGGTCTCCATGCGTGCACTGAAAACTTTGGTCCCATTCTCAAGCTCGTATGTGTGTGAGGCCGGGTTCAGTGCACTTGTCTGCATCAAGTCAAAGTATCGCTCCACTCTGGACGTCACGGCAGAAATCAGCAACTCAGAAGCGCAATATCCAGCACTCCTCCACACTTCGAAAAAATCTGTCGTGCCAAGCAAGCTCATGTGTCTCACTAAAACTGGTGAGTAATCTAATTGTGTCTTATTCTGTGATTTACAGTTAATTATGGCATTTTCAACAGAGGCATTTATGTGCGTGCAGTGTTTCCCCTAGTTTTTTTTTCAGGCCGGGCGGTGAAAGTGCGCCATTTTGCGTAGAGGCGGAAACTATAATTACACCCTCATAATATCAGCGCTGCCATTGAAAATTTTAATTAGGCCTAACGGGAAACCAAAGCTGTTTTGGGTTTTTCCAGATGCTATTTTGATCATTCCCGCATTCTGCGGTAAGGGAAATATTGCAGCTATTTAAAAAAAAGAATAAAAAAAGATTATATATTTTTTTAAAAAGAATAATATAATTATTTTTTTTTTTTCATTAAAATTTTTTATTTTCCCTCTTGTCCAAGCCGGGCGGCACAGATAATGGTAGGGGAAACACTGGCGTGGGTGCATACGTGCACAAGTGTGTTACGTGTTGGGGTCACGCAAATTTGTGAACATTAATTTGGGGTCACATTAGAAAAAAGTTTGGGAACCCCTGCTGTAGGGGACTCTGCCCTCATTACTACATGTACAATGTTTACAGAGCCCTTTCAGGTTAGCCGTCTTACTCAAGTGGTCTCACTGTGCAGTGGCTCAAAAACATGCACACCAATTAACACCTTCTGTGAGACAGGAAAACAGTGCAGCAGAAGAACAGCCACCAGACGTGAACAGCTCAAGGGTGCATGTGACCCAAATTAATCTTTTACACAAATTCCCACGGTACCGGGTGTGAGGGTGAGGATTGTATTACCTAATGGATCGTGTCCACGAACCCCTGTGGCGTGTGATGTCGGAGAGGGTATGAATTACCTAATGAAGCGTTTGACCTTGGAGAGCGCACTCTGCACACTGGGCCCACCTTGTTGGCCGTTGAGCCGGTCCTGCAGGAGGCGCTGTTTGCGTGGGGTGTAGGTGAAAGAGCGGTAGGCGCCGGAGCGCAGTACTTTGTTTCGGATGGCCTTCTTGCGCACCAAGGTGGGAGAGGAAGGGGCGGGGCCTTCATCTGGGCTGCTCTGCATGTCATCAGCGGCCCTGGAGGGCACCTGCACAAGGGACCGTGGTTAAATTACGAGTCAAGTCTTCCCTTCCCCAGCCGTTAGCCTCTCGGTTTTCTCCCAGTCTGAATAAAGCACAAAAATATACAAAAGGAGGCGCAGAGGTAAAAGGGGGGGGGGGGTTGTCATGTACAAGCAGCCCTGGGCAAGTCGGAACCACGGTGAGGAGCTTGGAGGAGTCACGCCCTGAAGAGGACATGGCGCCCTCCTTCCTACTACCAGCTGACGGGGTTGTGTAGCGGCAAATTCTCAAGCAGTTGCTACACGGGTAATTGAATAACATAAGGGTACAATTGGCCACTAAACTGGGAGAAAACAGGGAAAAAGATCAGAAACTAATGTTTTATAAAAATATACAAAAGGACGGTGTGTCAGTCTGCTCTCTTAAAGGGGCTTAAACATGCATAAATCGCTTTCAATTGCCAATGCGCAATTCCGAGTGCCTTCCCTCTCTCTGGCTTGCCCCCCACAGCATAAACTAGGGCTAGCAAACTCCTGTAACACTAGTTAGCTGCTGAGAAATGCACGAGTCAACCAGCAAACGACCGGCTCTCATTCCAACACCATCATCGAGTCCACCAAAGGCGAAGATAAATACAATTTTATGTTGTTCAACCGTTTTGAGACGTTTGCTCTTGCTTAGTGGGAGTGCTGGGGCAGTGGGGTTAGGATTTAGGTGCATTTGGGTTATGTGTATTTGAATGGTGTAGTTGATTAGCATACAATGGGTTTTCAAAAGTCCCACAGCAGCGCATTGTACCATCGCCCTCTCACCCATCATAGCAACAGCACGGCAACCCGTCTACGAAACCGTTTGGAATGTTTTACTCGTCCAGAACTCAGCCCAGATTAAAAAGTCTCAGGCTGTCTAAGCTGGCTGCCGTAAGCAGGACACACACACACAAACACGCACACGCACACACAGCTTGAAGCAGGCTCATCTTTGCCAGTATCATCAGTGAGCCCTAGGACTGTGGGAGAGGTCAGCATTTCCTAACCGCAAGATAAATTTAACCACTCAACAATGCTGGCATCCCTTATGAATGCGGCTTTTCTCCAGAACCTTCTAATTTCCAGAGGGACGTTCCCTGTCCAGATAAAATGCAATGTAGCTACATATCTGAACACAAGCTGTCCATTCTAGGCTAGCTCAATGTCGTATAATTCAGACATCATGAAGAAGAAACTCAGCTTAAATGTGTGGGAATCTCACCCCAACGGTCAGTTAATCCCCCTGTCACTGTACCAGCACAGTCTCCCATCTCTAATCTGATTTTGGATATTTGGGTTGAAACACGATCATACACTTATTACCTTTTATAGTAATAATCCAAGCTGTTTATTATCGAAAGTAGGCCTACATATGATCATATCCATGAAGTTCCAAGCAGCAGTGTGTTTGCACACTCAAAAGGGTGGTGTGTGCGTGTGAGAGAGAGAGAGAGAGAGAAGAGAGAGAAGAGAGAGAAGAGAGAGAAGAGAGAGAAGAGAAGAGAAGAGAAGAGGAGAGAGAGAGAGAGAGAGAGATCCTGAACCTTTTCTCCAGGGAGGAGGCCCTGGGTGGGGGCCCTGCGGAAGGAGACCAGCGCGCTGACGCTGAGGGGGAAACCCTGGTTTAGGAGAGAGGGGGGGCAGGGGGGCAGGGGGCCGACTGACTGCCCTTCTGCAGCCTCTGGGTGCTTCTCAAGGTAAGACAGCTGGAAACAGCGGCACAGCAGCAGGTTCAGAACCTGGGCCTGTGATTGGACAGACATGAGGGAGGCAGATGAGTCATGGGATGCGATTGGTGGGATGTTGTGGCAACACAAAAGAAGTAAGATGGCATGAGGGGGGACATGCCCGGCAGAACAGCCCCTTACCGCTCGCGCATGCCCGGAAGAACAGCCCCTTACCGCTCGCGCATGCCCGGAAGAACAGCCCCTTACCGCTCGCGCATGCCCGGAAGAACAGCCCCGAATTGCTCGCGCATGCCCGGCAAAACAGCCCCTTACCGCTCGCGCATGCCCGGTAGAACAGCCCCTTACCGCTCGCGCATGCCGGGCAGAACAGCCCCTTACCGCTCACGCATGCCCGGTAGAACAGCCCCTTACCGCTCGCGCATGCCCGGCAGAACAGCTCCTTACCGCTCGCGCATGCCCGGCAGAACAGCTCCTTACCGCTCGCGCATGCCCGGCAGAACAGCTCCTTATCGCTCGCGCATGCCCGGTAGAACAGCCCCTTACCGCTCGCGCATGCCCGGCAGAACAGCTCCTTACCGCTCGCGCATGCCCGGTAGAACAGCCCCTTACCGCTCACGCATGCCCGGCAGAACAGCTCCTTACCGCTCGCGCATGCCCGGTAGAACAGCCCCTTACCGCTCGCGCATGCCCGGCAGAACAGCTCCTTACTGCTCGCGCATGCCCGGTAGAACAGCCCCTTACCGCTCGCGCATGCCCGGCAGAACAGCTCCTTACCGCTCGCGCATGCCCGGCAGAACAGCTCCTTACCGCTCGCGCATGCCCGGCAGAACAGCTCCTTATCGCTCGCGCATGCCCGGTAGAACAGCCCCTTACCGCTCGCGCATGCCCGGCAGAACAGCTCCTTACCGCTCGCGCATGCCCGGTAGAACAGCCCCTTACCGCTCACGCATGCCCGGCAGAACAGCTCCTTACCGCTCGCGCATGCCCGGTAGAACAGCCCCTTACCGCTCGCGCATGCCCGGCAGAACAGCTCCTTACCGCTCGCGCATGCCGGGCCTTGAACAGGTGGCAGTAGAGTTGTACATCCAGGCTGCCGGGGTTGTGAGATACGAAGGCAAACTGGGCATTGGAGAGACGAGCTGTAGAGAGAGACACTCTGCGTAGAGCATGAGCCATCAGGAGGGTCTATGGATAGAGGAGAGACCATGCGGCCGTCAGGCAGGGGAGAGACCACACAGCTATCTGATGAAAGGGAAGGGCCACCAGGGAAAGACCACATTACTCAGGAGAGTGAGAGATATAACACCAGAGAGATGAAGGAATATGCAGCCATAAGATAAATAGAGGAGAACATACTGTTGGGAGTCAGATCCTGCTGTATAGAAGCATACATCTCTTCACTTAGCACACCCTTCTATGTCTACATGCTCACAGTCCCCTGCAGCACACACACAACATTTAAACCCCTCTCACCACTGGCCTCTCATCACACACATTTAGTCAGAACTTAGAACAAACTAGTTTTATCATGTTCGGTTGTACGCAATGATTGTCCAAGCAACACTGATGTAATTTAACACAATTTTCTGGGGGGAAAAAAAAATAAGACTGCCTGAAACCAGCGACTGCATTCATCCATGTTTAATGGTATGAACATGCTGGAACGCCTTGTCCATAAGGTCAGAAACTGCCCAGGAATCTAATGCTTACAGTCTCATCCTCATCGTACATCTTCACACCCTTAATGGAGAACTTCAAGGAGACTGACCTCCTCCTCTTGCAGGTCTGGATGGACAAGACAAGAGACACATGTATAAAGCATCTCTGAAAAACTGACAAGAGAAAACATATGTACATAGGCGTATGTTGCATATCATTTACTTCCATGTACAAACTCAGTAGAAGGGGGTTGTAACTTGTATGCATGTATGTGTGTGTATGTGTGCGTGCCTAAAACACACCACTTCCTTGTGACATGGGGACATGGGATAGAAAATGGCTTAAAGAAGGAGAAGAGAAAAAAATAAAATAAAATTTAAAAAAATAAAAACTTTGCTCTCAATCTAGGAATGTTACTTAATTTTGATTTCAGCTTATGGATTTAAACAACCTACTGAGTTTGTGAATAAAACAGGCTTCAGCCACAACGGAGAGCAGCACCAACAGGCCAGAGCTGCAAAAGCAGCCAATCACATGCAGATTGTGCACCCACCGCTAGGGCCTGGAGCTGCGTGTGCAGCCGCTGAATCTGCTCATCCAGGCAGCAGTCATCCACCGGGAAGGAGCCCACATACTGCCGGGGTGAAACCATGATAAACACTCCAAAACTCTACAGCATTGAAAGTTAGGTGGGGGGCATCGAGGAAGATCACTCTGACCACAAACATTCACTCATCTAATCTGAGACACAGAGATCTCAAAAAATCCTCCCAACTTCCCATACGGCCAAACTACTAATGTGAATCTCCACGCCATGACACACGATATCACCGACGTGTGGGTGCTCCATTATAGGGACAATTGTTGAACATGAGCTCAGTTGGTTACACACTTCCTAATATGAACAAAGCACAAGGCTGCTGACAAGTGCTTCAGATGATTCAAAAGAAAACAGAAAGGTGCAGAAGACTGGCTGGATTATGAATCATCCTTAAGCATTATAATAACAGCTGACTCCATGTGTTTGATGCCTATGGTCAAACATTTTCCCTGGGAATCTTTTATTTTTTTATAAATGGGACAAGAAAACTGTTCAATCAATGAAGCTCTGGTTGTCTTTACAGTAACCACTAAGGTAGACATTCAATTTCAGTCAGACTAGAACAACCAGTTGCCAATTGAATGACCCGATATGGTATAAATTGATATCTTAGTCACCAATCAGCAGCAAACTGACAGACATATCAGAACCACCAAAAATACTGCATCTTTTCTGCCTGACATCATCAAATGTTATCACCTTCATACTTAGGCTACTCTGCAGGGATGGCGGAAACGTAGCTTACCTCGGCCGACCGCGTCACCATGCCGCCCTCTCTGGCTGGAGTTTCGCCCATCTTTCCCGGCACGTTAACACTGAGGTAGCCTCCCTCCAGCCCCGGTCCCTGTGCTCTACAGAGCTGCCGGAGAGGTGGGTGCAGACCTGTAGCGATGTTGTGTGTGGTTAACGCATGAGCACGGCACTGCATAGGCCTAGGCTATACTGCAATTGCTGCAAAAACGAAAGTATTTGTCTTGGTAAAGTGAAAAGCATGCAATCTTGACAGACAATAGTTCAAGGCTGCACATTGCACGCAAGTCAATTTCAAAAGCCCGATGTGGACGTAGGCTACAACTAACAAAACTCCTATGCTCAATTAAAATAGCCAACTCATTTAGCTATAAGAATACCTCGAAAGCCAAAAACTTGGATGGTTTTTGCCAGTCAGAATATTAATTTTCAAATCCACAGATTAGGAGTCAATATTTTCAAACTCGGTTCTGGCGACCCATTATAGGCTAGTTTATGCAACCATCTCCATGATTAGGTTAATTCAAGTTGTTGAAAACAGCTCTACGTTTAAATTGGAACGTAATTCTGTAGCTACTAATTGCTCTGTCATTGAAATCTTTCTCACAAACAGATCGTTTCAGGATCAAGTGTCCACTGCCTTCACCTGTGAGTCAAAGAACTGGCACCGCTTTCGAAAGGAATTATTTTGCACATTACCGAAAATTAAAGCTTGATCGGACGTAATATTAACATACACTGGTAAATTATCCAGACAATCAATGTCTAAAGAACAACAGATAGCCTACTTGCACAGTGGGTCCGCATTGAGATATAGCCGATGAATGGGAGCCTTTATCACCACACACCAAAATGTCAATTTTAGGCTATTGAGTGCTTGCACTAGCCTACGTTAATTCCGCCTCGATCCCGCGCCTATTGTGAATCGAGGTGTGGCGTTTAGCCTATGGACTTCGACTGCTTTAAACTTGAAACTACTTTTCATTTACACATCATCTTCCTTGGTCTAAGACACAGAATTCATTTTGGAAGACGCGTAGGTTACGATTACTGACGTTTAGACTTTAGAGCACTGCATGCGATGGAACATAGGATTTAATCAGGCTAATTATGTTCCTCACCTGTAGCCTACCACTACGTCAATGGAAATGAACCACGCAGGCTACGAGATTGTAACTTCTTGAGAACAGCCCAAACTTCAGAACAGACAAAAAGTTACCTGAGCCTGATCGAATTTCTCGAAGAGCTTCTTTATCACCTTATTCACACGGTACAGGCTACAGAGAAAAAGCAACAATAGAAACTTTAATCTTACTTTCAGAATTTTAATGACACATCATGGTGAAACACCTCGATCACAGCTCCAATTCCCCTCATTCCCGACTTCCAAAATTTCACAATCCCGACTCCCCGCCAAGGCACCGCCTACTGTGACGAAATCTCGTTCTTCGGTCTTCACCAGTGCTGGTGCGTTCAATTAACAAGGAAGTCCGTTCAGATATACGGTTGAAGTCGGAAGTTTACATACTTAGGTTGAAGTCATTAAAACTCATTTTTAACCCCTCCACAGATTTCATGTTAGCAATAATGTTGGCAAGTCAGTTAGGACATCTTTGTGCATGACACAAGTAATTTTTCCAACAATTGTTTACAGATTATTTAACTTTTAATTCACTATATCACAATTCCAATGGGTCAGAAGTTTACATAGCCTACACTAAGTTGACTGTGCCTATAAACAGCTTGGAAAATTCCAGAAAATTATGTTATGGCTTTAGAAACTTCTTATAGGCTAACTGACATTTTTTTTGAGTCAATTGGAGGTGTACCTGTGGATGTATTTTAAGGCCTATCATCAAACTCAGTGCCTCTTTGCTTGACATCATGGGAAAATCAAAATAAATCAGCCAAGACCAAAATTGTGGACCTCCACAAGTCTGGTTCATCCTTGGGAGCGATTTCCAAACGCCTGAAGGTACCACGTTCGTCTGTACAAACAATAGTACGAAAGTATATACACCATGGGACCACGCAGCAGTCATACCGCTCAGGAAGGAGACGCGTTCTGTCTCCTAGAGATTAACGTGTTTTGGTGCGAAGTGCAAATCAATCCAAGAACAGCAGCAAAGGACCTTGTGAAGATGCTGGAGGAAACGGGTACAAAAGTATCTATAGCCACAGTAAAACGAGTCGTATATCGACATAACCTGAAAGGCTGCTCAGCAAAGAAGCCACTACTCCAAAACCGCCATAAAAAAACCGGACTACAACTGCACATGGGGACAAAGATCTTACTTTTTGGAGAAATGTCCTCTGGTCTGATGAAACAAAAATTGAACTGTTTGGCCATAATGACCATCATTATGTTTTGAGGAAAAGGGGTGAGGCTTGCAAGCCAAAGAACACCATCCCAACCGTGAAGCACGGGGGTGGCAGCATCATGTTGTGGGGGTGCTTTGCTGCAGGAGGGACTGGTGCACTTCATAAAATAAATGGCATCATGAGGAAGGAAAATTATGTGGATATATTGAAGCCAGGAAGTTAAAAAGCAAATGGCTCTTCCAAATGGACAATGACCCAAAGCGTACTTCCAAAGTTTTGGCAAATGGCTTAAGGACAACAAAGTCAAGGTATTGGTGTGGCCATCACAAAGTCCTAACCTAAATCCAATCGAGCAAGGAGGCCTACAAACCTGACTCAGTTACACCAGTTCTGTCAGGAGGAATGGGCCAAAATTCCAGCAACTTATTGTGAGAAGCTTGTGGAAGGCTACCCGAAACATTTGACCCAAGTTAAACAATTAAAAGGCAATGCTACCAAATACTAACAGAGTGTATGTAAACTTTTGACCCACTGGGAATGTGATGAAAGAAATAAAATCTGAAATAAATCATTCTCTCTACTATTATCCTGACATTTCACATTCTTAAAATAAAGTCATGATCCTAACTGACCTAAGACAGGGAATGTTTACTAGGATTAAATGTCAGGAATTGTGAAAAACTGAGTTTAAATGGATTTGAAGGTGTATGTAAATGTTCGACTTCAACTGTAACACACACAAAACCATTTCACCACCAGATCCAGAGCTGGAGAAGTGCATTCGCTGCATATCATTTCCCACTCTTGCTAAACCCACCTATTGGGTTTTGCTTTAGCCCAGCTTGTTGTCCGCCTCTGTAGGTTAGGTCTAAAATTCTACACTATAAAGGTAGCCTGATAAGCACAGGCTATCCAATATTTTATAAAGTTTTTGCAATAATTAATCTAACTCTGTATGTAGGCTACATTAGGCTATCCTATTTCCTTCAAAACTGAAATTAAGGTGAATTGCTTCAAAGCCCTTTGTGATGAGTGCAGCAACAGAGAAGTCTTTCGTAACGTCATTTTTCTCCAGAAAAGACCCAAACAAATCTTTTTACGAATGAAAGGGCCTCTTGACTGCAGACAGGCGCAGCATTCCATACCAACGCCCATGATTAGCCTACTACAGTAGCCTATCTGCAAACAGACGGATAACTTGTGAAAACCCCCAGTAGGCCTAGTTGTCAAGCACCATGCACAAAACACGCCCCTATCCGTTACATGAACGAACAAGTAGGCTTCAGGTATTTTACAACACGCGCATCCAAACGAGAGCATTATATTTCTGCTTATATTACTGGCCTTGTTTGTCGGTTAATCACTGAAACATTAGTTTACAGAGGCATTCAGTAATCTTGATCTTAATCTTTATCCAATAGATTTAGGAAAAAAATACGTTTGAGTGTCATATCGGCTCCCTTATTTATCTATTTTAGGCATTAATAAAACGCAGTGCAGTATTCAGTTGAAGAATGAGCCATTGCTCCCGGGATGCACCAAAAACCAGATTAGAAACATAGCCACTTTATTAATAACTACAGAAGAGGCATCACAATTTAAGATTACACGCATGCAAAGTAGGTATGAGCAAAACTTTTTCCACAGTCACCAATACATAGAATAGCTTGTAGACCCTTTTCTCTAAATTTGCCCTGTATTTTACAGAAACAACACCAATAGTCAATTTTATATTCAGAGTACATCGGTTTTTGTGTGCGGTGAAAGGTACTTTAAATACTTGAAAGTTTTTGACGAGCTTCCGGCTTTACAATAAGGGGAAACCTAACTGTACAACATGCTTTGGAGTTTGAAGTGCATGTTCTTGTTTTAGTCCACGAATCTCTAAACCCATTAAAGAGCCGGAACCTCAAGAACTTAAGTATATAAAATATATTCTTCATACACAAAACTGAAACTGTCAGTGGCAACTAAAAACATACAGTAAAACTGAAATACCAGACTCCAGAAAGTGAACAATCCCTTTAAACAGCATAAAGAGAATTATGAAAAGATTCCCAAATGAAATCATTCAAATGAAAACTTTCCATGCATTCCTCTGAAACTAGTGAAATCCTCCTGGGGTTGAGCACTTAAAAATGTCACAAACTGAAATGGCATTAAAAAAAAAAAGAGCTTTGTACTTTTGTGTGAAAAAGAAAAGTCAAAAAGCAATCATTTGTTGTAAGCCTCTATTAGCGGTGCGCCATCTACTGTCAGGTTAATAAAATGCGAAATTGCCTACCCACTAAGCACAGCTTTTGCACAGGAAAGGAAATTAAACAAAAAACATTATCCTTGAAACATTATCCTTTTAACTAAACATTTTGTGGCAGTACAGTTGATTAAAAAATAAAACAAACACCTTTCTACTTCATATACCAACTAAATGAACCCAAAATAAGCATATTAGATGGGACTACAAATCCCAAGAAGTACTCAGTTGAACATTTTTTTGCCCTTGAAGCCCAAGTGCTTTTACTGATATTGTGAATGTATTAGTGATAACTGGTATTTAAAAGGTGTTGGTATGAACACATTGCACCTGTTCAGAGAGTAATGATACTAAAAAAATAAAGGGATCAGGAAATGGAGAAACAGCCAAATAACCGCAGCCTGAAGCCCCAGGGTACAGTTGACCCTTCACCTCCAGGTTCTGTTGCTCATTTTTTTGACCTCACAGACCTGCGGGAACCTTGTCTGGCAGTAGCCTTTGTGGGTGCAGATTTTTTGGGTGTGGATTTTTTGGGTGTAGCCCGCTTGGGCGCCCTGCTGGTCATTTTCTTGGCCACAGGCGTTTTGGTCTTGCTTGGGGGCGGGGCCTTCTTGGCCACAGGTGTTTTGGTCTTGCTTGGGGGCGGGGCCTTTTCTGCCACAGGTGCTTTGGTCTTGCTTGTGGGCGTGGCCTTCTTGGCCACAGGTGTTTTGGTCTTGCTTGGGGGCGGGGCCTTTTCTGCCACAGGTGCTTTGGTCTTGCTTGTGGGCGTGGCCTTCTTGGTAGTTGTAGATCTATGGGATGCGGCCCTGGAGCCAGCTTTAGGGGTTTTTGCAGGGGGCACCACTTTCTTGGCTGAAGGTTTGGGTTTCTTGGGAGGGGGGCCGGATCTCCTGGCAGCGGGGGCTGGCCTCTTGGCTGGGGCACGTCTTCTGTTTCCCCCACTCTGCTGCGCCGAATATCTACAAATAAAATAAGACAAGATCAGTGGCGGAACCAGAGGGGTGTCCGGGGTGGCACCGGACACCGCTGATATATGACTGGCCACCCTGGGTGCCACCCTAAAATTCCATTTGCTATCACTGGCAGTTTGATGCTGATTGACATCACCTCTTGTTGAAAGAAGCGTTTATTTTGACATGCAGCGGCGCCTTTTTCAAATTGAGGACGAGCCGGAAGAGAGAATATTTCCACAGTCACGCGAGCGACTGACACAACTATGGCAGACCTGCGGCGAAAGCACCATATTGAAGTAAGTTTTAAGGTTTAGTATCGGGTTTAGGTTTCCTGAACAGCTGAAAAAGATGAGTCGCTGTGTAGATGCATATTGGCAATTTGGCTCCATAACAGACAGTTAATCAGATGAGATCGGTTCCCAAATTATGTTTACATCTGTGCTAGTAATACACGCCACATATAACATTCTACAGTCCAGTGTCGTAAGTTACGGTATACGAGTGTTTAGCTAATGTGGGGTAACTAGTGCAGTTGTCAGTGTTCAGCAAGTTAACATTTAGCAATTTAACATTTAGCAATTTGAAATCCATTAACTCAGTTAGAGTTTCGTACTTGAACTCAAAATGAACAATTGTTATTATCAATCTGTTAACGTTACTCAAAAGATTACCACAATTTGCAGATGGCCTGTTTGCTATCGTAAAGGTGTAAGAAATTATAGCTACTTACTGCAGAGTAGGGCTAGCCATGATCTAACTAGCAACTTAGGCTGGTAGTTGATTTTAAGGTACAGTTATGATAATGGGATTTGTAATTAAGATTGGACTAAAATGTGGGTAATTGGATGCTTAGATAACCATAGACTTAAAACAAACTTTAAAATGTAGTTTTCTAATTGAACCCTTACATAAACATGTCCCAGAAGATAAAGATAATTCAGTGTAAATTGGATGAGAAATAGAGGTTGAAAAGTAATGGGGGTTAAAGTAACATTACCATTTTGTTTCCTAATTACATGCAATAAAGCCTGTAAAATATATGTAAGCTTGAGAACAAACAAAAATGCACTTACTACATGTTAAATAGGGGTTGTTGTTGAGAAATTATATGTTTTTGAATAAAAACAACCTTGCAATAATTGCAGGGAACATTATTTAAGCTTGTAATATTGGTGGGCACCAAAATTATTTTTCTTTTTCAAGTCTATTTCTGCTTGATAATATTTTGTGCAGGCATATCTTGTGTTTTTGTCAGACAGAAAAAAACATTGTTTGACTTGGGTGGATCAGAGAGGTCTGTACAAGTTGGTCATACCTGGTATATCAAATTTCAGTGTTATTTAGTAAATTTACTTCCATAAATAAACTACGCAAATTATGTCACACACAAATGCTATCTTATCTCCTTGGTGCTTGAGCTTCATTTTCTGTAGATATTTTGGATTCAACACTTACAGACCCAGATTATATATTCATGAAAACAGAGTGACCCAAGTCTCTCCAGTATGTGAGTACAGTAGTGTGTGTGTGTGTGTGTGTGTGTATGTGTGTGTGTGTGTGTGTGTGTGTGTGTGTGTGTGTGTGTGTGTGTGTGTGTGTGTGTGTGAGTGTGAGTGTGAGAGAGAAAGAAATTGAGCTGCAGTTCCGAGGTAGAGACACTGGCTATTCATAGTATGTTAAAGAATTCTAGTGAAGTAACCCTAGTGGACCACACTATCTGCCACATTGAAGAACTCCGGGTTAAGCGAATTATCACTTCTACCTCTAATCAGCAATCATAGGATTCTTACATGCTCCTTAGATGCCAGGTTAGGGTTACACACAAATTTTCTGTCATGGTCTATGGACCCCCTGAAGTAGCCTTGGCCACCCCCTGTATAAAACTCTAGTTCCACCACTGGACAAGATACTCCAAAACATCTTAAAAAGGTTTAGAATTTTCTATGTAGAAAATATGAAAATTGGAATGTCAGATAAAAATTAATTTTCCATACTTTTAGGAATTCAAGAAAAATGTAGCCACACGGTGTGCTTATTGCATAACCATCCTGGGTGCAATTAGTGTGTTGCAATGCTGGGTGTGATTGTGTAACTACACTGGGTGCGATTACTGCATAGCCATCCTGGGTGTCTGTTATTGTGCAGCATGTTGAAAGCTTTAACCTGTATTTAACCAGGGAGGTTTACTGAACAACCTTGTTTCACGTTAAAGGGGTAGTTCACCCAAAAATAAAATTTTTATATGTTGCTACATACCCGGAGTGCCAGATAGTTTCGCTGAGAACTCACTAGTTTTGTAGGTACCTTGACATCACCCCGATATAACAGACCTCAATGGGTCCAACTTTTGTGGCGGTCAAAGCGCCAAAAATTTACCTTCGATAAAATCAACAGCAATGTCTCTTTACAAATATAATGTACTTCGGTAGAAAGTAGTTTAAAAAAAATTCATTAATTCATTTAAAAAAGTGCACAACAAGGTCTGTGGATGCTTGTGAGTAACCATGTGATTACATTTGGAAAGAGACGTTGCTGTTGATTTTTTTTGGGCTTTGAAAGCCACAAACTTAGGAGCCGTTGAGGTCCGTTCTATTAGAGTGATATCATAGTCAGCTGCAGCGGATATCTACAAAACTAGGGAGTTCTCAGCGAAACTACTTGGATGGATAGCTAGCACTACATAGACACATGAACTGCCCCTTTCAGAATCTGAGAGTACATGGTAACCAAGAGACCGAAGGGACTGGGTTCATTCCAATCGCTTATTGGAATGTGTATAATGAACTGTAGGGGGATGGGAAGTATGTTATTAGTACGGTCAGGCAGTATGGAAATTTGACCTGGAAACTGGGGTCGATGGTTCCAAGCCCTATTCTCTGTTGCCATAGTGTCCTAAATGACCAGAGGCGTATGGCTTAATGTTTCATCTGGTTATCATGTCTCTGAGGAAAATTAATGCACTTATGCTTCTCTTAAACTATCAGTCACTCTGGATAAGACTTGTCGATGTAACATCGCACACCACAAGGGTCTTTACCTCTTTCTAGGAGGTGCCTCATCCTCAGATTCATCATCGTCTTCATCCTCTTCATCCTCTTCCTCCTCTTCCTCAGAATCCTCCTCTTCAGACTCTTGGGTCTGTTTGTCTGGGAACAGGATGGCTGGGCTGGGGGGAGGGCAGAATTCAAGCTGAGAAAGGTCTGATTTGGAAATATTACCAAAAGGCTCCTGCCACTTGACCATTTAAACAAATCTGACAGGAGGGACCTGTGTTAATCTCAGTGTTAAAAGTTCATATTAAACTCAGTGAGCACGATTAGAAATTCAAAAGAAAACCTGTTCAACACAGTCAGGAGCAGTGAGGAGAAGGAGAGGTAGGGTAGCAATCACAGGTAGAGGGGGTGTCATGGTACCTTACCTGGGGTAGTAGGGGTAACATAACTGGTAGGTCCCGTTTAGACCATTGCCAGTGACCTGTTCCATCCAGCCCATCATTTTACACCTCTTCAGGGTTCTCTTCAGGTTATTCACTGGAATGAGAGACCACACTGCTCCTCACACACCGCTCTGCCTACGAGTTCCATTACCACACTGCTCCTCACACACCGCTCTGCCTACAAGTTCCATTACCACACTGCTCCTTACACACCGCACTGCCTACGAGTTCCATTACCACACTGCTCCTCACACACCGCTCTGCCTACGAGTTCCATTACCACACTACTCCTCACACACCGCTCTGCCTACGAGTTCCATTACCACACTGCTCCTTACACACCGCTCTGCCTACGAGTTCCATTACCACACTGCTCCTTACACACCGCACTGCCTACGAGTTCCATTCCCACACTGCTCCTTACACACCGCACTGCCTACGAGTTCCATTACCACTGCTCCTCACACACCGCTCTGCCTACAAGTTCCATTACCACACTGCTCCTCACACACCGCACTGCCTACGAGTTCCATTACCACACTGCTCCTTACACACCGCACTGCCTACGAGTTCCATTACCACACTGCTCCTCACACACCGCTCTGCCTACGAGTTCCATTACCACTGCTCCTTACACACCGCTCTGCCTACGAGTTCCATTACCACACTGCTCCTCACACACCGCTCTGCCTACGAGTTCCATTACCACTGCTCCTCACACACCGCTCTGCCTACGAGTTCCATTACCACACTGCTCCTTACACACCGCTCTGCCTACGAGTTCCATTACCACACTGCTCCTCACACACCGCTCTGCCTACGAGTTCCATTACCACACTGCTCCTTACACACCGCTCTGCCTATAAGTTCCATTACCACACCGCTCCTTACACACCGCTCTGCCTACAAGTTCCATTACCACACTGCTCCTTACACACCGCTCTGCCTACAAGTTCCATTGCCACACTGCTCCTCACACACCGCTCTGCCTACGAGTTCCATTACCACATCGCAGGGTCATGAAAACTGCAGTACCACAGCACAGTCCAACCAACAGCCCAGAACCCAGCCCGGGTAGCTAAAGGGACAACTCTGTTTTATCTAATAGACCTCCCCATTCTGGTCTGGCCCCCCAGTGCTGGAATGAGACTCAGACTGAAGACTCACCTCTCCTGCCCCCTCTAACCTTTATTTCTCTAGATTTCCTTTTGGATAATGCTATAGATATAGCTGTGGAAGATAGGCTAAATGTCAAACCATACTTTATTTTGTTATTTTGTAAAATTAGTTGTTAGATTAATATTGAACCATTTTTATATTCCTTATTTACACTGATGGTCTCTAATGCTATATGTCACTCTGGATAAGACTGTCTGCTCAGTGATTGTAACGTAAGGTAATGTATTGCATTATCATTAGGTATAATCTTGGGAAGCCCCACCCAGCAGGTAGGCCTTGATGTCCTTATGCGTTTCCACCAGGAACTTGCGCAGCAGGGTGGTGCTGCAGGATTTGGGCTCGTTCATGGCGGTGATGGCGGTGAGGATGGCGCCCTCTAGGGGCCCGCCCTGCAGGAGCTGCTTGTCCCCAAACCGTTTCACCTGTGAAAAACAGCATCCTGTTAGCACCTGTAACCCTAACCCAAACTGGGAAAAGACCTAAAGACAACATGTTATAGTATCCGCGCAAACTTAAAAATAGCTCCATCAAAACGAAAGGCATCATCCAGAGTCCCTCAAGAACATAAAAGTACAGTAGTACAGAGAGCCATTTAACATGAACAAAAATTTAAAGCCAAATTAAAAGAGTGTTATTGGGGAGAAACATGCATTTATGTCATATCTTCTCATTACATGCTAATGTCTGTGTTGGGGGGTAGGGGGGGGGGGGGGGGGGTTTGGGGTTTGTGCAATTCATGTTCCGTCACAAAACATCCACAAGGACACTGCAGAACACAACAGAATTTAAAGGGGACATGAAGCACTCGGTAAAGTGGCTCTGGTTCGTTAGCTTTTTACCTTAAATTATATATGAGTGTGCGTTCAAATCTCAAACCGACCCGTACTTGCTGGAAAAAGTATTTGCTTTTTCCCCCCACTAGGGCGCAGCCATCTTGGACCAACTGCAGTCGTGACATCACTAGGTTGGTTGGTCTCTGCTGCTCAATGTATTCCTATGGGAAAATAGCTGACTTTGTGAGCTCAACAATGCATCGTGAGGAAAAAATAAAACAAAAAACGCAAAAAACATCTTTTTCTATTGTCCCGAGATGCTCAAATGAGTATTACCGAACAAAACTTAATTTCCACAAACTGCTTCTGGCCATACTATGTAATGCTGTGGCCAGCCGGCAACTGCAGCGCTGCTGCATTGCCTTGATATATTAGTTAACAGTCTGAAAATATACACCTATCGCAACCTAGCATCACAAGCTAACGCTTACTTTATATAGGCAATATTAGCTAGACATGGCTTTAGCTCACTGAACTATATAGTTCGGTGCTTTAGCTCCCAAACTGTTTATCAAGGCAATGCAGCGGTGCTGCAGTTTACGGCTGGCCACAGCATTACATAGTATGGTCAGAAGCAGTTAGTGGAAATTAAGTTTTAAATTACGTTTTGTTCGGTAATACTCGAGCATCTCGGGACAATAGAAAAAGACTGTCTGTGTGTTTTTTGTTTGATTTTTTCCTCACAATATACATCGTTGAGCTCACTGAAAGTCAGCTATTTTCCCATAGGAATACATTGAGCAGCAGCAACCAACCAACCTAGTGATGTCATGACTGCAGTTGGTCCAAGATGGCTGCGCCCTAGCTGGAAAAAAAGCTAATTTCAACTTCTTTTTCCAGCAAATATGGGTCGGTTTCAGATTTGAACGCAGTCATATCTAATTTAAGGTAAAAAGCTAATGAACCAGAGCCACTTTACCGAGTGCTTCATGTCCCCTTTAATGCAGAAGCACACAGAGCTGAATATCTGAGCTCCTGGGCTGTGTCCGAATCAGAGCCCTATACCCTTTTGAGTACGCATATTTGAGTCCACTTCATCAAAAAGCTTTTGAGTGGGCGACTTTTTCTCACAAATGGGGGCACTTAAAATACCAGGATGAACCACTTATTTCCGGGGTTTTGTTGAGGGAATTCAGGAGCACACTCATCTGCAGAACTGTGCACTCACCCGACAATTTCAGTAAAACGTAAAAGACGTAGAGCGTATATGCATATCTATGATACAAGAGTGGGTCATATTACGAAATACTCTTTTTTATTTGTGTTAATTCTATCTTCATTCATAGTCTACACTTTGTAACAATTGTCATATGTTAACTGATTGATATTCTCAATAAAAATTAAAAAATTAAAAAAAGATATTACAAACTATTTCCTCACTAGTTTGGAAAGAGTTTTGCGGGATTTCTTTCGCACACTGCTTGCAATGTGAGGGGACAGGGCACATAGCAGACAGGGGTCTGAGTGGACAGGGGACAGTGGACAGGGAACAGGGCTCTGATTCAGACACAGCCCTGGATTGCAAGGAGTCTAGTGGTGACCTTATGGTGGGGGGTTACATGTGTGCAACTACTGGGATATCCCCCCCTGAAACACAGGCTCACCTGAAAGGTTCCAGAAGCTCCCTTCCCAGTGATCTGCTCCAAGTGTCCCTTTTCCACAGCCTTCTGCAGGGCCGTCTTCAGCACATCCGGCCTGTGGAGAACCGTGGCACATTTAGTCTGCGTTTCTCCCTGCAGCTGTGGAGAACCGTGGCACATTTAGTCTGCGTTTCTCCCTGCAGCTGTGGAGAACCGTGGCACATTTAGTCTGCGTTTCTCCCTGCAGCTGTGGAGAACCGTGGCACATTTAGTCTGCGTTTCTCCCTGCAGCTGTGGAGAACCGTGGCACATTTAGTCTGCGTTTCTCCCTGCAGCTGTGGAGAACCGTGGCACATTTTGTCTGTGTTTCTCCCTGCAGCTGTGGAGAACCGTGGCACATTTAGTCTGCTTTTCTCCCTGCAGCTGTGGAGAACCGTGGCACATTTAGTCTGCGTTTCTCCCTGCAGCTGTGGAGAACCGTGGCACATTTAGTCTGCATTTCTCCCTGCAGCTGTGGAGAACCGTGACACATTTTGTCTGTTTCTCCCTGCAGCTGTGGAGAACCGTGGCACATTTAGTCTGCTTTTCTCCCTGCAGCTGTGGAGAACCGTGGCACATTTAGTCTGCGTTTCTCTCTGCAGCTGTGGAGAACCCTGGCACAAAGCAGGAAGATTTGCGTTTAACTTCTTTCATAATTTTGTTGTCCCTAAAACCCATTAACACAATGCAGGTTTGGCTTGTTTTGCTTTGTTTTTGAATTCTTCATTATCTACCAAATGGTATTAGTGACCATGTGTCCACACATTCAACAATTAGGAACCTATTAATTGACTTGTCTTTAATTTGATCAGTTAACTTTTGTTTCCACTTTTTCTGTAATTGTTTGCAATGTAGCACAATAAGCACAATGTTAACATGGGAAGTTTATTATACATGGCATGCAGAGCTACTTCTGACATAATTCGGCTTAAAGGTAAAAAAAAAAAATCCCTCAAAACACGGTTTCCAATTAAGAAAACGGAATAGCTCCTGTCCCTTAGAGTACCGCATGTTCTCCTGTCCCTTAGAGTACCACTCGCTAAGCCAATGCACAGCTCATTTTGCCAACTAAATAAGTTCCTTAGTGCCCCCCCATAATGCGGCGTTGTGACCTGTGCTCCACGTTGAGTTTGGGGAAGTGCTGCTCCAGGTACTTCTTAATGAGTGGGTAAGAAGCCTCCTTGGGTTCACACAGCCGGGTGATTATGAGGGGCAGCGTGTCCCCGAGAGTCTCCGCCTTCACACCTGGGGCCACCACCGGCTTCTGCCAATCCAACGTACGCATATACACGCACATATACACGTACGCACACACACGCATACATTTATTTGTCCAGGTCATCATAAAGAAATCCAGATTTCACCACTTTTCTCAATGACATGTAAGCTCCACCTATGCCAAAAATCACACGAAAGGACTGTTGTCAGGAAAGCATATGACGATCTACCCCAGAGGAAGGCAACCCTAGTCCTGGAGTGCCGGAGACGTTTCTGGTTTTTGTTCCATCTGAGCTTGATCACAAGAGTTTAATGGATGATTAAAAAGGAATTCCACCGAAAAACAACATTAAGGGTAAGGCAAGTTGAATTTTGAGATACCTCCCACACCTCCCAGTGGGCGCTGATTTTGTGGACTATACACTGGATGACGACACCTTCCGAGAAATTTTACTTGAATCGGAGGTGGAAGGCTACTGTTTTGAGCCCAAGTACACGGCCATGGAGATTTGTGTGAGCTGGCACATTCTCATGCTGTAGCCAGAGCTGAATGCGCTGCCGACGCGGGACTGCCTTGGGTAAACGATGACTGGTGGTATACGTGTGGTAACTGACGCGGTGCCAACTCAAATGGAAATGTTTGCTGCAATGAGTGAGACCGATGAAGAGGGAAGAGTCTGTCTGACTACACAACGCGATTTTAAACACCACATGCACAAGGGTGATTTGGAGACATTCTTCTGGATCCCCAAAAATTTACTGGCGTAAGAGACCCAGACTGGGAGGAGAAATGAGTGTCACAGACTTCTGGCTTGGCTAGCAAATATATTTTCACAATACCAAAAGCAGATAAATGAATGGCTGCATGTCCCGTTTTTCTCTGGAGACTCCAGCTAATGGGGGACATTTTTTTTCCAGTAGAACTGTAGTGGCTAGTGAGTAACGTTAGTCTCTCTCCAAGACCCACATCCAGGCCTAGTACTAATGCCCAGCCCCTCTGGTTGTATTCAGTGGGAGTGACAACCTGCGACTGGCGTTGTGACACCGCCCATAAACTGTAAGCGTTTGGCTGTTGTAGTTCACTGTAAAGCAGGTACTTGGTACATGCGCAGTAGTTTGTGGTTATATCTCTGCTCTCACTACAGGTAGAAAGTTGGCTGAGAGCTCATTTTAATCAGGAGGAGAGCTACTTCTCTCCAAATCAAACATCATTTTCCAGGGGAATTACCCTTTAAAAAGTCTGAGCCTAAATATTCAGAAAGGTGAAACATTGAATGCCTCCAGCACATGATAACCTGCATTCAGTACGCCTGATTAATTCAAATGAATCCAGTTATATAGTTATAGGTTTGGATGGAGCAAAGACCAGGAGTGTCTCTGGCACTCCAGGGCCAGGGTTTCCTACCCCTGACCTACACAATCAACATAAAATGCAGTCATCATTGTAGTGGTGAATCTCTACATTATAATTGAACTAGCAATTAACATTGAACAAGAACATGTAGAGATAAATGATACACAGCTATAAGTTGCTGGTATTACAGTTTTGAATGATAAGCAGCTACATGAGCTGGTATTAGGGTCTCTAATAATGAGTAGCTGATATTATGGTAATGATAAGTAGCTATAAGGAGCTGGTATTACAGTAATGATAAGCAGCTGGTATTATGGTATGCAGGTTCTTACATCGCTGGCGGCCCTTGGGGGAAGTTTGCCGATGGCGAAGCTCCCAGAGAAACCTTTCCCTTTGAGCTGGAGAAACAGAGGAGACAACATGCTCCTGCGTGAGCACCCACACACACACACTCCTCCATGAGCACACACACGCGCACGCGCACACTCCATGAGCACCCCCCCGCCTAAATGACCCGCATGTGCAAATTAACAATAACGACATCACACCTGTCACACAGCCTACATTACAGAAATAAACAGCAACGAAATGGAAGTCATCAAAGTTTCGGCTTCTGCTTTAATTTTAAAGTTGATGTGCAGTGGAAGCCGGCAGCAAGTTAGTCAGCTAATGATGATAAGGGCGAGAAGACGAAAAAAGAGCCAAGGTTTTAACTGACACATGTTCACCTTACCGTGTAGCTACAGCCCAATATCACTGGCTATTGATTTAGATTAGACTATTGGCACATTATTGGACCGACAACAATTAACGTTTGGTAAGCAGCTAGCTACATGAGAAAACCGTGAATAAAAAAATACAGTGCAACAAACCAGGACAATAACAGGGACAGTTTTAACATTATTTTAAATCACAAAACAGTTCACGCAGCGGTCTGCGAATTATATAAAAACAGCCTACTTCCGAAAGTTATCGTTTGTGCCAAAAACAAAATCCATTGCTTTGCACACTTACCACTCATCTAAAAGACAATATGACTAGCTAATATAATAGTAATCATACATTGATAACCTACCCTGTACAAAAGTTCACAAGAATTCACTAGGCCGTGTTCGAATGCCCAGCAACATCAAAAATGACGCAAGTCACATGAATTCCGAGATGACTGTTCAGACTAAGGTCGCATTTCCACGAATAAGACATGCATCACATTTCATATGAACGTGGCCCAAATTGGAATTAACCGTTAATGGATCACCGTCACCACTCCAGTGACCAGTTCAAGCTCATCCTTTCATGAAAGCACAGCTGAAAAACACCAACCAAACATGCTAAATAAGAAATAACACTTTAAAAGTTCATAGTTTACTATTTTTTGATGAGGTGATAACAATGGAAAGAGCAGTTTACCTGTTTGACCATACCCTTTTCGATCAAACGCTTGAGGGCCTTCCGGAGGTGGAACTTCCTCTGGTCCAGGTCCAATGTGACGTATTTGTTTGTGATGTATTTCATAATGGCATGGACCGAGGCTCCATTCCGGTCTTTGTTGGCCTGTACAGATGGAGAGCGATTACAGCGGGGAGAAAAGGTCTGTATTGGATAAGAGCATCTGCTAAATGGCAGCAAAATAAAATGGTGTGGTACCACACCCCTGAGCTTGCTCACACTTTACTCAGCAGGAGGCCAATAAAGCCAATCATTAATTGGATACTCTGGGATCCCACAAAATTGAACCATATTTCATAATTTAATTTCAGTTTCAAATTTTAGTTTCCCCATTTACATTTTACTTATATTTTAAGTCAAACTCCCATCAAACACACCAGGGTAGAAGATGCAGGGAGGGAACTTTTTACCTAACCCTACAGACTCCCCCAAGAATGATACGCCCTACAGACTCCCCCAAGAATGATACGCCCTACAGACTCCCCCCAAGAATGATACGCCTAAAGCTGTGGCCACATTGCACAACTTTTCCAATCGTAAGCGACAATGAAAAAAATGAGTAGCACGCATTTAACAACAGTCATATGCAGATTTTCAGTCTCTTGTGTCACACACACATAATGACGGCTGTTTTGGAGGAGCACAAATCTAAATGACAGAGAATAGACGCAGACGTATGCAGTTCTCTCGCATGAACGTGATTTCTCGTAGTAGACCTGCACTTGTGAGAATGTCTTCTTTCCGATATTTTGAAACCAAAACAACCATGGAGCCCATACAGCTTCCAACTTTGTCAGTGTCGCTGTAGTAACTTGCAGAGTTGACACTGTACAGATAAACACACACATGTTTCTGCCACAAATCGCTCCTCATTTTTAGTATTCCAAAAAACATGCTTATTTGGCTCAGCCATCCGCAAGTTGGATTTGATGCTTACTTCTGTATTTTTAAAAACTTTTCCTTCCTCTGTCGCAAACTCACTTTTCATTTGCCATTGAAAATTCCCGCAGCAATTTCAGTCTTTTGCCAGAGCAAACCACAAGATTACGCACAGACTAACCCTGATAAAATCAAACATGTTTGATAAAATTGTGGCGTTCCCGACTGGGATCGTAGGAGACAGACAACAGTCTTTCACTCCCACACACATAACGATTACAGCTGCGACTTTACAGCGCGACTAGCCTGGACTAGCCTGGATTTCCCTGGACTACCAGACTCTGCCTGATCGCAAATCATTGCCAAATCGGGTGAAAAAATCGTGTAATGTGTCCCCCAGCTTTAGACTCCCCCCAAGAACGATACGCCCTACAGACTCCCCCCCCCCCAAGAACGATACGCCCTACAGACTCAGGTAATCCATTAAATCCAATAAACACGAGTCAGTTATGCCGGTTGATTATTTGTTGAAAATATGCTTCTTACACTTGACCAGAGAATTTGCCACCATGCTTGATTGGCTGTTGCAAGCAATTTCTGCAAGTGGGATAAATCTGACTCAAGAGTTCACAAGAAGACTTGAAAGTGGACGTGAACGGAATTTCCAAATTGGAAGCTCGTAGTTAGCGTGTTAGACACAGCGATGGAATGAATGCGTAACACAGAGCAGACCTTAATGGCTTCCAGAAGAATGTGGTCCAGCTTGGGATGGATGTACAGAGGGCCCTGGCCTCTCTGGGTTTTGGCTCGCTTGCTTGCAGACAAAGTGGCCCAGGCAGGGATGGTCCTTTTCACTTTTTTCACCTGTTCCTTCTCTTTCTCCTCCTCTTTCTCCTCCCCCCCTTTACCAGCATCCTTCTCTCTGTGGCAGAGGCAGACAGATTAGAGCAGAGTGGTTTTGATCACACACACACACACACACACACACACACACACACACACACACACACACACACACACACACACACACACACACACACACACACACACACACACACACACACACACACGAGCTAAACCTGGGGGTGGGGGACAAAAAATAAAATGTGTAAAATTGCCACCAAACTCTTTTTTCTCTTCCTCTCCTCCCTCCTCTGCTTTTGCGTCCGTCTCTCCACCTTCCGTTTCCTCGCCCTCCCCGTTCACTTCGCCTTCAACCTCCTCAGTAGGAGGTGCTGATGCTGCGACCTCCTCTATGGGCGAAAAGAAAGTGAGAGAGAGGGAAAGAGTGATGGAGAGAGAACGAGAGAGGGATATTTATAGAACAAATATGAGAACAAATAGAACAAATATGAAAAGTGTGATATAATTTCTTATTTAAAAAACGTCGTTAAACAAATTAGAAGTTAATAAGTGCAACAGAAATTAAAAACAATTACAGAGAGAGTTGAGAGCAAGAGAAGGAACAGAGGGAATACAGAGCAGCTTCAGTCTGTGGTGAGGTGATCTGGGTGGCAGTGCAGTACAGTGGTTAAGGAGCTGTGCATGATGAGTAAAACCTTATAAACCAGAGCTGTGCATGATGAGTAAACTTGGGATGTATACAACAAAGCAGGATTACTTTGTTAGCTGGATAACTGCACTGAGTGAAACCGGGAACAGCTCTTTTTACTTCATGTTCCAGATTTGGGATGGCTCCGGGTTTTACTCAGTGCAGTTATCCACTCCCCCCCCCACCCCCCGGAAAGGATGCAGAGGACAGCAAGTATCAAGAGCCACTGCACACAAATCAAAACTAAATACACTGGCACCTCAGAAAAATGTGTGTAGTGCCTCAGGACACCAATGTACCCATAAAATAAATAAAAGCAGTAACACCCACCCTTTGCACCCTCCTCTCCTTCAGGAGCTTTACTGGGGGCGGAGTCCGCTGGTGGGGTCTGAGCTTTACGTCTGATGGGCATGGCTGAAATCTGAAAAGCCAGAGGTGGTCAGATTACTCAGCTGATCCAAAGCGAAACCAACTACATGCAAATTCCTCATGTTGAGCATGTAGGCAAAAAGACTTGAAAACGTACACCCAGCTGCTACAGCAATACAAGAATGACAGAGCCTTTATTGGTTAAAAAAAATGTACCCCCGTTCCCACAGCCAGCGACTCGGTTCAGCAGTTGCCGGAAGTCCATTCATTGTCTATGAAGCTGATCGACTGGGCAACTGAGCAACAAAAGTTGCCAGAGAAAGGTTACCGGCGTGGTTCATGTTTTTGCGGCCCGCAACAGCCAATCAAGTTGCGCGCTTCCTCGTTTTCCGACCGATATGATACAATTTCGTGAATAATTGTTCCGCCCCAACGGCGTATTTTCAGATAAACACAAAGTTTCGGCTTTCATAATTTGCATATTTGCGAAATCAGATTTTAAACATAGTTTTCAAGCTTCTTTAAGACAAGCTAACGTAGCGGAATTTGAAAGCTTGCTTGGAGGTTTGACAGTTTCCAGTTGTAGTGCATCAACCAGGATCTATCCATTTTCTCGCTAGCTAGCGGTCTATCTAATGACAACTATCATACCATGTAGTTATGGCATAACTACAGAAAAACTACATTTGTAGCTGCACGAGATCACTAGGGCAGAAGGGGAAGCTCTTGCCCGACCTCTGCATAATATTTCAGCGACCGAGTTGCTCGCTGTATGAACGCGGCTTACTCCACGGAGGTTCCTGAATCCTTACAATCTTTTCTGCTTTATAGTTTTTGCACACTGCCTTCAGTGGCTTGTGATAATTTCCCCCAAGACTAATTTGACGTGCGACCCGGAGATAATTTAACGCTCCTATATTAACTTAAGTTATAACATTCTTTAGATGTTTTCCCTCCATTTTGACCCCTTTCTTCCACGAGCACGAACCTAACTTTCTTAGACGCTCTCCTGTTGCACATTCTTTAACAGTCAGTGTTACATTTTGCTCTCTTAAATTACGGTTTACGAGTCAGCTTTTAAAAAAGCACTCCCATATAACGTAATTTGGTTTGTAACCCGACACATCGGCAGCAATGTAGCAAAAGGAATCAACCGAATTGAGCCAAGCTAATGTAACACTCCCCCCTTGGCGGGCTTGGGCCCACATGTAACTAGGAATCAAGCTAACTAGCTGCTACCACTTTATTCCAAACGCAGAAGGCGAAAAATAATTGAAGTGTCCATCTTTGCATGTGCACCTTAACTTTCTAACCAGCAAACATTAGATTAAAATGCATCTGGTAGCGATACATTTTTATTGCGAGACGTCTATGCATGCATTGTTGACACATTTACACAAAGGGGATAGAGGCGGTATGACAGCATCTTCCAAAAGCATGGCCATTTTGTCAATTTAACGTTACCCTGCACAGCAATGGCGCTGCAAGGACCAAGTAGTGCCTCGTCTGGTAGCGAGTAGCTAAATGCAAGAAGTTGCGATGCCAATGAAGAGAAAAACTATTTTTGGGGGGGGGGGGGGAGGATATTCGCTACTGTTGGTAGCCAGACTTTCCCATTGATAGATACCGCTTGCTACTTTGAAAAACATTACAAATTCCTTAACTCACCCTTGGAACGTCCGATAAATCCGTTTGTAATCAAAACGTCGTCCGGTCCACTCACTCTCCTTTATTTAGAATAGCGCTTGTCTCCGTTCCCCGCCCCCATGACGTCATGCATAACGTCGTTTCCTCACGTCGAGTCGATCTTTCAAGCAGATAAAGCGCCCTGCATCTGTGCCTTTTACGTCCACTCGGCCAGTGGTTTTTATACATTATTGTATTCATGTAACATTAACTTGTTGGAGGACACCCTGCCGGTTCAAGAAAATAATGTGAGGATTGAACGATTAATCAATTTGTTTTAAGTTTGCCGCAGTTTTGCAAGTAGCATCTAACGTTATGTAGGGTTAGGATATCATATAGCCTAATGGGGTTTACGGATATTTCGCCAGTCGGGTATTTGGGAGGAATCTGTAGCCTTTAGCGAATATAATTTTCGGTTTTCATAATTTTTTTTAACAAGGAAAAATCCGGTAATCTATTAGGCTATTAAAACCTAGCAAATGTGTGCGTGCTATGCAAACATGCAAAAATCCAGATGAGAATCGGAGTTTGTTTTTAACAAGCTGATAGTCTAGGCCTATAGCTTGCAGGACAATGGCCTAAGTGACGTTAGTGAAACTCAAGTGAAACGAGCATCATGAACAATATATAGCCTAGCCTACTTCCGCCGCGTCCTAATGGAAACCCAACCCAGCCCTCAACACAAAGTCGAAGGTTTTGCGCACTTTCGATTATGAAATTCCGGCTATTTTTTATCCAAATGCAATCGGGTTTGAGTGTACACCTCTTCCACACTGCGCAATATAGTGACATCATCACTCACATAGCCTATCCGGCTCAACGCGCTTCATTTGAATTTTTATATATCTTCTTGCCATTCAATCAAGACATCAAAGCCTGCAGATAGCAATACATAGGCTTAATAAAACATTTGTTCTATAGTTTAACTGTAGCCAATTATTATTATTATTATTTTTAAATACAGTAGTTTAACTGCTTGCTTCTGTCCATTAATTGAAACCAAGGCTGTTATTTATGCAGTTGAAACCTAATGGTAACTGTTTTGTTTTTTTGTCCAGAACATTACAATGCTGAAAATGATTCTCGGCACCAAAGTGTCCAGAGATGCAAAGTGTTCAGAGAAGGGCTCATTTACGGTGATGTGAAGCCCTCATACACTTGAAAACTACTTGCATGAGCAACCCCGGACCCGCACTCACTTGAGTGAGAAAGTGCATTGAAATGTGGGGATGGCGTGGAGGGTTCATTACCCATCCAATACTGGCACAGGGCTGAATTGTGTTAGAATAATATGTAACAGTAATGTGTGTAGAAGTGGGCTAAGTATAATATCTTTAAAATAAAGATAATTGTTAATATCAATGCTGACCAAGCAAGCATACATACTATTTACAGCAGGATGACCAAGTAAATAAAAACACATTGGTTAAAGCACCCAAAACTTAAATGCATTCATTGATCTCAGTTTTAATTGGCCATCATCACAAGGGAGATATACAATTACCTCATCAATGTTATTTTGCTAAATGTAATGAATATGAACAGGAAACCATTTACCTTAGCAGTGACTTCTCTTTTCTGCTCCTGGGACACTAAGTGACCCATCCTAATGCTCAATGTGAGGATATGGTCCTTTTTTTCCAGGTGACCAAGGAAACCTTGGCATGCGGGCCGTGACCGAATACAATCCCTGTTCACTGTCCCCTCTCCACTCAGACACCTGTCAACTATGTGCCCTGTCCCCTCACTTTTCAAGCATGCAGTGTGCGAAAGAAATCCTGCAAAACTCTTTCCAAACTAGTGAGGAAGTAGTTTGTAATATATACAGTGAGCACCATAATTCATTGGACAGTAACACATTTTTTGTTATTTTGCTTCTGCACTCTAGCACTTTGAGTCTGGAAGGATACAATGGCAATGAGGTTGAAGTGCAGACTTTCAGCTTTAATTTGAGGGTGTTTTCATGCATATCAGATGAACCGTTTAGAAATTATAGAACCTTTAGTACGTAGCCCCCCCCCCCCCCATTTTCGGGCATCAAAAATATTGGAAAGTTTAACATAATGTAGTTTGGTTAATATTTGGTCGCTTATCCTTTGCATGCCATGATGTCCTGATGTCTGTGAGCCAACAATATCAAAAGACACTTGATATCTTATTTTCTGGTACTCCTACAAGCGATACTATAACCTCTCTGCATTTGAATGGATCTATAGGAATTGGGGGGTGGGACTAGATTTAGCTGTAAATTATGCTGGAACAGTATGGAATACATGGTTGGTGAAATGGATGCAAGTCATCAAGGGTCTGACGTATCAAACGAGCCTCATACCATCACTCTGCTGCCAGATATGTAGTAGATATGGATGGATAACTTGAAGGGTTTCTTCTCCTGACTTATTTTTCCATAGAGGTCAATAGGAAAATTTGTCAGGAGAAGAAACCCTTCAAGTTATCCATCCATATCTGCTGCATATCTGGCAGAAGAGTGATGGTTAAGTCTTGTTTGATACGTCAGACCCTTGATGACTTAGAGCCATTTAGCCAACCATGTGTTCCATACTGTTCCAGTGTAATTTACAGCTAAATCTAGTCCCACCCCCCAATTCCCATAGAGATCCATTCAAATGCAGACAGGTTATAGTATCGCTTGTAAGAGTACCAGAAAATAAAATATCAAGATTCTTTTGATGTTGTTGGGTCACAGACATCAGGAAGTCGTGGCATGCAAAGGATATGCGACCAAATATTTAAAATGATCACTTTATTCTACATTGTTAAACTGTCCAATATTTTTTGATGCCCATAAATGGGGGAGACTATGTACAAAAGGTTCTATAATTTCTAAACGGTTCATCTGACATGGATGAAAATACCATCAAATTAAAGCTGACATTGTATCCTTTCAAACTCAAAGTGCTAGAGTACAGAACCAAAATAACAAAAAATGTGTCACTGTCCAATGAATTATGGTGCTCACTGTATATTAAATTAGTTTTATTGAGAATATCAATCAGTTTACATATGACAATGGTTAGAAAGTGTAGATTATGAATGAAGATAGAATTAACAAAAATAAAAGGAGAGTAGTTTGTAATATATCCCGCTCTTGTTCTACAAGTTGTAGTTTTTACTTCTGGTTTACTTCCTGAAATTGTCGGATGAGTGCTCATTTCTGTGGATGAGTGTGCTCCTGAATCCCCTCAACAAAACCCTGGAAATAAGGGTTTCATCCTGGTATTTTGTGAGAAAAAGTTGCCCACTCAAAAGTTTTTTGACAAAGTGGACTCAAATATGCGCCCCCAAAGGGGTTAAGGGATCATATTCGGTCACGGCCGCAGTGTGATTGGATAATACATATACAGGAAGTACCCCTAGCAACCTGTCCAGAACAGAAATGACAACCAAAGAAGATGAGGAGTGACCAGGGAGTCCTGTGGGGTAGGGGTATACTACGAAGCAGGATTACTTAGCTGGATAACTGCACTGAGTAAAACCAGGAACAGCTCTTTTTATTTCAGTCCTTGTTCCAGTTTTGGGATGGTTCCGGGTTTTACTCTGTGCAGTTATCCAGCTAACCAAGTAATCCTCCTTCGTAGTATATGCCCCCTGGGGTTCAGTCCAATCGCTTATTTTCACTCCTTGCATCTTTTCTTTGTGTCTTTTCCTCGCTCCCCCAATAGAGGACATGAGGAAGAGATGCAAGCAGGAGATATGAGGATGGAAGAATTGAGACGACATGTAATAGGGTTCATTCCAATCACTTATTTTATCCGTCCTCGTCTCCTCTGGCCTCGCATGACCTGGTGTGGATTCCAATCGCTTATTTTATCCGTTCTCTTCTCCTCGGTCCTCGCCTGACCCGGAAATCTATAGAGGTTTGCCGTCTTTAAGGACATTCCAAACCACTAAATGCTCCTCGGAGGAGCGAGGAGTGGGGAACGATGAGGCTCCCGGAGGATTCTTCAGTGAGGAAGCACAAGTGTAGCCTTTATGGAAGCCTTTTCTCAGAACGTGTGACTATAATGTAGAAATTATCCACCACTCTCCACATCTGCCACGTCGTTGGCACACCCCTACACAAATGCAATTTTACAGTTCCTTTCCATTTATTAAAAAGCGCTAATCCATAATGACACTCATTCTTAATAACTAACCAAAGCCATTTATTCATGAAAAAATAAGCTAAAAAGCATTATAGTTAATCACGTGAGCATAATACGATAACGCTTGATTGAGCAAGGACGTTCCATTTGCCTAATACATGTTGCCTCGTTTCCTCCACCCTCGTATCTGATCTTTGCATCCTGCAGAATACAAGGAGTAAAAATAAGCGATTGGAATGAACCCCAGGAAATCAATCAAGGTCTGCCATCTTTAAGGACATTCCAATTCACTAAATTCTCCTTTGAGGAATGAGGAGGCTCCCGGAGGATGCTTCAGTGAGGATACACAAGTGTACCATTTGCGGAAGTCTTTTTTCGGAATTCTTGACATAGGCTACAAATGATCCACCTCTTTACATCTGCCACAGTTTGAAACATGATGGGAACACCCCTTCACAAATCTAATCTTACCGTTCCTTTCCATTTATTGTAAAGAGCAGTGGGTCCCCTGGACTGAGTTTGAAAAATATGGAGGAAACCAAGTTATTTGATTTAAAGCGCGAAAAAACACTCCCGGGTACTCGCCTTGACTTGACTACAATATTGTTTGTCTGACTCTGCCCTTTATCGTACTTTGAATGGATCTGTCCAAAGTGTCATTTGACAGTGGAATAAAGCTAAACTGACTCTGAGTTCTTCTGTAAATGGTGTTCTTATGCAAGCCAGGGGTTCATTCCAATCTCTTATTTTTACTCCTTGTATCCTTTCCTCGCTCCTTAGCTCCGCCCAACAGAGGACACCAGGAAAGGATGCAAGGATCAGATATGAGGGTGGAGGAAACAAGGCAACATGCATTAGGCAAATGGACCGTCCTTGCTCAATCAAGCGTCGTCATATTATGCTCACGTGCTTAACTATAATGCTTTTTAGCTTATTTTTTTATGAATAAACGGTGCTTTGGTTAGTCAAAGAATGAGTGTCATTATGGATTAGCGGTTTTTAATAAATGGAAAGGAACTGTAAAATTGCATTTGTGTAGGGGTCTCCCAGCGACGTGGCAAATGTGGAGTGGTGGATAATTTATACACGTCACGCGTTCTGAGAAAAGGCTTCCGCAAAGGCTACACTAACAAGATCAGCTTTCTATCACCTAAAAAATATCTCAAAAATTAGAGGCTTTCTGTCTAATTCAGATGCTGAGAAACTGATACATGCCTTCGTCTCAAGCAGACTTGACTATTGTAATGGTCTTTTTTCTGGACTCCACAAGAAAACTGTTAGGCGTCTGCAGCTTATACAGAATGCTGCTGCACGGATTTTGAGTAGGACCAAGAAAAATGATCATGTCACACCTGTTCTTAAATCCTTACACTGGCTTCCTATCAATGTCAGAATTGATTTTAAAATCCTTTTATTTGTTTATAAGGCTCTAAATGGCCCTGCTCCCCACTACATTAAGGAGTTGCTTGTGCCATACCAACCAACAAGAAACCTAAGATCATCAGCCAGTGGACTTCTTGTTGTCCCCCGAGTGCACTCTAAAGCAGGAGAAGCTGCATTTAGTCATTATGCCCCAAACAAATGGAATGTACTGCCAAGTGATATCAGAAATGCCCCAACACTTAGCTCTTTTAAAAGTAGACTTAAATCATTTCTTTTTACTGTTGCTTTTAACTAGGTTTTTAATTTTCTTTTAATTAAGTCAATGTTGTGTTTGTTCGGCAATTGTCTGGTCCTTTTTTACGCCACTTGTATTTTATTCCTTTTTTATTTTATTTATTTATTCATTTTTTATTTATTTATTTTTTATTATTATACATGTTTTGCCTTGTGAAGCACATTGTGTTACTTTTTGTATGAAATGTGCTCTATAAATAAACCTGACTTGACTTGACTTGACTTGTGCTTCCTCACTGAAGAATCCTCCGGGAGCCTCGTCGTAGCCCACTCCTCGAGGAGCATTTAGCGGTTTGGAATGTCCTTAAAGATGGCGAACCTCAATCGATTTCCGGGTCAGGCGAGGACCGAGGAGAAGAGGACGGATAAAATAAGCGATTGGAGTCCACCCCAGGAGACCTGAGGGAGGTGATGTGGAATAGCGGGATTAAACCTCAATGTGAGCGGTCAGATCCATGGGTTGACTTTTCACCAGGGGGAAAATGTTTTTAAGCTGTATTTTCACTGTTCTTGGGGTCACTCTGTTTGCGGTTGCCTTCAGATGTTTTTTTTTGTTATTTTCTATGGTGACTTCACCACTGTCTAAGTTCTGCCATGTCCAATGAGGATTCTGTCTTCAGCCAAAAGGCAGCATGTACAAAATCACCTTTTAAAGTGAGCAAATCAGCAACAACATAAATGGTCCCTTAAATCATCTGTCTCATGGGCAGCAGGTGGTGCTATTTTACATTCTTCTGAAATCATTTTCAATTACTGAAGAAAGCATTGGTGCTGTGATTCAATGAAATGAATTGGGTTGTTTTGGGACTCCTGGCCATAGCTGAATAATAATAGGCTGTGTTGGTCGGAGTCGGCTGTCATCCTGGGATGAGGATAAAAGATAATGCTATACGAGCCATGTTATTTATTACAAAGTCAATTCATACATTAGGGTGAAATGAACAATATATTGCATTGAACCCATCTACTTTGGATGAAAAGTATTGGGACAGTTGTTGGTTGATTGCACACAAATAAAAGAGCTATCAATACCTTATAAACATTCACACAGTCATTTCTTACTTTGGCTTCAATGATTGGAGTTTAATCATAAGATTACTATGATTAACTAAAATGGTATAGATGATGAAGAGGAGAGACCAGATGTGGATGTCTCTGAAGGAGTCTTCCTTGTTATTTGGGTAAATCTTCCACCATCTGGATGTAGTTATCCGCAGAAAAATTGAATTAAGAGCAACAAGATGAGTGAACTCATTGGCCACATTACCAATGGTTTTAGGTGATGACTTTTTAGTGAACTACAATGCTTTCTCAGTAGGCTTTCTAACAGTCAAATTAATCTCTCTATTTCACAGCTTGTAGTAGGCTATTTATTAGGGGTATAATGGTACACAAAATTCCCGGTTCAGTACGTACCTTAGTTTTCACTTCACGGTTCGGTACATTTTCAGTACAGCAGAAAAATGAAATACAAAATATTATTGCCAGCGACAAACCCGATTTCAGTTGAACAAAGCTGGCTTGAATGATATGGGAGGGAGCTCAAGGATTATAATGGCTTGAGGATATTGTACGGTTCTGCGTCTGCCCATGTTCACATACTCTGTAATATAAAAACATTTTGCTTTTACGGTCTGGTCACTGCCTACTGAATGTATTAATGTAATTCTAAAAAGTGCAATCTGCTTATTCTGTATTAATTAGTGCATAACGTGCCATCACAACCATGGCAATGGTGAATAACAATGCCATTCAAATAGTCAACTGAATGTTTTGCTCAGGGCATAATTACATTAGCAGATGTCCTCTGGTGTGAACAGCAATGAAGTCCAACCTCATTGCTCTGGCTGTCAAGAGACAGTCAAACAAAACAGTACAAACATTTATCACAACTGCTTAAACCTACTATAGACTCTGTTTAGGCCTGTAAATATAAATAAACAGGAAGTGCATATCCTTTTCGCTAAAAATATCCTCTGCACAGCAGCAGGTCTGTGCATTGAAGCTGTAATTTGGTTCCACCGAGGTACATTTGGGAAATGGAAGCCTTTCTGGATGCATTGCCAAGTTAAACTGAAGTAATCGTAATAATGGGATTTCTTATCTCATCACTTGGCTTACAATCTAACAGCCAGGGCAAGAGGAAGTTAGAGGCAGTTCACCCAACAATTTAATTTTGAAGTTGCTGTTGAGGTCCATTATATAGGGTTATGTCAAGGTGAGTGCGGATATCTACAGAACTAGTGAGTACTTAGCGAAACTACCTGGATGGATAGATAGCACTCCGGGTATGTAGAAACATATCAAAATTTTATTTTTGGGTGAACTGCCCCATTAAGACTCTGGGCAGATTCTGTCTTTAACCACTGGTCCTGGATTTATAGTAGATTAGAATTAAAGTTGGGTCAACTTGATCTTGGTTTGTTAGAAATAAAAATACCTGCTTCCCAGTCTAAAAAAGGCAACAGTGAGCTCTTGGTAGTACAAGCTGTAAAGTTTAAGTTGTATGTTTTGAGAGAACAGCAGCAGAATCAAGCGATGCAGCTGTTCTGTAAGAGTAAAAAGCCTTCAGTTTCAGAAATGGACAAGAAACACACAACTAGCTCTCTTTAAATATTGTTTTTGTCTTTAATGTATTTACAAGTTTTAATTTGATCTATAAGCCTGAAGTATAACAAGCACTTCACGTTAATCTTGCCGACTAGCTCAATAAAGCCTGTCCTGTAAAGAAGGCTTCAGGCTCATTTAGTTTGAGCTGCTTTACTTAACTGTTCTCTGCTGTTTGTTCTGAGGTCTGTAGACAGGTACAGTATCTGTCTGAAGGTTTATATACATTTTGCAAAGAGCAGTCTATGAGGGAAGAAACGGTCCTCTTGCGGTTATTTAATAATAACCTTTAAGCTTTGATATATAAAACATCACTGCTCCCAAAGCCCCCTTCATCAAGTCTTTTTTACCCTGTTTGTAACAGCTTAGAATCCAGGGAGGTGAGGGTTTTGCAGGTATTGTCCTTAATATCATCATCCATGTTCTCTCCTCATGAGTGTTAGCGAATGTTAAATAAACTTTGTATTTGCAGTCAAAAAATAATAAATTACAGAACCTGTGGATCTTTGTTGCACAGAAATTGCATTTAAGTCTTTTTTTTCTTAAAAAGTAACAAGAGAGAAAAAAAAACAAACATTTTCTATAAATAAGACATGTTTAGTGCTCCTGCAGCTGGGAACTAAGAATTTGGAAGTGCCAGTCGTTCATGAGCAGATCTGCTTTTGTGTGATCTGAAGACGCAGCTGGCTGCACGCTGCCCCGGTCTGCAGATGCAAAAGTCTCCTGTCAATTATCCTCCGACTCCTCCTCCGCCTCTCTCAGCCAGGTGAAGAAGGCGGTGACGGACTTGAGGGCCACGCCCTTGCCCTGTTGCTCGCCGGGGTCCTTGCTGGACTCCCACTTGTAGAACGCGTCCTCCGAAATCACGTCCTCGTCGTACAGGCAGTCGAAGAACATCCGGAGCAAGTCTGTGGAAAGAAGCCCAAAACCTCAGCACAGGGGTTGGGTCGCATGGGGTATCTGCGGTCCCAGAGCATGCTGGGAGCTTTAACACTTCAAGCACAAAAGCCGGTCTCACAGACTGATAATGTAATGCCAGACAATGGCTGATATCAGCAGGGGTGTGTCCAAACCCAAATACACAGATAATGTGTTGTAGACGGATATTTTTTCTACCCGAAGTTGACCAGTGACATCGGGATGGTATTAAGAAAATGAGTACATTACCGAACAGGTGCAGACAGGGCTGTGGCTTCACACCCCTCCAAATCAAGAGGACACTGAAGCGAGAACAGCAGCTATTTTAGATGTTATTTGAAGGTGAAATGGTTTTGAGGTGGGAACTCACTGGGAGGCTGATCCAGAGAAACGATCAGCGCTTGAAGTGCATAAAGTGCTTGCAGCTGTCGCTCAGTATCTGAGTTAAGGTACTTGAGTAATACAGGCAATCTCCTCTGGATGGTGGCAGAGTCCACTCTGTAGGAAGCGCTGTCCCCTGGGGGGATGGAAATCAGGCTTTATAAAAATAACCATTACAAACTTTACAAAATAACCATGACAAATTTTTGAAAATGTTTAATGCTGTGACACAAAAGAGGCTCTCAGTGCTCTTTCCTATTCATGCCCTCGTTCAGTTTTCTTAATTACACTGATCCTAGTTCAGTAGCTTGCCACTCATATTAAACGGATCCTAGATCAGTAGCTTAACACTCATTTTTAATCTGATCCTAGATCAGTAGCGTAACACTCATATTTACTCTGATCCTAGATCAGTAGCCACTGACCTTTAACAGCAGCTTTGCACACTGTGGTCATTAAAGCTCGAAGGAAAAGTGGCGAACTCATCTGAACTTCATCCAGATTTGCCTGAAAAATAAACACACAGATCTGAGTCCTCAGTCATCCAGTCTGCACATGCTTCTGAACTAATTTCACCTGGTTGTCTGCTCTTCATTGTCCTCCCAGTATGAAAAACTCAAAAATCAGGTATTAAAACAGGCCGATTCAAGTGATTTACGGCTGCTTTCACTGATAAATATAGCAATGTAAACCAGTTCCTGGACCATGTGGCTCTCCGGTGTTAGGGTTAGATCACTGGTATAAAAGGCTTATGAACAGGTGCTGAATCTCAGGTGTGTAGACGGAACACAGGAAGGCAGGTGGGTGGCTTCGCACCTCCACCCAGTCAAAGACGTGCTCGTCACTGGCCTGGTCCTCCAGCAGCCTCTCCAGCTCTCCGCTCAGCTGCTGGGGGACAGCTGTGCTGGGACTGCAGCCTCCCGGGACCACAAACTCCAGCTTCTGATTGAGGAAGAGAGGAGGGAAAAGCATTCACACGGTCTGATTTGCTGGCAGGTTGAGCGGTGATACGAAAACTTAGCCACAACAGATAAATGATCTGAGAATTCAAAGTCACTTCTTCACTTGAAAACCACAGCTGTGTCCAAAATGGCTCCCCATTTACTACATAGTGTACTAATTTGGCCGTCAGCCATCTTGGTCTAGAATTCTCAAATAAAATTAGGAATTTATTTTAGGGCATTAAAAATGTCCCATAATGCACTGTAATATCTAGTAAGCAACCATGGTCACTAGAAAGGTGGAAGCGAACCACGAACACCTCCAACTCATCTTGGATTTTGCTATCCTCTGGGGTTTTCCACATTGATGACAAATTAATTTCCCTTCTTGGACATTAATAAAGTACAACTATATATACAGTGGTGTTCAAAAAAATAGCAGTACAACATCAGTAACCTGATGAACCACTGTTATTAGTAGTAGTGATATTTCTGCATGGCAAATAATTTACTTGTAGATGTAGTAGTGTAATAGAAAAACAACAGACCCAACTGTCATGACATGCACGCTGCTTGTTCTGAGTAATTGACTCATTCATTGAAAGGGGCGTGTTCAAAATAATAGCAGTGTGGAGTTTAATTAGATAATTAATTCATTCTGTGAAAAAAAACAGGTATTCCACAGGTAAACAGGTGATGCCATCATGATTCTGTATAAAAGGATATCAAAAGACTCCTGATATCTTATTTCCAGGTACTCTCTCAGTCTAGGGCTAGACAACGCTGCTAACTAGTGGTAATTATTTATTTTACACATTAACCACAGGGATAGCGAAATAACATCATAACTTCAAATGAATAAATGTCCATTCTGTAATGCAACAAGCGGTTTGAGGGAAAACAGCTCACCTGTTGGCATATGAAAGAGTCCACATCTTCCCCCTGTGGCAGCAAGGCCTCCCAACTCAGCCCTGACTCCGCCCATAAGGCCCCCACTTTCCTATGGCTCTGAGGGAGAGGACACATCAGCACACATATGCACGCGCCGCATGCACACACACACACACACACACACACACGTGCACACACATATGCACAAGCATATATTTCTCTCACAGTGTGGCGTGGGAAGGGGCATGCTGGCACAGCTGCCCTCCCAGCCTAATTCTCGTGCACAGCCACAAGGTAGCCGTGTGCAAATGCAAGACACCTTCCACAGAACTGGCACACCAGCAAATAAACCACAACTGTTGCCACTTTGGCGAAAAAGGGAGGTGAACGCCTCTCGGGAGCCGGGTTTGGGCTTTATTGAGCACTTAACGCTATTCTGTCTCTTGTCTTTTCAGAAATTGAGTAACCCCTGCTTTGTGTACCCTACGGGCAAATTTTTGCTGGAACTTCCCTGTCTGCGCATCTCCGTGCCACCCTGCCTACATCCTCACTCCCCAGATCATACCACAACAGACACAGGTCAATGTTTCCCATCTCAAATTTGGGTAAATAGATAAAGAGTCCAGATGTAATTCTTCTCCCAAAGGTCCAACATTATTTTTGACATCAAATTAAGTACCAGCATATACAAAAACCCTACAGGATCCAAACACATCACTTAATACTCAGATAAGACCTTTGCAGTATAACATTAGAGGGGCAGAACTTACCATTTGTTTGCATAGTAGGTGCAGTATTTCAGAAAATAATACCCCTGCTCTTCCCACAGGAAGTAAAGGTTTGCTAAATTCGCTGCAAACAGAAATAGGAATCAGAATCAGTGTTGTGCTGCTGGTACATAATTGTTTTATAGGAATAATTATTTAAATGAAATGTTGCATTTAAATGAAGAGTTCTAGCCCCTCAATTCTTCCGACTTATAATGACTGACTATGACTGCCATACATAAACACCATCCCTGATCAAAGAAGCCATTTCAGGGTGGGTATTGCTTTATTGTGGATGTCACAGTGAGGCCATTAATGAATAAGACCTCAGAAATCCTACTCTGTCTATTGAAAATTCAAGGACTTTTCAGAAACTTTCAAGGACAATTTTCAAAGTTTTAAAGGACTCGTGAGGTTATTACGTACTTAAGTAAAATTGTAAAGACATGTTTCTGATTGAGAAGGTGTAAAAAAAAATATAAATAAAAAAAAACCTTTTGGAACCCTGCTGTTTCAGCTCACCTAAATAACTCTTTCAAAGAAAGTCCTCCCTCTTTGAGGATGGGGGCAAGAAGCTCGGCCAGGTACAGCCATATATGGGGAATGTCGATGGCCATATCATCAGCCAGCTCCAGGGTTTCAGAAAACCTGCAGGACGTCGGGGGGAGGAGGGGCCGGGTTAACACCAGAAAGACGTATGTGTGTGTGTGTGTATGTGTGTGTGCATGTGTGTGAGTGTGAGAGAGTATGCGTGTGTATGTACTGTATGTGTGTGCTCTGCTCTCACCCTTTGAAGAACTGGTCATTGGGAAGCAGGCGTCGCTGCAGTAGCAAGAAGCAGAGCTGTCCTATGTGCTCTCGGGTGGTCTGACTGCGCTCCAGCGTGGACTCCACCCCCACCCTCACAAACACATGCAGCTGGGAGACCTGATCCAGCTCCTCTACACACTGCACTGCCTCCTACACACACACACACCAAAGACATGCATGTCAGTTAGGTATACTCCTGCCATTGCCCTTGACCAAGGTACTGGCCTCAGAACTGGAATTGGTCCCCGGGCGCTGCACTGTGGCTGCCCACTGCTCCTAAGTAGTTAGCATGGGACAAATTCAGAGGACAAATTAACCCACGGGGTCAATAAAGTAGAATTTAAACTTAAACACACACACACACACACACACACACACACACACACACACACACACACACACACACACACACACACACACACACACACACACACACACACACACACACACACACACACACACACACACAGCATTTCAATATCTTCTTGCTTCCCTTATACTCCTATCATGCCCCTCTTCAGAGCCCTGCTTTCCATAGCGTATCCTGTTTGGGCTGATGGCTCCCTACTGCATCTCCACCCACCCACTCCAATGAGCCCCAGCCACTCTAATGAGCCCAACCTACTCTAATGAGCCTCACCTAGTCTAATGAGCCCCACCAACTCTAATAAGACCCACCTACTCTAATTAATGAGCTCCACCCACTCTAATAAGTCCCACCTAGTCTAATGAGCCCCAACCACTCTAATAAGTCCCACCTAGTCTAATGAGCCCCACCCACTCTAATAAGACCCAACTAGCTACAGGGCGCCCTTTATCGGGCGGCGCCCTTTATCGGGCACGTCCTCTTTCGACCATATTTGAACTTCCTCGAGAGCTGATTTGCCAACGAAAAAAAGAAAACCAGTATTTCCCACCCACTTCAAACCAAACAAGGTATGTATCCGCTCATTTTCAGGAATATTTAACGATAATTACACATTTTTTGAGCCTTTTTATCACGCCCCCTATGTGAAAAAAATGTCCGAAATCTGATTCTACTTCTGCGCTGGTGTACTAGGCTACACTGCATAGTCTTGTTAGCCAGCTATTTAGCCAATATATTGGTTATTCAAACGGTATCTTTCTTGATGAAATAAACTATTAATTGATTCTTAAAACAACAATAATCATGAGCTTGTTTATGGATTACAACAGCCGCCCGATAATGGGCGCCGTTTCTTTGGCAGTCTCGTCTCATCTAAAGACGTTAAAACGAAAAAAGAAACACGTTATTATTGGCTTAAAAGTTAACATCGTTTTTGTAAAGAAATAAATCCAATGCGATTGAGCCTATCTCTTTTAAGCCAATAAACGATAGTTGTCTCCCCTTTTTTGACATTACTGTCTCATCTAAAAGACGTTAAAACAAAAAAAACTACCGGTCACGTCTACATGTTTAATATTGGCTTAAAACTTAGTTTATCGTTTTGTGAAGAAATAAACCCAATATTGACATCTTTCGGACTGTCAGGTAAACTATCCAGTTAGCCAGCTATTTTGCCAACATATTGGTTATTCAAACGGTATCTTCCTTGATGAAATAAACTATTAATTGATTATTAAAACAACAATAATCGTGAGCTTGTTTATGCACTACAAGAGCCGCCCGATAAAGGGCGCCACATTTTTGACAGTACTTTCTCATCTAAAAGACGTTAAAACAAAAAAACTACCGGTCACATCTACATGGTTATTGGCTTAAAAGTTAGCTTATCGTTTTGTGAACCTAATAAATATAATATGTTCAATGGTATGTGCCCGAATAATATCAGTATCGTATGTTGATCACAAAAATGTCTGGTTTCCGCCCGATAACCGGGTTCGGTACGCTACTCTAATGAGCCCCACCCACTCTAATAAGACCCACCTATTCTAATGAGCCCCACCCACTCTAATAAGACCCAACTATTCTAATGAGCCCCACCCACTCTAATAAGACCCAACTATTCTAATGAGCCCCACCCACTCTAATAAGACCCAACTATTCTAATGAGCCCCACCCACTCTAATAAGACCCAACTATTCTAATGAGCCCCACCCACTCTAATAAGACCCAACTATTCTAATGAGCCCCACCCACTCTAATAAGACCCAACTACTCTAATGAGCCCCACCCACTCTAATAAGACCCACCTATTCTAATGAGCCCCACCCACTCTAATAAGACCCACCTATTCTAATGAGCCCCACCCACTCTAATAAGACCCAACTATTCTAATGAGCCCCACCCACTCTAATAAGACCCAACTATTCTAATGAGCCCCACCCACTCTAATAAGACCCAACTATTCTAATGAGCCCCACCCACTCTAATAAGACCCAACTACTCTAATGAGCCCCACCCACTCTAATAAGACCCACCTATTCTAATGAGCCCCACCCACTCTAATAAGACCCAACTACTCTAATGAGCCCCACCCACTCTAATAAGACCCACCTATTCTAATGAGCCCCACCCACTCTAATAAGACCCAACTACTCTAATGAGCCCCACCCACTCTAATAAGACCCAACTACTCTAATGAGCCCCACCCACTCTAATAAGACCCACCTATTCTAATGAGCCCCACCCACTCTAATAAGACCCAACTACTCTAATGAGCCCCACCCACTCTAATAAGACCCACCTATTCTAATGAGCCCCACCCACTCTAATAAGACCCAACTACTCTAATGAGCCCCACCCACTCTAATAAGTCCCACCTACTCTAATGAGCCCCACCCACTCTAATAAGACCCACCTAGTCTAATGAGCCCCACCCACTCTAATAAGACCCACCTATTCTAATGAGCCCCACCCACTCTAATAAGACCCAACTACTCTAATGAGCCCCACCCACTCTAATAAGACCCACCTATTCTAATGAGCCCCACCCACTCTAATAAGACCCACCTATTCTAATGAGCCCCACCCACTCTAATAAGACCCACCTATTCTAATGAGCCCCACCCACTCTAATAAGACCCACCTATTCTAATGAGCCCCACCCACTCTAATAAGACCCAACTACTCTAATGAGCCCCACCCACTCTAATAAGACCCAACTACTCTGATGAGCCCCACCCACTCTAATAAGACCCACCTATTCTAATGAGCCCCACCCACTCTAATAAGACCCACCTATTCTAATGAGCCCCACCCACTCTAATAAGACCCACCTATTCTAATGAGCCCCACCCACTCTAATAAGACCCACCTATTCTAATGAGCCCCACCCACTCTAATAAGACCCAACTACTCTAATGAGCCCCACCCACTCTAATAAGACCCAACTACTCTGATGAGCCCCACCCACTCTAATAAGACCCACCTATTCTAATGAGCCCCACCCACTCTAATAAGACCCACCTATTCTAATGAGCCCCACCCACTCTAATAAGACCCACCTATTCTAATGAGCCCCACCCACTCTAATAAGACCCACCTATTCTAATGAGCCCCACCCACTCTAATAAGACCCAACTACTCTAATGAGCCCCACCCACTCTAATAAGACCCACCTACTCTGATGAGCCCCACCCACTCTAATAAGACCCACCTATTCTAATGAGCCCCACCCACTCTAATAAGACCCAACTACTCTAATGAGCCCCACCCACTCTAATAAGACCCACCTATTCTAATGAGCCCCACCCACTCTAATAAGACCCACCTATTCTAATGAGCCCCACCCACTCTAATAAGACCCACCTACTCTGATGAGCCCCACCCACTCTAATAAGACCCACCTATTCTAATGAGCCCCACCCACTCTAATAAGACCCACCTACTCTGATGAGCCCCACCCACTCTAATAAGACCCACCTATTCTAATGAGCCCCACCCACTCTAATAAGACCCAACTACTCTAATGAGCCCCACCCACTCTAATAAGTCCCACCTACTCTAATGAGCCCCACCCACTCTAATAAGACCCAACTACTCTAATGAGCCCCACCCACTCTAATAAGACCCAACTACTCTAATGAGCCCCACCCAATTTAACAAGCATACTGATATACAAGGCTTTTAAGGGCATTCAATTATACAGCCACAAAAGTTACATGTAAGAGTGTGTTACAGCACTGCTGGTGCTGCAGTGGAGGAGCATGTAGCCTAACAGCAGCGCACCTTGAAGTCAGTGATGTGCAGAAACTCATCGATGATGGATTTGCTCTTTCTCTCCATCTCCTCTTCTGACATCACCGGCCTGTCTGGAGCCTCAGCTTTCACTAATTCAACAGAGTAACATCATCATATAACATATATAACATAGTTCAGACACATGCAAGCATGCTTGCACACGCACACGCACACGCACACGCACACGCACACGCACACGCACACGCACACGCACACACACACACACAGACAGACAGAATGAGAGAGTTCATAGCACAATGGCAGGTGTGTAACTCTCACCAGGTTCCCTGGCTTTTGCACACTCTAACTCCGCCTCCCTCAGTGTGGTGTTGGGCGTGTCTCGGCAAGGCGCCTCTGTACTGCCCCGGGTGAAGGGGCCAGGCCGTGTTGGGGCGGAGCTCGCTGGCTTGTCACTTCGCTCTCGCCCTGTGCTGCTGCGAAAACATGCAGAAAAACGCACACACACATCATCATCAGGGCAGCACAAACTGATAAGCACAGTAGTGCTCTTAAAACAATCCCCATTAACAGGTCAGTTAGCCATTTCAGTCACTACATTTTGAAGGAAAAACCTAAACTGGCAAGAATTCTTAATTAATTTCACAGGCATTAGCCTATAGACAGTCATCCAATGTTGTGGTTTTAGTTTGGTTTTAGACATTACCTGCTGAGAGGAGCGAGTGGTGGGGGGGTAGGCATCTGGGGGGAGGACGACTGTAGTGCACAGTATCGGTTGAGGCTGCTGCCACCAGCATGGGACAAATCTGACCCACACCAAAAACACAAGAGGTTAAAGGTGGCTGCTGATACTGAGAACAGCCATGTAGCCATTAGCACTAACATTACAACACATCGACCAGTTGGCGCTAACATTAGAACACATGGAACAGTTAGCGCTAATATTACAACACACAGAGAAATTAGCGCTAACATTACAACACGTGGAACAGTTAGCGCTAATATTACAACACATGGAGCAGTAAGCGCAAACATTACAACACACGGAGCAGTTAATGCTAACATTACAACACATGGAGCAGTTAGCGCAAACATTACAACACATGGAGCAGTTAGCGCTAACATTACAACACGTGGAACAGTTAGCGCTAATATTACAACACATGGAGCAGTTAGCGCAAACATTACAACACACGGAGCAGTTAATGCTAACATTACAACACATGGAGCAGTTAGCGCAAACATTACAACACATGGTGCAGTTAGCGCTAACATTACAACACGTGAAACAGTTAGCGCTAATATTACAACACACAGAGACATTAGCGCTAACATTACAACACAGAGCAGTTAGTGCTAACATTACAACACATGAAGCAGTTAGCACTAACATTAGAACACATGGAGCAGTTAGCGCTAACATTGCAACCCATGGAGCTGTTAGCACTAAAATGACAACACATGGAGCAGTTAGTGCTGATATTACAACACATGGAGCAGTTAGTGCTAAAATTACAACACATGGAGCTGTTAGCGCTAGCATTACAACACATGGAGCAGTTAGCACTAGCTTTACAACACATGGAGCAGTTAGCACTAACATTACAACACATGGAGCAGTTAGCGCTAACATTACAACACATGGAGCAATTAGCACTAACATTACAACACATAGAGCAGTTAGAGCTAACATTACAACACATGAAGCAGTTAGCACCAAAATAACAACACATGGAGCAGTTAGTGCTAACATTACAACACATGGAACAGAAAGTACTATTACATCATATGGAGCAGTAAACAATAATGTTACTCAGCACTAACATAATACATAATAGTCTGTAACATTGCACTGCATAGACCATGGCACAGTAATGTAGCATTACACAGCAATGACGTATTACACATTATAGTAACATTACACAATGCAAGGAGGGTCCACACCTGCATCACTGGCTTTGGCCCCTCCGCTGCTGCCCTTCATCCAGTTGAGCTGTGCCCGGGGCCCAAGCTGGATCTTATCATCAATCGTGGACTGAGGAGGAAGGTTTGCAGTAATTTAAATGTCATTTACATGCACTTTATGAAAGTTAAAGTTAACTAATGAATTAAGCTCAAACTGAGTTGTTTGTCCCCGTGGGAGTGGCTGAGTGTTGGTTCTGCTGCTGCTGTCAGACATGTAGGCTACAGCTTCTCAGGCCTGCACAGGCCTACTCTTAACCATGTGCCAGGCCCTGTGCTAGACTGCTGTTAAACACCAGGCCCTCTGCTAGACTGCTGTTAAACACCAGGCCCTGTGCTACAGTCTGTTGTTAAACACAAAAAAATTGCATTACTTATTTCTTGAGCATCGTACATAAATTACTGTTATTTTATATTTTTAATGCGCAAGAGTTTGTGAAAATGCATGATTTAACTGGTTTTCACTTTACACTTGAAGATGATTTCCTTCGCCATCATTGAGCACATAAAGTTCCAACGCTTGATTCTACAGTAGCTAGTTCTTGCACACAGAGTACAGCTCTGATTGGCCAGAGTGTCGAAAGTGCCAGTAACGCAAATAACTACGGGCAATACGTTTCAGCAAAGTATGGTTCGATGTGGACTCACGAGAGGAGTATGGTTCGATGTGGACTCACGAGAGGAGTATGGTTCGATGTGGACTCACGAGAGGAGTATGGTTCGATGTGGACTCACGAGAGGAGTATGGTTCGATGTGGACTCACGAGAGGAGTATGGTTCGATGTGGACTCACGAGAGGAGTATGGTTCGATGTGGACTCACGAGAGGAGTATGGTTCGATGTGGACTCACGAGAGGAGTATGGTTCGATGTGGACTCACGAGAGGAGTATGGTTCGATGTGGACTCACGAGAGGAGTATGGTTCGATGTGGACTCACGAGAGGAGTATGGTTCGATGTGGACTCACGAGAGGGCTGCATCAAGGGCTCATGACATGCGCAGACGTGCCCTCGTTCACTTGCAAAATAAGAAATGGGGCAGACTAAGCTCCTGAAGGTTCTCGCGGGCACCCGCATTTGAAATGCGCAAGTGCTCAAGTGTGCATATTGGGACAGGGCCTTAGAGTGGCAGAATGAGCTCTTTGAGGGCAGAGAAAGCTCTGAGTGGCCCATTATATTCCAATGCATCATAAATTAACCTTCTACACCAGGGGTAGGGAACCCTGGTCCTGGAGAGCCGCAGGGTCTGCTGGTTTTAGTTGTTACTCGCCACTTAATTGATCAATTAAAGCAGTTGATTACACAGTTAACTCACCTCACCTGGTTTCTTTGGTCTAAGTAGTTGCTGTATTTAAGGTGAAAACAAAAACCAGCAGACCCTGCGGCTCTCCAGGACTAGGGTTCCCTACCCCTGTTCTACACCGAATGGTCTGAATAGCTTCATGTAACTTTTCAAAAACAGGATCATGTGACACAGCAGGGCAGAATATGGAAACAGACACACCTGCAGCACCCAGCAGCTCTGTAAAGGTCACTGATTGGGGGCGGGATGGGGATGAGGCGTGGTTTAAGAGTGGCTCACTGATTGGGGGCAGGGCTGGTGAGGAGGCATGGCTTAAGAGTGGGTCAATGGTAGGGGGCGGGGCTGTGGAGGACTCATGGCTTAAGAGTGGGTCACTGATTGGGGAGAATGACTGGGGAGGAGGCGTGGTTTAAGAGTGGATCATTGATTGGGGGCGGGGCTAGGAGGAGGCGTGGTTTAAGGGTGGCTCACTGATTGGGGGTGGGGTTGATGAAGAGGCATGGCTTCAGAGTGGGTCACTGATTTGGGGCGGGGCTAGGGAAGAGGCATGGCTTAAGAGTGGGTCACTGATTTGGGGCGGGGCTAGGGAAGAGGCATGGCTTAAGAGTGGGTCACTGACTGGGGCCATGGCATGGCGGGGCACAGGGCACCAGTGAGCTCAGTCAGTCTACCTTGGAGATTCGGGGGATCTTGGTGGGGTCAATGGTCCTGCTGTTTTTGGTCATGGGGACAGTGCTCCACGTCTCTTCATGCTGCGGCCTGGGCTCCCTGGCCTCCCTGGGCTCCCTTTGCTCTGAGGAACAGAGTTACAGGCAGTTACAGGAACACACACATACACATCACAGAAAAATAAGGCTGTACAGGGGAGGTGTTATAAGGCTGTAAAGGGGAGGTGTTATAAGGCTGCAAAGGGGCTGTATCATAAGACTGTATATGGGAGGTGTTAGAAGACAGTAAAGGTGCGGTGTTATAAGGCTGTCAAGGTGCAGTGTTATAAGGCTGTAAAGGTGCAGTGTTATAAGGCTGTAAAGGTGCAGTGTTATAAGGCTGTAAAGGGGCTGTGTTATAAGGCTGTATTGGGGAGGTGTTATAAGGCTGTATAAGGGAGGTGTTATGAATTGTTGGTAGAAGGCCCAGCTCTCACCTGTTCTTCTCTTGTTGTCCTTAGAGAGTAGCTGCTGATGAACTTTCCGCTGCTCCTCCTGCTCCTCGATTTTGGCTTCTTTGTGGATCTGCTCAATGGTTTTGGGGCCCTGGTCCCCACGTCTGGACACCCAGTTATGCTGAAGGAGTGTGTAAAGTTACACGTTACCATGGGAATTATGCCAGTTTCTCAGGACTGCCATTACATCATCATTCAGTGTAATCTGTACACTAACCCCCCCTCCCCACACACACATACATACACACAAATACACACACATACTCACCAGCCTGAGGTCAATCACGTCCTGTAGCATGAATCGAATGCGCGATGATGTCTTCCTCTCCTTCACAATCTTCTCCATCTGGTGGAAGTACTGGTCCATACGCGGCTGCATGAGGTCAGAGTGATCATGTGATGAATCATTCTATGTTCTACACACACACACCCAACAGGAAGCAGGAAGTGCATATAGGAGCTTGTGAAAAAGTGCTGTAGAAACAGCAGATGTCTATTCTGTGTCTGCAGAACAGAGAAGCAACACTTTACCTTTATTGATCTGCATCTCTCTCACACGAGCCACTCAGTAGCAGTCCATAGCCAGGGGCAGTTGAGGGGGGAGCTGCTAATACCAGCCTAACCGTTTGACCCCTGGGGTCCCAGCAGTGTTAATCACTTATACATGAAACTCCAGAGGTGTGGGTGAGGGGATGCAGGTCATATCTAAAGCAGAGCCAATAGCTGGAACCAGGTGGATGTTACGCTTGTGTAAAGGCACGCTTGCATGGCCCTGGAAGCACTCTGCAAACAGTGTGGCCAGTGAATGAGGAGAATCACCATCTACCTTTCATTTTTCTGTTTCGGTGTAATGCCCAAAATGAAATCACAACATGGTTTTATCATCAGTCCACTGCCTCCAATCAGAGGCCTCAGATCATTATCACTGCACAACAATCCAGCTCTTCTTTCTGAAAGGCCTTGCTCCTGCACACAACATCACACAAGCACTGCCTGCACACAACATCACACAAGCACTGCCTGCACACAACATCACACAAGCACTGCCTGCACACAACATCACACAAGCACTGCCTGCACATAACATCACACAAGCACTGCCTGCACACAACATCACACAAGCACTGCCTGCACACAACATCACACAAGCACCGCCTGCACACAACATCACACAAGCACTGTCTGCACACAACATCACACAAGCACTGCCTGCACACAACGTCACACAAGCACTGCCTACACACAGCATCACACAAGCACTGCCTGCACATAACATCACACAAGCACTGCCTGCACACAACATCACACAAGCACTGGCTGCACACAACATCACACATGCACTGCCTGCACACAGCATCACACAAGCACTGCCTGTACACAGCATCACACAAGCACTGCCTGCACATAACATCACACAAGCACTGCCTGCACACAACATCACACAAGCACTGCCTGCACATAACATCACACAAGCACTGCCTGCACATAACATCACACAAGCACTGCCTGCACACAACATCACACAAGCACTGCCTGCACACAACATCACACAAGCACTGCCTGCACACAACATCACACAAGCACTGCCTGCACACAACATCACACAAGCACTGCCTGCACACAGCATCACACAAGCACTGCCTGCACACAACGTCACACAAGCACTGCCTGCACATAACATCACACAAGCACTGCCTGCACACAACATCACACAAGCACTGCCTGCACACAACATCACACAAGCACCGCCTGCACACAACATCACACAAGCACTGTCTGCACACAACATCACACAAGCACTGCCTGCACACAACGTCACACAAGCACTGCCTACACACAGCATCACACAAGCACTGCCTGCACACAACATCACACAAGCACTGCCTGCACATAACATCACACAAGCACTGCCGCACACAACATCACACAAGCACTGCCTGCACACAACATCACACAAGCACTGCCTACACACAGCATCACACAAGCACTGCCTGCACACAACATCACACAAGCACTGCCTGCACATAACATCACACAAGCACTGCCTGCACACAACATCACACAAGCACCGCCTGCACACAACATCACACAAGCACTGTCTGCACACATCACACAAGCACTGCCTGCACACAACATCACACAAGCACTGCCTGCACACAGCATCACACAAGCACTGCCTGCACACAACATCACACAAGCACTGCCTGCACACAACATCACACAATCACTGCCTGCACACAACATCACACAAGCACTGCCTGCACACAACATCACACAAGCACTGCCTGCACACAACATCACACAAGCACTGCCTACACACAGCATCACACAAGCACTGCCTGTACACAGCATCACACAAGCACTGCCTGCACATAACATCACACAAGCACTGCCTGCACACAACATCACACAAGCACTGCCTGCACATAACATCACACAAGCACTGCCTGCACACAACATCACACAATCACTGCCTGCACACAACATCACACAAGCACTGCCTGCACACAACATCACACAAGCACTGCCTGCACACAACATCACACAAGGACTGCCTGCACACAGCATCACACAAGCACTGCCTGCACACAACGTCACACAAGCACTGCCTGCACACAACATCACACAAGCACTGCCTACACACAGCATCACACAAGCACTGCCTGCACACATCACACAAGCACTGCCTGCACACAACATCACACAATCACTGCCTGCACACAACATCACACAAGCACTGCCTGCACACAACATCACACAATCACTGCCTGTACACAGCATCACACAAGCACTGCCTGCACACATCACACAATCATTGCCTGTACACAGCATCACACAAGCACTGCCTGCACACAACATCACACAAGCACTGCCTGCACACAACATAACACAAGCACTGCCTGCACACATCACACAATCACTGCCTACACACAGCATCACACAAGCACTGCCTGCACACAACATCACACAAGCACTGCCTGCACACAACATCACACAAGCACCGCCTGCACACAACATCACACAAGCACTGGCTGCACACAACATCACACAAGCACTGCCTGCACACAACGTCACACAAGCACTGCCTACACACAGCATCACACAAGCACTGCCTGCATACAACATCACACAAGCACTGCCTGCACACAACATCACACAAGCACTGCCTGCACACAACATCACACAAGCACTGCCTACACACAGCATCACACAAGCACTGCCTGCACACAACATCACACAAGCACTGCCTGCACATAACATCACACAAGCACTGCCTGCACACAACATCACACAAGCACTGCCTGCACATAACATCACACAAGCACTGCCTGCACACAACATCACACAATCACTGCCTGCACACAACATCACACAAGCACTGCCTGCACACAACATCACACAAGCACTGCCTGCACACAACATCACACAAGGACTGCCTGCACACAGCATCACACAAGCACTGCCTGCACACAACGTCACACAAGCACTGCCTGCACACAACATCACACAAGCACTGCCTACACACAGCATCACACAAGCACTGCCTGCACACAACATCACACAAGCACTGCCTGCACACAACATCACACAATCACTGCCTGCACACAACATCACACAAGCACTGCCTGCACACAACATCACACAATCACTGCCTGTACACAGCATCACACAAGCACTGCCTGCACACATCACACAATCATTGCCTGTACACAGCATCACACAAGCACTGCCTGCACACAACATCACACAAGCACTGCCTGCACACAACATAACACAAGCACTGCCTGCACACAACCTCACACAAGCACTGCCTGCACACATCACACAATCACTGCCTACACACAGCATCACACAAGCACTGCCTGCACACAACATCACACAAGCACTGCCTGCACACAACATCACACAAGCACCGCCTGCACACAACATCACACAAGCACTGGCTGCACACAACATCACACAAGCACTGCCTGCACACAACGTCACACAAGCACTGCCTACACACAGCATCACACAAGCACTGCCTGCATACAACATCACACAAGCACTGCCTGCACACAACATCACACAAGCACTGCCTGCACACAACATCACACAAGCACTGCCTACACACAGCATCACACAAGCACTGCCTGCACACAACATCACACAAGCACTGCCTGCACATAACATCACACAAGCACTGCCTGCACACAACATCACACAAGCACCGCCTGCACACAACATCACACAAGCACTGTCTGCACACAACATCACACAAGCACTGCCTGCACACAGCATCACACAAGCACTGCCTGCACACAACATCACACAAGCACTGCCTGCACACAACATCACACAATCACTGACTGCACACAACATCACACAAGCACTGCCTGCACACAACATCACACAAGCACTGCCTGCACACAACATCACACAAGCACTGCCTACACACAGCATCACACAAGTACTGCCTGTACACAGCATCACACAAGCACTGCCTGCACATAACATCACACAAGCACTGCCTGCACACAACATCACACAAGCACTGCCTGCACATAACATCACACAAGCACTGCCTGCACATAACATCACACAATCACTGCCTGCACACAACATCACACAAGCACTGCCTGCACACAACATCACACAAGCACTGCCTGCACACAACATCACACAAGGACTGCCTGCACACAGCATCACACAAGCACTGCCTGCACACAACGTCACACAAGCACTGCCTGCACACAACATCACACAAGCACTGCCTACACACAGCATCACACAAGCACTGCCTGCACACAACATCACACAAGCACTGCCTGCACACAACATCACACAATCACTGCCTGCACACAACATCACACAAGCACTGCCTGCACACAACATCACACAATCACTGCCTGTACACAGCATCACACAAGCACTGCCTGCACACAACATCACACAATCACTGCCTGTACACAGCATCACACAAGCACTGCCTGCACACAACATCACACAAGCACTGCCTGCACACAACATAACACAAGCACTGCCTGCACACAACGTCACACAAGCACTGCCTGCACACATCACACAATCACTGCCTACACACATCATCACACAAGCACTGCCTGCACACAACATCACACAAGCACTGCCTGCACACAACGTCACACAAGCACTGCCTGCACATAACATCACACAAGCACTGCCTGCACACAACATAACACAAGCACTGCCTGCACACAACGTCACACAAGCACTGCCTGCACACATCACACAATCACTGCCTACACACAGCATCACACAAGCACTGCCTGCACACAACGTCACACAATCACTGCCTACACACAGCATCACACAAGCACTGCCTGCACACAACGTCACACAAGCACTGCCTGCACACATCATCACACAAGCACTGCCTGCACACAACATCACACAAGCACTGCCTGCACACAACATCACACAATCACTGCCTACACACAGCATCACACAAGCACTGCCTGCACACAACATCACACAAGCACTGCCTGCACACATAACACAATCACTGCCTACACACAGCATCACACAAGCACTGCCTGCACACAACATCATACAAGCACTGCCTGCACACATAACACAATCACTGCCTACACACAGCATCACACAAGCACTGCCTGTACACAGCATCACACAAGCACTGCCTGCACACAACGTCACACAAGCACTGCCTGCACACAACATCACACAATCACTGCCTACACACAGCATCACACAAGCACTGCCTGCACACAACATCACACAAGCACTGCCTGCACACATAACACAATCACTGCCTACACACAGCATCACACAAGCACTGCCTGTACACAGCATCACACACAGCATCATGCATAACATCGAACATGCACTGTGGTAAATAATTGGGGCCCCCTCATGTTCTGTGGCTCACCTTGGCCCTGTGGAAGTCCAGGTCCTTGCCGATGGTGGTGAGCAGCCGGCACAGGCACTCGAGCGACTCTGTGTCGTGGTTCTTCAGCAGCTTCACCACGCAGTCGTGCATGATGGCCTCTGTCAGCATCTTCAGCTTGAACAGCTCGCCGATGAACTTGATGTTTCCGATAGAGCGACGGCGGGCCTTGTCCTTCGCCTCAACCAGCTCCTCCTGCAGGCGCTCCCGTTCACTGGACTGGGGGAGAGGAGGAAAGAAGGACAGGAGAAAGGAGGAGAGGAGATTTTAAATATGTTTGCGCTGAGGACACACCAACAACTGAACAAGCATTTTAAAATGCAGAATTGACAAATGAAGAGTAAGGAACTCCTTCTTCCTGATGGTCAGCAGCAGACCACACACAGGCACTCAATGCAGCACAGACCACAAACAGGCACTCAATGCAATGCTGCACAGACCACAAACAGGCACTCAATGCAATGCAGCACAGACCACAAACAGGCACTCAATGCAGCACAGACCACACACAGGCACTCAATGCAGCACAGACCACAAACAGGCACTCAATGCAGCACAGACCACAAACAGGCACTCAATGCAGCACAGACCACAAAGAGGCACTCAATGCAGCACAGACCACAAACAGGCACTCAATGCAGCACAGACCACACAGGCACTCAATGCAGCACAGACCACAAACAGGCACTCAATGCAGCACAGACCACACACAGGCACTCAATGCAGCACAGACCACAAACAGGCACTCAATGCAGCACAGACCACACAGGCACTCAATGCAGCACAGACCACGCACAGGCACTCAATGCAGCACAGACCACGCACAGGCACTCAATGCAGCACAGACCACACACAGGGACTCAATGCAGCACAGACCACACACAGGCACTCAATGCAGCACAGACCACCCACAGGCACTCAATGCAGCACAAACCACACACAGACACTTGCTGCAGTACAGGCCTAGTGCAGTGTGGATGGCAGGCAGAGGTGTGTTTCAGTGTCCAGTGTAATAGGCTGCATGCATGTACCGATGTGGCTGATTCCAGTTCCTTCTGTTTCCTCTCAAACACCACATCATCCACCTTGTCCCGCTCAAACTCTTTTTGACAGCGGTTCAGCAGAAGCTTCCGGAAGTTAACCGTAGTGTTTGGCTTGTCCGCCATTGGCACCTTAAGCTGAGAAGCCATGTTGAGAAAAGGGTAGTTAAAGGGTAATTCCACCGAAAATCAACATTAACCTTATTTAACAGATTAAGGCACAACTAATTAAGTCTCTCTTTGTGGCTGGCCCAAATAATTTCTGTACTGAAATATCCACAGATACAGATGAAATTTTGGTAGAGGTATACATAAAAATGACGCATACCTCTACCTCTTCCGCATTTTTGAAAAAACTAGTGCTAGTAAGTTACATAGACACGTAGGCGGAGCCAGCGAGGGGGAAAGAAATGCCGCATCTGTCATTGTTCTGAGTAGGGACACATCGAGATCAAGCTAGCCATCATTGCCAATTTATTATAATGTCAGAAAATTACATTGACACATTGTTTCCTAAATATATTTCGGCAAAAGAAACCAAACAGGACTCGAGTGCTGTCCTTATGCGGTTACAGAGTGGACAAATGATCCAACTCAGGGGCCTCCGGTATCATTCCCCGACATCTCATCTGCCTTAAATCCGCTGGTAAGGAACCATGTCAACTAACGTTACATTATGATCCATGACCATGAAAAGTAGACTAACATTAGCGAGCTGACCATAATCGAACGGTTTCACTTTGAGCATTCGATTATAGAAGCAATGTATTTTTTCTGGGCTAGTGCATTAGCTGTTAGCCATGGCTTCTTTGCATTAAAGAAAGGTGCAAATGCAGGTTTTTAAATCTACGCAGTAGCTAAGCCACAAATCAGCTTTTTGCCATTTCGAAAATTGCAATGTTTTTAATATATAACTAGATTTTTTAGTCGGTGGAAGGCTTTGTGTTTTGAGCCCGAATACACAGCTGGATCCGTAGCTGAACGCACTGTCAATCCAGGACTGTTTTGGTATGAAACTGTGCCCCGGTACCACTCAGCAAACATTTCCATTTCACTTAACGTTACTTGCGTATGGTAACTATACCATACGTAAGTAACGTTGTGTTGCAGACTTCTGGTGAGGCTAGCTAATATGTTTTCACAATACCAAAAGTAGATAGAAGAGTCTAAATTAATGGCCATATTCCCCTATTTTTCTGGAGCTAATGGTGGTGGTATTTTTTCAGTAGAACTGTTACATTAGTGGCTAACTTGCTATCGAGTAACGTGGCCTCTCTAGTCTCGAAGAGGCATTCACATTCTGCAGGACTAGCAGTAAAATGCCAAACCCACCCCTCGGCCTCCGCTGTGATAACGTTATTCAGTGGGCGTGGCAACCTGTGACCGGTGTTGTCTGACATCGCCCATAAACTGTAAGCGCTCTTGGCTGTTGTAGTTCACAATAAAGCAGGTACCTGGTACATGCACAGTAGTTTGGGGCTATATCTCTGCTCTCACTACAGGTAGAAAGTTGGCTGAGAACTCATTTTAATCAGGAGGAGAGCTACTTTTCTACAAATCAAACATCATTTTTCGGTTACCCTTTAAACCCAGAGAGAGGCATTCACAGAGCAAAGGGGTCAGTTTAACCAAGAGAGGGGCATTCACAGAGTAAAGGGGGCAGTTTAACCAAGAGAGGGCATTCACAGAGCATAGGTGGCAGTTTAACTAAGAGAGGGGCATTCACAGTGCAAAAGGGGAATTTTAACCAAGAGACGGGCATTCACAGAGGAAAGGGGGCAGTTTAACTAAGAGAGAGGCATTCACAGAGCAAAGGGGTCAGTTTAACCAAGAGAGGGCATTCACACAGCAAAAGGGGCATTTTAACCAAGAGAGGGGCATTCACAGAGGAAAGGGGGCAGTGTAACTAAGAGAGGCATTCACAGTGCAAAATGGGCAGTGTAAAAAAGACAGGGGCATTCACAGAGTAAAGGGGGCAGTGTACAAAAGACAGGGGCATTCACAGAGTAAAGGGGGAGGTTTAACCAAGACAAGAGCATTCACAGAGTAAAGGGGGAGGTTTAACCAAGACAAGAGCTTACTGTACGTCGCTTTGGATAAAAGCGTCTGCTAAATAAATGTAATGTAATGTAATGTAATGTTTAACCAAGAGAGGGGCATTCACAGGGTAAAGGGAGCAATTTAACCAAGAGAGGGGCATTCACAGAGCAAACCTGACACAAACTGCCCCGGAAAACCTTTTTCCGCCCCGGATAGAAACACAGGGTTCCTTCCACAAATAAGAAGGTAGCATGGTTACCGTGGCAAGGCAGCGGCACATGTTGCCATAGGCGACAGAGAAGCTGGGCTCGTCGATGGCCTTCTCAAACACCAGGTCGATGACGCACTTGAGTCGCTCCTCTGTATCGATGGTAAGATCGGTCACCTGTTTCATCAGCTGCTCAAACATCTGGGGGGTCAGTTTGTTCAGGATACTGCGCACCTTCCGGAACAGCTCCTGAAACACACATACACATACACAACCACAAACACACACACACACGCAGGCACAGGTTAACACGTCCTAACATTCTGTACTGTAGAGCTGATTAAACAATGAGATCACAATATCAGCTGAAAATAAGCACAAATGTGATGTCTATACAAGCGGGGCACACAGTCACGTGTGCCTGAATGTGTGTGAGTTTGTGTGTGTGCCTGCGTGTGCATGCGCGCGTGTGTGTAAGGAGAGTGTGTGCGTGTGTGTGTGTGTGAGAGAGAGAGTGTGTGCGCGCGTGTGTGTGTGTGTGTGTGTGTGTGTATGTGTGTGTGTGAGAGAGATGGGGCCCACCTGCGTTTTCTTGGTCTCGGGGTCGTCACCAGGCCCCTCCCTCTTCATCCCGGGCTTCCAGGCATTCTCCGCCTTCTTTAGCTGCACATCGTTGACAGACACGTTCATGATGATCTTCCGCGGCTGCACCCGCCGCACGCCCACATTCATTAGCTGGGGAGAGTGAAACACAGTGTCAGAGAGAGAGATCCCACCACAGATGTCTCCACACACACTGCTAATGTGCTTCCACTGAGCGCTTCCTATTAAAGAATCAAGCACAGTACAGAACTCTCCACATGCACTTATGCTTTTTGCTGATTCTAGACTGAGTCTGCTCAATGAAATGGACTTGTTATAATTTATCTTTCATGTAAAATTGATGACAAAATATGAAATATATCTAAAAAACTAGTGTTTTGAGCAATCGTCCAGCTGACGGCCTGCAAGAATGTAGGCTAAATACAGAATGTGAATATAGAAACAGAATAGGTTTTTTTTTTATAGTTGTTCATTTGTAATGTAATTTTGGGGTAAGGGAATGGAATTTGTAATTTGTAAATGACACAATGCAGAATAAAGTAGACCGTTTTTAAGGCCTATATTTATTTTGATATAGTAATATAATAGTATGAATAGCAATGTATGTGATAGGAAATATATATTGATTATTATATTATTTTTCTATTATTATTTCTATTATTTTTCCTTAATCTATTACTTTTAATATTAATCTATTATTTATAGATTATTATAATAAATATTATTCATAATAATAATAATAATAATAATAATAATCTCTTATCTTCCTTAATTATATTAATAGGCCTAATAGGATGAGTATGCTACTCTATAGTAAATTACAACTAGGTTAATTAAACTGATAAAGGATAAAGAGATTGTCAGTGAAGTCTTAACATTAATCAGTGTGTTAATTAGTGATTTAGTGAGAGTGACAATACAGTGTATGGTTACAGTGCAATCCCCAGAAAGAAGTGACTTAAAAGACAGAAGGCCAGGAAGCTACAGCAGGCAGCAGCAATGGGTAGCAGCTCTTAGAGCATGGATCAAGCCAGGTATACCACAATAAATGGTTAAAGTTGGACTATATCTTTTTTAATTATTTGCATAGCAAAGTCTTTGCCAAAGACCACTTGAGAAAAGAATGAAAACATAAATGTATATAAACTAAGTGTGAATAATGTGTGTTGCAGTTAAGGTTAGGCATAATGGAAACATAAATGTATATAAACTAAGTGTGTATAATGTGTGTGTAGTGAAGGTTAGGCTCTGTGTCATCCCCTATTGAACACCAAGTTTAACCTCTTACCCAGGTGTTCAAGGAGAAACTAAATTTCAGCTATAGGGTGTACTGTATACTGTTGCCCCCCTCTATTTTTTTTTTTTGAGCATATGCCCCCCGAAATGTCTGTGCACAGCCCTGGTATGAACTCACAGATACATGCCTATATCTCACAGATACAGCCTTTATCTCACAGATACATGCTTATATCTCACAGATACATGCCTACATCTCACAGCTACATGCCTATATCTCACAGATACAGCCTATATCTCACAGATACATGCCTATACCCTGAAGTAAAATGTCAGTCTGTCGGGCTTGTGCTAAGCTATTACTGTGCGCATTTGTGTGTGGGCTAGGCATGTGCGTGAGTGTGTGTGTGTGCGTAAACTCACTGCTCCTGCACGTCCCGTAGATATCTGTCTGCCGAAGTCTGCGAAGGCTGGTGTGAAGTCAGGACCTCTGGAAATGACCCGTGAATCCATCGCTCGTGATGGCAGCTTGTTTTGGTTTATCTGCATGAACAGAGAGCCGAGGTAACTGAACCTGCAGGGGGCGCCATCCTGTCCCTCCAAAGCATAACTCTGCCTCTTAGGGGCAGGATGGACAGAGAACACACGTCACTTCCACACTAAACCTTCTCAAAGCAGAATGTCATACCCATTAGAATGGCATCAGGCTGCTAGGTAGCTCACTCGGTAAAAGCGCCACTTGCAGCGCATGAGTGAGCACCACGGACTCGGATCGAATCTGACCCGTGCCAGTGCCGATGGTAGCCAGCAGCCCTGCAGGGGCGGCACGCGATTGGCTCTGCGGCTCCCAAGGGACATATGGGAGGGATTCAGTCGGCAGGGAGAGCAGTGTTCATTGCTCGAGCGACCCCTGTTGCCCATCCGGGCACCCGTGGCTTGCTTTCTGCTCACGCGCATGATTGGGTCTCCTCTGCCCCAGCTCTGCTTGTGCAGGGCTTGTGGCTGCGGTGTGAAAAGAAGCAGCTGGCTGACACCGCGTGCTTCGGAGGAGAACCATGAGTTGTCTTCACTCTCCCGAGCCGACAGCAGGGGGCGTATATGAGCACGCTTGTACATAGCTCGAAAACTGGATATCCCAAATTCAGGTAGGATTGGAGATGCCAGATTAAAAGAAAAATGAATGCCATCAAATGTATGTGGGTTCTCCACAAAATTAGGCAAATTCCAGACAGAATACAATAATACACTTTTAGTGAACAGGGAGTTCAGTTGAAGAAGCTGAATTGGTGTGCTCAATATAACACAGAGAAATGTAATAGTGTTATCAAGGCCTTTGGGGTAAAAGCAAAAGAGTGAGATATCCTAACGACTGTGACGGAGCATTCTTCTGCCTACCTTGTCCAGCACCACGTCACTAATGGGAGGTAGACCCTCTGGTTTCTGCACGCAGGCCGGCGTGAACTGGAACCCCAACAGGAAGTCCCGGTCATACTGCCTCTTCCTGTGCGCATCTGTGGAATCTGCAGTGGGGGGGGGGGGGGGGGGGGGTTCAGATAGCAGTGGGGGGAAGGGGGCCTAGCTTAAATGACCTTTCACACATTGGGGTGCCAAATTATTGAAAATTCTTCTCTGAAAAACAATATCTTAAAAATATATGTTTAGCTCCTATCAGCAGATAATACTGGGTGTATGCAATGACATCACTGAAAGCAAATCTAACAGAACTGCTATTAGGCTACTTTCAGCAAGTATGTCACAAAAAGCCTTTGAATGCGTGCTAGCTTCTGTTCTAACCATCCACATTCAAAACCACATAGACCAAGTGTGAAAGATTTTGGCTTTTTGCAAAAAAATTGGTTAAAATTTGGATGAATCACATAAATCTAGACAAATACCGAGATCAAATCAATATATACCCTGGGTTGAGAGAGTGAGATCGATACTGAGTATGGGGCGAGATAGATACTGGGGTACTGAGGGGTGAGAGAGATAATGGGGTACTGAGTACAGGGTGAGATAGATACTGGAGTACTGAGTATGGGGTGAGATAGATACTGGAGTACTGAGTATGGGGTGAGATAGATACTGGAGTACTGAGTATGGGGTGAGATAGATACTGGGGTATTGAGTATGGGGTGAGATACTGGAGTACTAAGTATGGGGTGAGATAGATACTGGAGTACTAAGTGAGACAGATACTGGAGTACTGAGTATGGGGTGAGATAGATACTGGGGTACTGAGTATGGGGTGAGATAGATACTGGGGTACTGAGTATGGGGTGAGATAGATACTGGAGTACTGAGTATGGGGTGAGATAGATACTGGGGTACTGAGTATGGGGTGAGATAGATACTGGGGTACTGAGTATGGGGTGAGATAGATACTGGGGTACTGAGTATGGGGTGAGATAGATACTGGGGTACTGAGTATGGGGTGAGATAGATACTGGGGTATTGAGTATGGGGTGAGATAGATACTGGAGTACTAAGTATGGGGTGAGATAGATACTGGAGTACTAAGTATGGGGTGAGATAGATACTGGAGTACTGAGTATGGGGTGAGATAGATACTGGGGTACTGAGTATGGGGTGAGATAGATACTGGGGTACTGAGTATGGGGTGAGATAGATACTGGAGTGCTGAGTATGGGGTGAGACAGATACTGAGGTACTGAGTATGGGGTGAGATAGATACTGGAGTACTGAGTATGGGGTGAGATACATCCTGGGCTGAAAAAGCAAAAATAACAGTTGGGTTGTTATAACCAGAGGTCTTGTGATTCTGAAAAGCATTTGTTCACTGCACAGACTGCTGAAGCACAGGGGTGCTGTGGTTATACAGGAAGGGAGGGCAGGGAGCTGTGGTTATACAGGAAGGGAGGGCAGGGAGCTGTGGTTATACAGAAAAGGGGGGGCATGGTGCTGTGGTTATACAGAAAAGGGGTAGGGGTGAACCCATACATACAGAACCCCTCTGTCCTGCTTCATGCTCACCTTCCTGCAGGAGGAAAAGAGAACCCTCAGTGGAGCTCTCTCTCCTTTCCGCGGTCACCACACTATCGCTGTTCTCCGTCCCTGATGCAGTCCCAGCCCCATTCCTCACTGGCTCCGCCTCTGCCTCAAGCTCCGCCTCCCCATTCTCCTTGGGGATGAGGTCCTGTTCCACCTCCAGTGGCTCCTCTTGTACAGGTCCTTCCTCCTCCACATCATTGTCTTCCTCCCGGGGTGCTACCTGAAGGAGGAAGAGCAGAGGGCAGTCATTGGTTGAACACTGAACTATCAATCATCAAGCCCGTCCTATACATGTCCTACATGGAGGACTTATACAGTGACAGAATAAAATACAGACAGCAAAGCAAATATACTTTTCTTATTAGGAAAAAGTTCAACTGGATGTTTAAAGGGTAATTCCACGACAAACAACGTTAACCTTATTTAACAGATTAAGGCACAACTAATTAAGTCTCTCTTTGTGGCTGGCCAAAATAATTTTGGTACTGAAATTTCTGCAGATAAAGATTACATTTTTTAAAAACTACAGTGCTGTCAGTGGGCGTTTAAGTTACATAGACACGTAGGCAGAGCCAGCGAGGGGGAAAGCAATGCTGTGTTACTGTTCTACACATCGTAGGTCAAGCTAGCCATCATTGCCATTTTATTATAATGTCAGAAAATTACATTGACAAGTTGTTTCCTAAAGATATTTTGGCAAAATAAACCAAACAGGACTTGAGTGCTGTCCTTATGCGGTTACAGAGTGGACAAATGATCCAACTCAGGGGCCTCCGGTATCATTCCCCGACATCTCATCTGCCTTAAATCCACTGGTAAGGAACCATGTCAACTAACGTTACATTATGATCCATGACCATGAAAAGTAGACTAACATTAGCGAGCTGACCATAATCGAACGGTTTAACTTTGAGCATTCAATTACAGAAGCAATGTATTTTTTCTGGTCTAGTCCGTTAGCTGTTAGCCATGGCTTCTTGGCATTAAAGAAAGGTACAAATGTGGGTTTTTAAATCTGTTTTTTGACATTTTGAAAATTATTCAATATCATATTACTATATATTATATATATATTACTAGATTTGTGGTAGGCGGGAGGCTTTGTGTTTTGAGCCCGAATACACAGCCGGATCCATAGCTGAACATGTTGCCAATCCGGGACTGTTTCGGCATGAAACTGTGCCCCGGTACCACTCATTTCAGCAAACATTTCCATTTCAGTTGGCATTGCGGTAGTTACCATACGTAGGTAACGTGAAGTGTTGCAGACTTCTAGCGAGGCTAGCTAATATGTTTTCACAATACCAAAAGTAGATAGGCTAAGTGAAGGGCTGTGTTTTCCCAAATTAATGGCCGAATTTTCCCCGTTTTTCTGGCTAATGGTGGTGGTACTTTTTTAGTAGAACTGTTACATTAGTGGCTAACTTGCCATCGAGTAACATAGCCTCTCTAGTCTCGAAGAGACGCTGCAGGACTAGCAGTAAAATGCCCTGCCCAGCCCCTCGGCCTCCGCTCTGGTAACGTTATTCAGTGGGCATGCCACTACCGACCTGGGACTGGCGTTGTCTGACATCGGCCATAAACTGTAAGCGCTCTTGGCCGTTGTAGTTCACAGTAAAGCAGGTGCCCGGTACATGCGCAGTAGTTTGGGGCTATATCTCTGCTCTCACTACAGGTAGAAAGTTGGCTGAGAGCTCAGTGGAATCAGGAGGAGAGCTACTTTTCTACAAATCGAACATCATTTTTCACTGGAATTACCCTTTAATCATTAAAACAGCTAAAACAAAAACAACTATATGCATACATAAGCCTTTATAACTCAGGCTAAATTCATACATAAGCCTATAAAACTGAGGCTACATGACAGCATACCACTCTCTGCTCCAACAGCACCTCCGCCGGTGCCCTCCCTTCATTCAGCAAGGGCTGTGGACCACCATCAGCAATGAGAGCTATAGAGAAATAACAGGACAATAATAACCACACATTTTACACACTGACAACAATGATATTCAGCTGATGACATCACACAGCACATAATGTTACTGATGAGGTTTTGACAACACACAGAAAGAATAAAAATACTGATGATATGCAAATGGTGAAATCACAACCAGCAAATAGGTTGCGTTGATATGCAACTAATATTACACTGAACACTCTCACTACTGATCACATACTACTGAACACTCTCACTACTGATCACACACTACTGAACACTCTTACTACTGATCACACACTACTGAACACTCTCACTGCTGATCATAAACTACTGAACACGCTCACCCTGTCTCCCCAGCAGTCTCTAGCATATGGGCATACCTGTACTGGGAGATGTTCTGGAGTCAGCACCTTGCTGGGGTTCCACCTGCTCATTGGCCTTGACATCAACATCATCCTGTACCGGCTCGGGGCACTCTTTAGGTGCAGGTGGCGTGGGGAGCTGCTGACCCGGGCAGACTGCACAGTGGGGACTTACCAGGGGAGGGGCATTTGGGGGGGCCGGGGTGATATCTGCAGGGGGTGTTGGGGGGGGCCCCCTCCCATGTGGGCGTGGAGACCAGCTCCTGGGGGTCCAGGGGCAGGGGGGAGGGGGGCGGAGAGTCCATGGGTCCCAGGTCGCCATCAGCAAGCCCATTCACTGCGGGGCCCGCATGGGTCCCTTTCACTGTGTGGGACCCCTCTGAGTCCTGGTCCTCAGGCTGGGGTGGAGGCTGGTGCCAGGCCTGCTCAGGTTCCTGTGTAGGGGTGTGGCAGGGGGCAGGCTGGCTCTCCCCTGCTGACAGTGCGAGTGCCATGGGGCTGTTGAGAGGGAGCGGGGCTGCAGGGGCGGAGCCTGAGAGGGTGGGCTCTATTGGGATGCTGGGGGAGGCATCAGGGGCAGAGCCTGAGAGGGTGGGCTCTATTGGGATGCTGGGGGAGGGATCAGAGGCGGAGCCAGAGGGGGTGGGCTCTATTGGGATGCTGGGGGAGGGATCAGAGGCGGAGCCAGAGGGGGTGGGCTCTATTGGGATGCTTGGGGAGGGAACAGAGGCGGAGCCAGAGGGGGTGGGCTCTACTGGGATGCTTGGGGAGGGATCAGAGGCAGAGCCAGAGGGGGTGGGCTCTACTGGCATGCTGGGGGAGGGATCAGAGGCGGAGCCAGAGGGGGTGGGCTCTACTGGCATGCTGGGGGAGGGATCAGAGGCGGAGCCAGAGGGGGTGGGCTCTATTGGGATGCTGGGGGAGGGATCAGGGGTGGAGCCTGAGAGGGTTGGCTCTGCTGGGATGCTGGGGGAGGCATCAGGGGCGGAGCCTGAGAGGGTGGGCTCTGCTGGTATGCTGGGGGAGGCATCAGGGGCGGAGCCTGAGGGGGTGTGGTCACTAGAGGGCTCAGGCAGCTGTAGGCCAGAAGATGAAGATTTCAGCACAGCAGACTTCAGTTTTGGCTTGTCATCTGTAGTCAGGGAAACGGCAGACACAAAGCCCCCACCCCCACAGAATATTAAATTAAGCCGATGCTTACATTCACCCTGATCATGCATCTTGCTTTGGATCCATCTGTCTGTGGATTTTGCAAAAATCCATGACCTTCTATTCAGCTGCAGTTACATTATTTAACAGTCAAGATGGTATCAGGTTACCTAGTTTAATATGCCAGCAGCACAGGTAACTGTAACACTTCTTGCTTCATTGTTACAGACTCGTGATTATCTGAGAGCATTTGGGCTGTTTGCTTTGTAAGTTCCCTGGATAAGAGCATTAATTGAGCGTAATGTGATGTTGTGTGAGGTGAGCATTAATTGAGCGTGATGTGATGTCGTGTGAGATGAGCATTAATTGAGCATACGGTGGTGATGTGTGAGATGAGCATTAATTGAGCGTGATGTGGTGTGAGGTGAGCATTAATTGAGCGTAATGCGATGTTGTGTGAGGTGAGCATTAATTGAGCGTGATGTCGTGTGAGATGAGCATTAATTGAGCATACGGTGGTGATGTGTGAGATGAGCATTAATTGAGCGTAATGCGATGTCGTGTGAGGTGAGCATTAATTGAGCGTAATGCGATGTCGTGTGAGGTGAGCATTAATTGAGCGTAATGCGATGTCGTGTGAGGTGAGCATTAATTGAGCGTAATGCGATGTCGTGTGAGGTGAGCATTAATTGAGCGTAATGCGATGTCGTGTGAGGTGAGCATTAATTGAGCGTAATGTGATGTCGTGTGAGGTGAGCATTAATTGAGCGTAATGCGATGTCGTGTGAGGTGAGCATTAATTGAGCGTAATGCGATGTCGTGTGAGGTGAGCATTAATTGAGCGTAATGTGATGTCGTGTGAGGTGAGCATTAATTGAGCATACGGTGATGTCATGTGAGGTGAGCATTAATTGAGCGTAATGTGATGTCGTGTGAGGTGAGCATTAATTGAGCGTAATGCGATGTCGTGTGAGGTGAGCATTAATTGAGCGTAATGTGATGTCGTGTGAGGTGAGCATTAATTGAGCGTAATGCGATGTCGTGTGAGGTGAGCATTAATTGAGCGTAATGGGATGTCGTGTGAGGTGAACATTAATTGAGCATAATGTAATGTCATGTGAGGTGAGCATTAATTGAGCATAATGTGATGTCGTGTGAGGTGGGCATTAATTGAGCGTAATGTGATGTTGTGTGAGGTGAGCATTAATTGATCATACGGTGATGTCATGTGAGGTGAGCATTAATTGAGCATACGGTGATGTCATGTGAGGTGAGCATTATTTGAGCGTAATGTGGTGTGAGGTGAGCATTAATTGAGCAGACGGTGATGTCATGTGAGGTGAGCATTAATTGAGCGTGATGTGGTGTGAGGTGAGCATTAATTGAGCAGACGGTGATGTCATGTGAGGTGAGCATTAATTGAGCATACGGTGATGTCATGTGAGGTGAGCATTAATTGAGCATACGGTGATGTCATGTGAGGTGAGCATTAATTGAGCATATGGTGATGTCATGTGAGGTGAGCATTAATTGAGCATACGGTGATGTCGTGTGAGGTGAGCATTAATTGAGCGTAATGCGATGTCGTGTGAGGTGAGCATTAATTGAGCGTAATGCGATGTCGTGTGAGGTGAGCATTAATTGAGCATACGGTGATGTCATGTGAGGTGAGCATTAATTGAGCGTAATGCGATGTCGTGTGAGGTGAGCATTAATTGAGCATACGGTGATGTCATGTGAGGTGAGCATTATTTGAGCGTAATGTGATGTTATGTGAGATGAGCATTAATTGAGCGTGATGTGGTGTGAGGTGAGCATTAATTGAGCATACGGTGATGTCATGTGAGGTGAGCATTAATTGAGCATACGGTGATGTCATGTGAGGTGAGCATTAATTGAGCATACGGTGATGTCATGTGAGGTGAGCATTAATTGAGCGTAATGTGATGTGTGAGGTGAGCATTAAATGAGCGTAATGCGATGTTGTGTGAGGTGAGCATTAATTGAGCGTAATGGGATGTCGTGTGAGGTGAGCATTAATTGAGCGTAATGGGATGTCGTGTGAGGTGAGCATTAATTGAGCGTAATGGGATGTCGTGTGAGGTGAGCATTAATTGAGCATATGGTGATGTCATGTGAGGTGAGCATTAATTGAGCATACGGTGATGTCATTTGAGGTGAGCATTAATTGAGCGTAATGTGATGTGTGAGGTGAGCATTAATTGAGCGTAATGCGATGTCGTGTGAGGTGAGCATTAATTGAGCGTAATGGGATGTCGTGTGAGGTGAGCATTAATTGAGCGTAATGGGATGTCGTGTGAGGTGAGCATTAATTGAGCGTAATGGGATGTTGTGTGAGGTGAGCATTAATTGAGCGTAATGGGATGTCGTGTGAGGTGAGCATTAATTGAGCGTAATGGGATGTCGTGTGAGGTGAGCATTAATTGAGCGTAATGGGATGTCGTGTGAGGTGAGCATTAATTGAGCGTAATGCGATGTCGTGTGAGGTGAGCATTAATTCAGCGTAATGCGATGTCGTGTGAGGTGAGCATTAATTCAGCGTAATGCGATGTCGTGTGAGGTGAGCATTAATTGAGCGTAATGGGATGTCGTGTGAGGTGAGCATTAATTGAGCGTAATGGGATGTCGTGTGAGGTGAGCATTAATTGAGCGTAATGGGATGTCGTGTGAGGTGAGCATTAATTGAGCGTAATGCGATGTCGTGTGAGGTGAGCATTAATTCAGCGTAATGCGATGTCGTGTGAGGTGAGCATTAATTGAGCGTAATGCGATGTCATGTGAGGTGAGCATTAATTGAGCATACGGTGATATCATGTGAGGTGAGCATTAATTGAGCATACGGTGATGTCATGTGAGGTGAGCATTAATTGAGCGTAATGCGATGTTGTGTGAGGTGGCAGAGGCAGTGTGTTCTGGGGGGGGACAGCACACCTGGACCAGGTTTGGAGTCAGTGAACACACAGGCAGGCAGCGGAGGCGTGGCCAAGATATACAGGGCGTGGCTCAGGGCGTGGCTATGATTCAGGACGTGGCTACTCAGCTGCAGGGATTGGAGGTAGAAAATGTCACATGGATCACAAGAATACAGATTTAAACACACGCAAACATGCATGCGCACACACACACACACACATACAGCGTAAAAGGAAATGGGAGGGTGGGAGGGAGGAGAAAGGGAAAGAGAGAGTGAGGGAGGAAAGTGAGAGGCTTCCTTTCTTCCTTTTGTCAAAAAAAGGAGGGGGGGCTCACCTGCGGCGGGCTCAGGGTTGAGGGGGGCCGTCCCGTGGGCTGGGATGGGGTGGAGGAGGGTCGTCCCATAGGTGGGGTTGGGATGGAGGAAGGTTGTCCCGTGGGTGGGGTTGGGGTTGAAGAAGGCCGTACCATGGGCGGGGTTGAATTTCGGCTCCCAGTACCGCCCCCCAACATAATCTCCTCTGTGATGTCCTTGCCACCCTGATTGGGGTCCCGTATACGGATCTGAGGGCCACACAGGGATGGAAGAGGGACTGAGCCAGTGCGCTCTCAGAGGCGTATCCTCAGGATAAGGGGCACTAATGCCCCCCGCTCTACACCCATAAAAACCCCCTCAGAGGGTCAGAGCTCCACATGGAGCCCTTTGTTTCCTAATGGAGGAGTGATCAGGGAGGACTCCATGTCAAACACTCACTGGTTTCTTCTCTCTCTTGGCTGGGGGAGGCTGCTGGGGAGTAGGCACTATAATGGAAGGCGTGGGGGGGTACACCGTCTGCCCTGGGTAGTACTGGGGGGTGGCTGTGAGGAGAGAGAGAAGGAGAGCTTAGTGAGGCAGTGTGTGTGTGTGAGAGAGAATGTGTGAGAGGTGAGTGAGTGAGTCATTGAGTGAGTGAGAGTGTGAGTGAGTGACTGTGTGTGAGTGAATGAGTGACTGAGTGAAAGTGAGAGTCATTGAGTGAGAGTGTGAGTCATTGAGTGAGTGAATGGTTGTGAGTAAGAAACAGTGTGAGTGAGTGAGTGAGTGTGAGTGACTGAGTGAGTGAGTGTGTTATTGAGTGAGTGAAGTGAGAGTGTCAGTGAGTGAGTGAAACATTGAGTGAGTGAGTGTGTGTGTGATTGAGTGAGTGAGTCATTGAGTGAGTGGGTGAGTGAGTGGGTGAGTGAGTGAGTAAGTCATTGAGTGAGTGGTATGGCGAGGGTATGGTTGGATCGCACTCACCAAACGGAGTGGGGAACTCTCCTGGGCCAGGGCCGGGGTAGAAGGTGCCGGGCCCGGGGGGCTGCGTTGAATACTGCTGGGGGGGATTCACATATGGGGTGCTGTGGCGGTACTGCTGGGGGTGGGGGGGTCTCACAAATGGGGTGCTGTGGTGGTACTGCTGTGGGGGGGCCACATACGGGGTACTGTGGCGGTACTGCTGCAAACAGAGAGGGCAACAGGGTCACTGACCAATCAGGCAGATGACAGAGGATTAAAATGCCACTGGGGGTGCTCTCACCTGGGAGATGTAGTACTGAGTGGAAGGCAGAGACATGGGAGTCATGGCCATCATGATGGGCTGGTTAGGTGGGTACATGGCAGCCCCCCCGGGGGTCTGAGATCCAGGACGGATGGACAGACTGTTACTGGGAATGGCAGCCCGAGCGCCCTGTAGTGCAGCCCTCTGGAAAAACTACAGATGGAGAAAAGGAGATAGAGAGACAGATGAGGGAGAGAGAAAAAAGAACAGAAAGGGGTACAGTTGAAGGAGAGACAGAGAGATAGATGAAGAGAGAGGGATAAAGAAGAAAGGGGAAGAGAGGGAGAACAGGAAAGAGAGATGGGGAGGCAGGTAGATGGAGAAAGGGAAAGATAAGGATGAGATCAGGATGTAATGGAGCCGATGTGGCAGTTTCCTATTTTTCATTAAGAGCCACAGGAGAAGGCTGATCCTCCTAACCCTAACCATAACCCTAAACCTAACCGCAGACAACACCACGGTGAAGCCCTCAACTGGCTCCACACATGTATGCAGATACTGGAGGAACACGGGGCCAAAAAAAAAAAAAAAAAAGACTGGGAAGGTTGTGGAAGGTTCAAAAAACACCTGTTGAAACATTCCACAGGTAAACAGGTGAATAGGTAACAGGTAATGCTATCATGACTGGGTATAAAAGGAGTATCCAAGAAGACTCGGGCGTTTACGAGCAAGGATGGGTCGAGGTTCGCCACTTTGTGAAAGCACACTTGTGAACAAGGAGTTTATGATCCAGGAAATGTATAGTTTTAACTGTTTTATATTTGCAGCTCTCAGTATTTCATTGCAAACTATCAATCAATCAATCAATCAAGCTATATAGCACCTTTCATACAAGTAAATGCAGTTCAAAGTGCTTTCCATACAAATGATTGACAGGCAAATATCTAAAAAACATTTAATAAAAGAATAATAAACAATAAAAGAATAATAGACAATAAAAAAAGTTAAAAACTAAAAGAAATAAAAGAATAAAACCATAAAACAAAAAGTAAAACAAAGTAAAATAATAAAACAAGAGAGACTAGTGCACACCAAAATTTAAGATAAAAATGCTAGGTAAAAGCCTGGCCAAAAAGGTAAGTTTTAAGCTTACGTTTAAAAATATCAATACTTTCAGCTGCCCTCAGATCCTCAGGGAGGCTATTTCAGTGACTGGGAACTAAAGAAAAACAACTATGTTTTACATTTTTGCCAAGCTTTCTTTGCATTTGTGGCACTTTATTTTGACCTAAATTATGAAAATAGACTAATCTAAGTTAGTACTGTAAATGGTAAAACTCTCTTGCTTCATTTAAGCCATTTCCCAAGTTTCTGTGATGCTCACACCTGGAGTTATAAAACCTTAAATACAAACTCCAATTCCAAAAAAGTTGGGACAGTATGTAAAATGCACATAAAAGTGGAAAGCAGTGATTTGTAAATTCTCCTTTACATACATTTAATTGTACAAAGTAAAAAGAAAAGATATTTAATGTTTTACCTTCTCAACCATATTAATTTTGGTAAATATATGCCAATTCCGAATTTGATGCCTGCAACACGTTCCAAAAAAGGGGGGAAAAAAAGACTGGGAATTTCAAAAAATACCTGTTTGAAACATTCGACAGGTAAACACGTGATGTTATCATGACAGAACCAAAATAACAAAAAATGTGTCACTGTCCAATGAATTATGGTGCTCACTGTATAACATTAAAAATCATAGGGACATGGACACACCAAGTGGCTCATTTCCTTCACTATGGACTTGAGGCATTAGAAGTATCGGGACTC